>JACDOX010000026.1:5960751-6169014 GCA_014549065.1 Cardinalis cardinalis | reverse complement strand
TCCCTTCCCTTCCCTTCCCTTCCCTTCCCTTCCCTTCCCCCCTCAAGTTAAAGGAGGGCAGGTTTCAATTACAAATACAGAAAAAATTCTGTAGTGTGAGGGTGGTGAGGCACTGGAACAAGTTGCCCAGAGAGGTTGTGGACTCCCCATTCCTGGAAGTGTTAAAGACCAAGCTGAATAGGGTTYTGAGTAACCTGATCTAGTGAAAGGTACTACCCATGGCAGGAGGGTTGGAACTGGATGATCTTTGAGGTTCCTTTAAATCTAAACCATTCTGTGATTGTCTGACATTAAAACAAAAACAAAAAACCAGAAATCTGTAAATGTTTACTGTATCTTTTCTGTGTGATGCAGCTGAAAGGAAAAATACTTCTATTTCTAATAAACCATGGCAGTCCTTGTTGTTTATAAGATTAGTGAAAAGCTTGTTTTAAATGGTAGCTTTGGGTTTATTTGTGCCTTAAGAGAGGTGTTATTAAAAAACAGGGGGTGAGAGGAATGTGGAATAAGCTAAGGTTGCTACCCACTGTTGTTTTTTATTGTGCTCATGCAAGCAACAGAATGAACTTTATTCTGCATCCCTGCTGTCTAACAGAGCTGTTCACATAGGAGTTTTCAAATAGCTCTTGGCTACAGTGCAGATGTGATGATGATGATATTTGTGCTGATGGCTTTGCAGGCCTAATGCAAGGAAACAGATAATAAAAGAGATGGAAACTGGTGCTCTATAGGGTCAGAAATTGGCATTGTAAGTGTAATAACCTCAAAGCTACTCARGGCACATATCCACAGTTAACAAAGTCATTTGTTTTTGTCTTACCCTGGAGAGTACCCCAGAGCACCAAACAAAATTAGGAGAAGCATCTCGGTGGTGCGCTCATGGATTGTGATGTACGATGCCAGTGCTGTGCAGGACTGTGGGTCTGCCTGATACAGTACTGAGGGACAAATGGTTGCAATTAACTGGGCTAGCAAAACAAATTTCCAGTGAACCATAGGACACTATTTTGCTATTTGATCCTCACATAAAAAGCCAGTARGTTGCCAGTTTGAACCAGAGAAATTGCAAGGAGCAGAGGAATTTTTTCATTGAAAGACAGACAGGTGAAAGACCTGGAGTGTATCTAAGCAATGAGACTTGGCTTAAGTGTTTCATTCCAGCCGTACAACCTCTACCTTAAAAATAAGCTTTTCCTGATAAAGAAAATTAAATTAAAATTCTGCTGCTTTCTGAGTTTTATGTGATGTTCTCACAGATGAATTGACTGGAAGGCATACACAGGCCCTAGACTAGTTAAGTTCTTAAGTTTAAATTAAATAGAGGACTACTTGTATTAAAAATATCCTGCTAGATTGGTGCTTTTGGATAAATGGCTTGATGCTGTTCTATTTAGACGGTGTTTGGGAGTACAAATTGTCATTCAGCATAATACATTACTTAGAATATGTTGAAAATTGACTTAAAGAGTAGTTTTCAGTATTTGCAGATGTAAATTACAAAAAATTCTGCTTTAGTATTTGTTAGTGTCTTTGGTTTGGGTCTTGTTGATTCATAAAATGGTTTCAGTTGGAGAGGACCTTTAAAGATCATCTGTTCTGATCCCTGTGCCATGAGCAGAGAAATCTATCGTAAGACCAGGTTGCTCCAAACTCCATCCAACCTGGTCGTGAGCACTCCCAGGGATGGGAGCTTCACTATCCTCATTGTCAAAAATTTCTTCTTTGTTCTTGTTTGGGTTCTTGTCTCTTGAGGCTCTTCTTGAGGCTGAATATGAAGGTTCTTTCCACCACCTGTTCTTTGATAAGATATCAGGAAGTCTTTGTGCAGCAGTTCCCTTACTGTGGATCCCAAAAGTTAATGACCACACAAACATTGGTGTATTGAAGTTCGACAAGACTTCACATGCAACTTAGTTCAAGTGAAAGCTTCGCATAATTATTGCTCTGTTTGGTCGAGCTGTGTTGTTCTGCAAGTTTTGTTGCGCTGCTTGCCGATGTTTCTACTCTTCAGATGGGTATAATGAAATCTAAAATGATGAATTGAAAAGCAGTTTAGCACATATGAATGATTTAGATTTTTATTAAAAGGTAGCCTAAGGAGTAATCTTTTTTCTGATTGGAATATAATATTAAATTACTGGTAAAATCACCTCAGTAATATAAAAATTATTTTTTTAATTTGGAAAGTTTTAATCGTCATAGAGCTGTAGAAAAAATAGTGTAATGGAGATGCTTAAAAATCCTGTTTTTGAATATATTTTAGAAATTACTTTCGTAAAGGCTTGGGGTAGTCTGAAGCCTGAGGAGTAGAGGTGAATTCTGGGTATCTGGTCAGCTAAAATTTAACCAGCTAAAATCTATCTATATCTTAACCTAAATTCTAATCTATGTCTTTGGGAATAAGGACAGTCTTGCAGAACTCTTGTTCCCTCTAAATTTCTAAAAGCTACTCAGCAGTCAAAAAGATGAGTGTCACAAAAGCAGCAGCTTCTAAACTAGCTACACCATTATGTCAGCATGTAAATTGATACAATAACTTTTCTGTCCATTTGAATGTGCCTTTGGAGATTCCTTGACCTGTGTACAGTGATGGCCAAACCTTTGATGCAGATAATTTCAAACCTATTAGTCAAAATGTAATTTTAGTTGAAGCTTATTTTTCTTTTCTTCCTCATATTGTAGAATCACAGAAAGTATGGTGGAAAAGAGCTGAGGTGCACTGATAAAAGTTTTGCCATGCTGTGCCATTTGGCCACAGGATAAAGGGCCAAAAGCAGTCCTGGCTGGATTTTACTTACTAATGCAGATACAGACTGTGATACTCAAAGAGAGAATGTTCAAGTGACCCCTGCCAGGCTTTGAGAGATACAGAGATCAAGGTCCTATTTGTTCTTGCCCTCCTCTTGCTGGTGTTTTTTATTTTCTTACTTATGCATTCACAGAATCACAGAATCACTAGGCTGGAAGAGACCTTCAAGATCATTGAGTCCAACCCATGCCCCAACACCTCAACTTAACCATGGCACCGAATGCCACATCCAGTCTTTCGTTAAACACATCCAGGGATGGTGACTCCATCACCTCCCCAGGCCGACCATTCCAGAACTTTATCACCTTTTCTGTAAAAAACTTCTTCCTGATATCCAACCGATATTTCCCTTGACGCAGCTTGAGATTGTGTCCTCTGGTTCTGTTAGTTGTTGCCTGGAGAAAGAGACCAACCCCATTAGGCTACAGCCACCTTTCAGGGAGTTGTAGAGAGTGATAAGGTCACCCCTGAGTCTCCTTTTCTCCAGGCTAAACACCCCCAGCTCCCTCAGCCGTTCCTCACAGGGTTTGTGTTCCCAGCCCCTCCCCAGCCTCGTTGCCTCCTCTGGATGTGCTCGAGTGTCTCAAKGTCCTTCCCAAACTGAGGGSCCAGARCTGGACACAGYGCTCAAGGTGWGGCCTCACCAGTGCTGRGTRCAGGGGAAGGGTGACCTCCCTGCTCCTGCTGGCCACACTGTTCCTGATACAGGCCAGGATGCCCTTGGCCTTCTTGGCCCCCAGGGCACACTGCTGGCTCATGTTCAGCTGGCTGTCAGCACCCCCAGGTCCCTTTCTGCCTGGGCACTGTCCAGCCACACCGTCCCCAGCCTGTAGCACTGCAGGGGGTTATGGTGGCCAAAATGCAGGACTCAGCACTAGGATTTATTAAACTYCATCCTAYTGGACTCTGCCCATCCATCCAACCATTCCAGGTCTGTCTGCAGAGCCCTCCTACCTTCCAACAGATCAACACACGCTCCCAGCTTAGTGTTGTCTGCAAGTTTGCTAATGAAGGACTCAATCTCCTCATCCATGTCATCAATAAGGATGTTGACTTTGCTCAGATGAGCATCTTTTTACGGACTGAAGCAATGAACCAAGCGCTCACCCAAGATTTTTGTAATGTCCATAGAAAGAAAATCTTACAAAGACTCAATTTCTGTCGGTTCGCTGCAAGTAATGACAAATGTTTATTAATGCAGCATGAATTAAAAATGTATCTAAATTTAAACCTGTTGGAGGCATGGATAGCTCTTTATCATTTGTTTACTCAGCCACAAGTAACAGTGGTAAGAATGTCTGCCCTTTATTGAAAGATTTACTCTAGTTGGCTTATGTTCTGCAGTTTCTTAGGCAGTTAAAATATATTAATGTTTGCTGGGGGAAAAAATTCTATATATACATATATATGTATCTCCTTAGGGCCATTATCAAGCGAATCTTTTATGAAGAATTTGCAACTTACATACTTACATGACTGTAAATGTTTTCAACAGGTTGTATCAGTCTGTAAAAATTCTGTACTCCTTTGGGATTTTTGTGACATACTCGATTCAGTTCTACGTCCCTGCAGAGATTCTGACTCCAGTTGTCACCTCCAGAGTGAGGCAGAAGTGGAAGTTACTCAGTGAGCTTGTGGTGAGAGCACTATTAGTCTGCTCAACCTGTAAGTATGTGCAGAACATCCATTAAAAAACATGCTATTTCATTTTTTGGGACCTGCTTATTTAAATATAAGTTTTGTTGTTTATTTTTCTGGAGGCTAGCAAACCTGACATTGTGACTTTTACAAACAAATGAAACTAATGTTGTATTTGTATTTTAACCACATTTGTTTTAGTAGGTGTAACAAATGATTTGACAACAATATATTTTGTTGGTAATAGCCCAAAGCTGCCAACTGGAAAATAAACCTTTCTCAAATAAAATTTTTGAAGTGAGATATGCATTGCTGAGATTTGTCAGCATTTATCTATGTGATCTTCAGTACATGCTTGTCATGGGGAAATAATTTCTGTTTTGTTGATCTGAGGATTAAGCCTAAAGATATGCTCGGTCTGTAGTCAAAAAGTAGCATTGGCAAACATGGATGCCTGGTCACGGAGTTCATGAAGTGCCACTTATTTTAGAATAATCTCCAAAGTAGTTTTTGGAGACCGACATCTCTACCTTCACTGCCTGTTACTCCTGTTGTTTTTCTTGCTTGTCCCCTAATCTTCCCTCCTGCTGTGTCCCTGCTTWCTCACAGCTGCTTGAGATGTGCTAGTAGAGCTGACATTGAATGGTGAGTGTGGTCTCATCCAGAAATCAATACTCCTGAAGATAATGAACTGTGGGGGAAGTTCAGCTTTGCCTTTACAGCTCCCAGTCAAAGTGCTCAATAACATAGTGACCTTTTCTCAAAGACATTATTAAAAAAATTGTTTGTAGTACAAAGCTGGCTTGTTGACTTGACCATTTGTATCGAAATAAGCTGTTAATATCTAAAAAGTAATCAAAACTGATAAATAAGCAAAAAAATGCTTGGGTTTTAGGGGAAAGTACTGATGAAAGAGAAGATATTAAGCTTATTCTCTCCATTCCCTTGATGAATGCAGTARCTAATGTACTGGATGACACCTAAGGATTGTTGTAAAAGAAAACTTTGACATCCAGTGAGACCTTCTTAAGGTCAAGCCTGTTGAGAAAAACAGTTTAATGCCAGTGCAGTTTAATTACTACAGTAAGCAAAGGGAAATACCATCAATCTAATAACTTGCAGCTCTGAAGATACATCTGCTTTGTGAAACTAACAAAATAAAAAAAAAAACCCAAATTTTTCTTGAATGATGAGGTACATGTCTCCTGAAGCATCATAAAGTCTGTGTTCTATTTCAGGTGATCAAGGCATTAAGATTTTAAGATTTAGGATAGATTAATAGCTCTTGTAATACTTGAGAGACACCTAGATCAAAAAGCTTCAAGGTTCAAAACACTTTTTAGTATCTCTCCAGGACACTAAAAGGTCACTAGTTAGATCTCCAGTCCTAACGACGCCTTGCTGTCATGACACCCTCGACTTCTTCTCAATCTCTGTTGCCCTTTATGTGCTCCTTATCACCTGCCCTGGTAATGACACCACAATAGATTTGAAAAGCTAAAAATCTTGTATATCTAAACTGTTGCTTACAATCAAAGGCTTCAAGGATTTATAGGTGAAAGATAGTTCAATGTATGTGTCTGATGAGAAGACCCAGTGGTGAACAGGCTTAAAGGCATGTTTCCCTAATTGACTTGGGAAAATTATAAATTACTTCATAATATTCAGCCATAGGTTTTTTCCTTAGTTTATCATTAACTTTTGTAATTTCTGGGTAGTCTGAAAAGGGAAAACTGGGAAATAATGTCCAAGAAAAGAAAGTAGAAAAAGAAAGAAAATTAGCTATATATATGTAAAGATACATAGATACAAAAGATATAGCTATCTGTATAAAGATGTAGCATTAGAATGCTCTGCCCTTATGTCTTTGAAAAAAATATGTATAGTAAAATTGTACCTAGTGTATGCCATTGCAACTTACCTGTGATATGAATCTCTGAAATGGAGCTGCTGAAATGTTGTGGTGTTACTGGGATATTTGAGGATATTAATTGCTTGCTGCAAGGCACAAAAAAGTAACATTAAAAGTTTGCTCTTAAAGGTTTGATATTTGCCAAGCTATTGTGTGATGTGTTGTGTTAACCTAATGGCATTTGAGGTTTTTCCCAGGTGGTTTCTACAACTTGCATGCATGCAGTAGCTGTAATACTTTTTCACCAACAATTGTGTAAGCTCCCATGCTTCCATTAATCTTCATTTTTCATTGAAGCACTGGTTTTMAACAGAATTAATTTAAATAGCGTCACTTTTCACTTAGCTGCACTGTCTGACTGCCTGCAGAACATGGTTCCTAAAATGATTCAGAAAGTGTTTCTTTAATAGAAAGTAAAAATCCAAAACCTTTTAAATTGAATTTTAGAAATTAAATGGTTTTGATRTCAGTGACAGAGTATGTTGTAATGTCTGGACCATTCAGAGGTCATACACTGATTAAAGGGAATCTGCTTGCTTGAAAGTAGCTCTTTGAGAAGAGGAACTTCAGCTGTGGTGCAAGTAGCACATTAGCTTTTTAAGAGAAGACATGAAAAATCACTTATTACTAATTCTTYGGGCTATTGTATTACTCAAAAATGATGTCATTGTTTTATTGTTGGAGTATATGAGAAACTTTTTTTGGAAGAAGCAGACCAGGAGTCTATTTTTTTGTCATTTCTTTCTGGTCTGATAAGGTTTGTTTTAAGTAAGGATTTGGCCACTGACTGGGAATGTAACGCACACCCAAGAGCCATCTGTGTTGCTTAGGGTTTTTCATTACTTACTTGCTCACTTTTGGACACTTAGCATTGCAGGAGAATGATCACAAGAATCTTCCGCATTTTTAGATTTCCCTGTTCTTCTTCAGCTTTTTCCTATTTTGTTTGCAAGAGACAAGCATCTCTTCATCTTTGCTTGGATTTCACTGTAGATGGTGTAGCAAGTTGGAAGATCCCACCATACTTCATAAATCCTGACATAAACCATTATTTTASAAACTAGGTGAGCACCTGGTGCACTGAGTGGAGGGGTGAGCTAAGCTTGTGCTAAAAGTCCAGCCCAGAGCTGGAGCCTGTGTTTGGTGGATGCTGAGAGCAGGTGGGTGCTGGRTATCTAGCTAGCTCGGCAGAAATAGGATTGAAAGTTGGACTAACCATCACTGTGGTGGGCTAAGTTAGAAATTAGGAACACAGGAAAATAGAAGGAATAGGACAAGAGTCCCCATGGGATTTGGAAAATGCTAGAAKAGATACGCAGGTGCAATTTTGTGTGGGTACAGCCTTGGTATTTGTGGTATTTGAATGTCAGATAACCTCAGTGCTTTGAAATATTTGTCAGGGTGGAATTTTTATGAAGTTGAAAGTATTTACCCTGATTTTGCATATTTAAAACACATGTCACAAATATAGTTAGGATCTGTGTTTGCAGCATCTACTTGGATGAAGGTTGGGCATCATGCCCAAGGTTCAGCTCTTAGCCAAGCCTGTTACGTGATGGGATTGTATGTCCAGCACAGTGGGATTACGTGTTAAAGTGTGCACCTTTCTTAGTTTGCTTCTGAAGGACCTGGACCACCCTGGATTAATTTTTAAAAGGTAATTTAATATATTTATGTAGAAAGCTGTAAGTTTTATCTTTCCAGAGGTCAGCTTGTCTCAGAGAGCAAGAAAAAGCCTCTTTTTACACAAATCAGTTCTGTTATGCCCATTGCTTGGAATAAACTGCTGCATGAGCAAGAGAGTTCTTTACTCTCTTTTGCTCACTTGTACTGAGATTATGGTGATTCTGGGAGGGGAAAATCTGGAGAGGTTTTGTTCAGCTTAAGCAATTAATTCCTCCTGTATTAAAAGCTTCAAAGTATGCTGAGAACTTGGAGATTGAGAGATGATCTGCTAAGCTTTAGTCAGTGTTGATGCTAAATGGCATCAGACATATTCACTTCTGATGCCTCACAGTAGGAATTGTGGTAGAAAATTTAGGATGGGGCAAGACTGTAAGTTTCCTCTAGAATGAAAATGTAAATACCTCACTGTGTAGCAAAGCCTCCTCRTGTCTTCTGACTGAAGGACACTGAAATTAAATCTGCTTGCTGGATGTGTTGGAAGAAGTATGGGGGAAAAAAAGCAGTATTGAGAAAATATTTCCTCTGAAAAGGTGGCAGCAAATCCTTGAAGTAAGGGAATAAAATAGAAAGGAGCAATTCTAGCATTATTTTCATTTTTAAAGAATAAGTTGTGTTTGATTTATTAAAGATAGTAGTGAAAGAATTTTTTTTTGTGAATTGGTGGCTGCTGCTGAGGAATATCAGCAAGTATAATGGAGAAAACTGGAGTTGAGCATTAATAGTATCTTTCATCCACACAAGAAGTTTAAAATATTATTCTTTTAATAYCTTAATTTAGGGCTGTGTTCCTGCTGCCACGGTTTTCCTGTTAAAAGGTAAATTAAGAAATACTGCATTTGCATGTGGATGTGGAGATATCACTTGAACTGTCAGCTGTTTTGATTATTACCTTGAAATGAAAGAAATTTAATTGAAGGGCTGATCCAGCTGAGCATGAACGGAGCTGTTACTGAGCTGCTTGCCATTAAGTCTGAGCTTAGTGTGTAATTTTACCAAGAGGAGAATAAATGCATTATTCAGTTGAGCTTATCAGTTACATTTTCTAAATATTTCCCTATTTGAACTGTACCTGATTTTAGGAAAGAACAGTTCTTCATGCTGAACAATTAGACACAAGATAAAATTAGGTTTACCAGATGTCTTACACTGTTTATTGACATTGTGCCTATAAAATACTTGCTTAGAATAGCTGCAGGAGAGGTAACATGAAGGAATTTTAAGGTCTAATARTGCAATACTCTTAGGATAAACTAATAATCATTTATATAGAAGAGGCTTATGTATCACTTATTAGACATAGATTTTTTTTTTTATAAGAGTTTGTTAATTTCAGAGAGCAATATTAATGACAGAAAAGTGGAATAGTTAAATTAATGATTTAGGAAAATTCCGGATGGGATATAAAATATTTGTGTGGACTGCTAACAGGTCCATCAGAGTGGGCTTTAACACAAAATAATTGTTTATGAATTTTCAAAGGAATAAAATCAAAAATTTGATTAATTCAGTTAATTTTTCCCTTCCGTGTATTGGGGTTTTACCTGGAGCTTTTTTGGATATGAGGAGCTGTGAGCATAATTCTTGCTTCCAAGTAGAAGATCCTGTGCTGTGGTTTTAAGTTGAGAGATGATCATTGGGTGTTTTTTTGACATATGCTTGGGCGTGAGAAATAGATATATGTAATCAGATTTTTTCAACCTTTTTGAGTATCTTGCAAGAAGAATAAAGTTCTTAATTTCAGGGTTAATATATCCCGATTATGAGTCCTTTCTATTTGTGTGATGTTACAAATTGTCTTATCTTTTGAGTTGCCGTTGGTGTAGGCATCAATTTATGGACGTACAGTAACTTAACATTCTTTTTAACAGTGCAAACRTTAAAATCTTTTTTTACCCAGCTTTAATATGTGGATAACAGATATCTGTGGTTTATGACTAATGGTTAAATGTTATGGTTTATTTGAAYAAACCACAGAAGTGTTTCTTACTGCTCATTGTTCTAGAGATATTATTCTAGAGATATTGTTCTAGAGATAATGTGTGAATACATTTTCCAAATAAAGCCGTAGAGACTAGCAGAATGGTCTAATGTTAGTATTCATCATTGCAAAATTTTGTGTTTTAAAAGCTGTATATAGAAAGTTCAGGTTGCAAAGTAAATTCCTGAAAAGCTGAAACAAGTCCTGCTTTATCTGTTTAGGGTTTTTTTTAATTACTTTGGTGTATGTTGGATTTCTTCTGTTCAGGTGTTAGTTAGGTTTCTGAATGAATTTTGATTTTGTGCTTCACATTTTGGAGTACAGTTCTTTTCTGAAAATATTTTGTGAGAAAGAAAGAAAAGTATGTGTTTGAATATTGGGCAATCAATATATTCAAGAACTGTCTGGACACAGTCCTGTGCCTTGTGCTCTGGGRTGACCCTGCTTGAGCAGGGAGGTTGGATCAGATGATCCACTGTGGTCCTTTCCAGCCTTATTCATTCTGGGACTCTGATTCTATGATTTGTGATTGAGGTGAAAAATGGACAATTTTGAAAGATTTGTAGTTAGAAAATTAAAAAGTAATTTAGGGCTTGTCATGAAATTTGCTTGATTTTTGTTCTGTGACATTTGTTCCATAATTTACAAAACAAATGAAGAACAAGTAGTTTTGCAATTCATTCATGTATTCTGAAGTACTTGATGATATTCTGGAGCAATAAGTATTTTAATTCTTAAGTTATTTGCATTAACTTTTTAATTATTAATATTTTTAAAAACAATTTATGATTCCTTTTTGAAGACTCCTTTGTAAATTGTATTCACTTATGGTGAAGTGCAAGTAGAAGACTCCTAATACTATTTACAGTGTAAACTGACCTGTCAGTCGCTGCTCTGGAGATTTGAGGTCACACCTGGCATAAATTGCAAAGTGCTCTATGTTTTAAGACTTGTCCAGTTTAGCATGGAGAACTCTGTTGTCTGCGCCTCTACAGCTGCAGTGGTTATCCAGGCTAAACTCTCTGGAAGCAAGAGGGACGAGCAGGTGCTTGGAAGGGCACAATTTGCCTGATCTGGTTTACGTATTTGCATCTGGACAAGTTGAACTGGACCACAGAAGTGCTTATTCCCTTCCTTGGCATGCTTGAAGGAATATAGGTGAGAAATATATCCAGCATTTGGTATGATGAATTCTTCTCAAGAGGAGTGAGAAGTGATGCTGAATATCATGCTCAGTTGCCTGCAGTTAAATCCCATTTTCCCTTTCTAATAATAATTTTAAAACTAATCAAGCCTGCTTTTATTTTTCAGTTCCACTCTCTATTTTCCATCTTTGTGCTTACAAATATGCTGGAGTGGTGATGTGAAAATTCTTTGTCCAAATAACAAAAAAAAAAAAAAATTCTCTAGCTCATAGAGAGTGAACTTTATTTGTAATATTTCAATAATTCATGAATTTGTATTTCTCCATTATTTTAGCCCATTATATTTCTATGCATGAACTGACTTAGAAGAGGTCATTTATCAGGTTTCTTCTTAAATGTCATACACGAGCCAGTGATTTTCTGTCATGCTTATTGAGTGGAGCATCTATTTTTGTATGTACCCCTTATGCATTTTACATCTATTCAGTGCATYATAGACTTGAAATTTCCTTTAAGATCCAGAGGTTCCTAAGGGGAAAGTAAAGGATTCAGCAGATGGAAAAACATCACTTTCTTAGTGCACAGTTAAGAGGAAATAGATAACAGTGCTTGGCATTTTAAAAATCTTCCCATTTTTTTCCAGGACACTGGCATATGTCTTTCTTCCAACACAGAATTGAAAAGTATTTTGAGTTCATGGACATACCGAAAGTAATATCATGTCGTGCTTTGCTTAGTTGGTTAATCTGAGTTGAGTAGTGTTGAATATTAATCTCTACGTTTTCACTTGATAATGTGTCAGTGTAGAAGTTGTGATTATGAGCAACATTAATTTACTGCTGCAGAAAGTCTAAGGAACCTGGCACAAATGACATCCCAGTCACTTTTTAATCCTTTTGTTTTCAACCTCATGTTCAAAGACTCAGTAGTTTATTCCTTCCTGTAGTATCCTGCAAAACTTATTCTATCTAGATTTTTTTTTTAAACCTGGAAGTTTTCCTAGAGCTGACTTGCAATGTTAGGCACAAACAGAAAAGCTGTTTTCTAGARTTTAGGGGATGGGGAGAGAAAGAGGAATACTTTTACGATATATTTTTATGATATGTGAGTCAAATGAACATCTTACTGCTTACAAATGTAGAATATCTTCTCTCTTGTCTTTGATATTCTTTATCCCACCACAGCACATAATTCCATATTCTTCATCATGCTAGCTCTAGCATTCAGTCAGAAAAGAGCAGATTGGCTTCACTGATCAGCACAACCCCCCTGTACTCTGTTCAACTATTTTGTGTATTTTTTCCTTCATCGATAAATGAAACATACTGTGTTTTGACTTGCAGTAATGCTCACTGATAAAACTCTTCTATTGTCACAATAATGTTGTTTGGATGTCAAAATTTCTATGCCTTGCTCTTTGAGGTTGAATGATGTTCTTATTGCACATGTGGTGTTGTGGTAAGGTTATCTCAGCTATAGTTCTTCCTTCAGTAGAAGATACCTTGGATAATGTTACTGTCCTACTAAACTGGTGTGAACCTCCTTACTGAAGACTCCTTCATTCAAAGTCAAATCTCCAAAGGAATGATGTGTTTACAATTACTCAATCAACATTCCACCCCACAGGTGTCTTTGCTGGAATAAGATCAGATGCCATATTTTTGTTCTTACTGCTTTTTTTATTCCCCTCACTGGTACCTCACCATGACCTTGCTGGTTGCATCTTATGTGACCTTTCAGATTTCAACCTCCCATTTCTGCTCTTCTTGTAAAGCCTCTCACTCTTGTGTTCTGTGTTTATCCACTACTTATTCAGTAACCATAAACTTTATATTTTATAACTTTGCTGCATGTATTTTTCCATTTTTATTTCTATGCCTTTCCCTTTATTTTATGTTTTAATTATTGGACATAATTAATCTGTGATATCAGACAAGAAGCCAGAAGATTATTAGTATAAATGCATCAAATGAGCCATTGCTATTATGTGACAAGTAATCAACTTGACACAATATATTCCAGATCTAAAGTCTAAGTGGTGAAGGAAGCTTTTATGTGGTTTATGCAATTATGTGGTTTATGTTTACTTTAATTATCCCTATTTCATAGCTACACACTATATTTCTGCTGGAAGGCAAAATTATTGTGAATGCTTGCTGCAAAGTACACCACTGAGAATATGTCATGAGTTTAATTTTACGACCTGGTACTTAAACATATAGACTAGGCTAGAAGAATTTACTGTTCAGTTAAATGTACATTCTAAGTGTATGTGGAGTGTGGTTTAACATTTTGATCCTGTTTCAAGGTGGCCATCTAGAAGTTGCTTACTTTGTGGAAGTGTCTAGTAGAATTAGGATGCAGCTCAGAGACATGAATAACTTTTGATTACAGAAGCACAGATTCTAGATTTATTACTTTTAGAAACAAGAGGTAGTAATTTTGGACTTCACTGCATTAATTAAAGTCCTGTCTGTTCAGTTAGCTAATTTTTAACAAATTCAAGTCAAAATAATGTTTAATGAGCTAGAAAGAAATTGCAAGACAGCTAGCTGAGGTTAAGGAAAGGTTAAGGTATCATGAATGAAAACTAAAATTATTCAGTTTTGTGGCTCTGTTGAGCTGGATATCTAAGATATAATTCCTATTCATCTTTGTGCCAAATAAACTGTGGAGTAGTAATAAATTAATCTGCCTTTTGAGGATATGAGAGTCTGCTGTGGAATTAGGAGAAACTATGAATTATTTGGCAGTGTTAACATTTATTCAGTAGGAGAAAAGTAACCAGAATTCTTTATGTTTTGGGTTATCCCAGGTACATTTCCATGTGTCACTGTTTTAGAAACGACTTTATATCTTTTTTTAATTGCTGAAAGGAACTACTGTCTCACATAGCTCTGGTGATGTCTACTTCAAAGCAGAGAAGAGTACCTGAAGTATTGGGCATATCCTTCTTGATTGTAAAGATGAATCCAGCAAGTTACTATCCTTGCTCTTTTATCTGTGTATTTAAAATTTGCTTTTTTCTGTCTTGCATTTATCAAGCTGGAGCTTTTAGGTGCCATTCTTCTGTCTGCTAGTTTTACGGATCCTTTCCTATACATATTTTATTCCACCTGTTAGTACAAGCAGGCCATAATAAACTTGCAGTTGGTGTACTCTTTCATAAACTGGAAAGACTGATGTTAGGAGGCATTTTCCAATACTTCATGTTTAAGGTAATTTTTTTATACCTGGCATAAAAGAATGTTAGCATTCATACAATCTCTTTCACATCTGTTTAGGTTGGAAGGATCATTCGCTTCCAACCTCCCTGCAATGAGCAGGGATACCTCACACTAAACCAGGTTTCTCAAAGCCATGTCCTGCCTAACCTCGAGCACTTCCAGAGACGGGGCATTCACAGCTTCTCTGGGCAACTTCTTCTAGTGCTTCTCTACACTCTTGAAGAAATTCTTCTAATACCTAATCTAAATCTACTTTGTGTCAGTTGAAAGCAATCGCCACTTGTTTTGTCACTCCAGACACTTGAGCAAAATCCCTGTCCAGCTTTCTTGTAAGCTTCTTTTAGTTACTGGAAGGTGCTATGTCTCTCTTCTCTTATCCATCAAGGGGAAAGTATTTAAATTGTGCTTACAATAGTGCTGGGCTTAGAAGTACATGTTAAAATTTGGGAAGGTATCTTGGAGTCACTGTCCAGAGATTTCTGAAGCCATGAACTCAGTATCCACTGGCAACCAAAAGGACAGTGAAATATTCAGAAAGCAAGACAAAGGGCATCATTCTGCTGCCATGTAATTCTTGGCTTTCTATGGTTTAAGTGTCAGTGCAGTTCTGGACTCTATTTTGACAAGGACATACTTGGGTGAGAGAGTGTATATGGAAAAAAAGAAGTGTTCTTTGACTTCGGCCCACATTCAGATCTGGGGGAGTCAATTTCTTATTAACACATGCTGGTAAATATTTATGTCTTTGAAAGTCATTCCTTGCCAAAAGAAAAAAAAATCTGATAATTCCATGCAAAAATAAAAAATACAGTAGCTATTTACCCACGTTACTCTTACAATTTTCATTGGCAATTATCAGGGGAGTAAGAAGATAACTTATTATTTTCATTTACCTTTTCATTCTCTGCATAGTTGTGTTTTGTTTTTTCATTTGTAGTTGGTTGAACCCCAAGGAAAAGAACAGCTTAGTTACTAAATGGTGCATATGCATAACATAGAGTGCTCTGCTCTTGCCGTGAGGGAGCTGGAATGACAATAATCACAATAAAAATAAACACAGATATTATTGTGAGCAATTGTTTTAGCTCAAATAACTGTCATTCTATATTACATAAAATTACTGGGGATAAGCACARTAGAAATAATGGCTATGATTAAATACAAAAAATGTGCTTGATAGCAAAATATAAGGCAAGAATACAGTATTACTGGTTTGGTTAMCAAAGTGCGGGGTAACATTTTAAATTCACCAGAGATAATCAGTCTTCAACTATTTTGGAACAAAGGACTATGTRTAATAAAAACCATGAGAAGTTTTCTCAAAAGGATCTTGAGTCCTGTGGTTCTTGATATTCCAACTTAAATCTAAAAGCCTTGAGTGTAGAGCAAGTTCATGGAGCAAGTTCAAAATCAATTCTCAGTGCTAAATATTGCCCCTCTCACTTGCCAGCACATGGGACATAATAACAAGTCCTTAGGCAGTCAAGATTTCATTTCTACTTGTTATTGAAAGTTCTTTCTTAGATAAAAGGGAACAAAGAGAAGTTACGGCTAACTTTTTTTGTAACTTATTTATTCAGCTCTGTCACTTGGAAGAGCTACACTTTGCAAATGAAGATCCTAGAAAAACTGATATGGTTACTTTCAGAATAGTTCATCTAAAGCTGGTTTTCTGTGTGTTGTGTTTGCAAACACTAGACACGCTGAACCTCCTTTGAAGATTTAGAGAAGATTGGAGAAGGAGTTTTGATGTAGGATGTCATTAATATTTGCTCTTCAATGTTTTGGAAAGGCTTAGCATTTCCATAAAGCTGCCTGCTGGTTTATGTATGGCTATAAAGTTATCCCACAAGTTGAGAATCAAAATAATTTTCTCTAATAATATCACAGAAAAAGCACTGTAAAATGCAGTATGCAACAAAATGGACTGTTATGTATATTCAGATATATGCCTGTGTTTTTCTTATGCAGACCACAAAACATTACAGAGAAAATTTATGAGACAGACCCTGACCATTCTGGTATAAGGTCAGGTTCACGAGTCTCTCACAGCAGTAGAGAGTAGGTGAGCATTCCTTATACTATAGGCTACAATGTRTGGAGTAAGACTAGCAATGACCAAAATAATAGCTGGGATCAAAAAAACATGTATAATAGCTAAAATCGTAGTTAGCCTTTTTCCCTGAGTGGTGGTGAATTGCACAGCAGCTTTTCAGGCACTAAAGCACCAAGGCACTTTCTGCATTTCTCTTCCAGTAAATATATTTCTCCTACTTGCACACTACTTTCCTGTGACCCGTTTAAATATCTCTTGTATTTATATCAATAAATTTCAAGAAAGCCACTTGCTAGATGCCTCTAACAATATTTTTATCTGACACTGGAGAATTTGGATGGTGCGTGTACTAATATTGTGTATGTATAAAAGAAAAATTTGAAGTTAGATAATAGGGAGTAAACACATCAAACATATTTGAAGTCATGAACAAAACCCCATGTAATTTCAGTTTTGTCACTGTCATCTGAAGGAATGACCCATAGCTTTTCTTTTTTTTAACCAAAGGCAGTTTGGCATGCCTCTCTCCTTCCACAAATTTCTTGTACTTGAAAATGGTATACATACAGCATGAATGGATATTTGCAGTGGGTACTGGACTGGATAGTATAAGTAAAAGAAAAAATTGTAAATCGTAAAATACTGGCACAAATAAGTTAAYACTGTATTTTACTAACTGAGGGGTTATAGCTTAGTCAGCTCATTGAAAAATTCCTAGCTATTGGGCATTGAGATGATGCAGGAGATATTTTGAGGAAAATCGACTGAGAAGTTTATGTTCTGCTTCTTTAGTCTTCACAATTCAGAGTGCAGCTCTGCTGCAAGCCAGTGGCTGGTGACAGAGCTTCTGGAAAGGTGGTATATAAAGTTAAAGTGAATTTCTAAAATTGGCTGTGAAAAAGTCTGCAAGTAAAACAGTCCTGATACTTATGCTTATGGAAAGAGTCCATAAAATACATCCCTTGCTGGTGTCAACTCCTTGGCTGAATCAGGAAAGGCATGATACCGTCTTTCTCACTGATGCACTTCAGGTAACTATGAGATTAGAGGAACTTGAAGAGACTTTATAGAAGCCAGTGGTTGACAGTATTACCAAAGAAGGATATGCATATTTTAGAGAGCTGGATAATGCACAAGGTGTCAGTAATTGCTTCAAGAATCACTCCACTCTTCTTTGTTTGTGAAAGCATAAATCCTGCATGGGATACTGAACATTAGGAAAGTATTACCTGGGTTTTGATGCAATTCACTGGACCACAGGAAATKAAAAGATAAGATTTATCTATTGCTGAAAACACCTGCTCTTTTAAAAAAACCTTTATACTTCTGTTGTCATCTATTTGGAACTCATGCTGTGATCTTCACTGTTGCCTGGGCTATTTAAAATTTCAGCTGGCTACTTGTATGTGTTGGGAGGGCCTGAGAGAGATTGTGCTTGTATGTCCTTTCAAGGTCTCTTTTTATTACTAACTTCCCAGTTTCTTTTGCCATTTTCTCATCACGAAGTTCCTTTGTTTAGAATCCCTACACTATGCAGCAGTATTAAATATTTAATTTCTTTCATGTGCATAGAACCATAGAAAATTGGAGTTTCATAGAAATTAAATAGTTTCCTAAGGAAAAATTTCAGTTTCCTAATATAAAAAAATCAATGTTTTTGAAAATACTCTGTCATAAATACTGTTTAAATAAAGCATAGGAAAAAGTAATTTTGAAGGAGAAAGACTTTTAATATTTATAAGGATTTCACTTGCAGTAATATTAACTGAATTATTGATAAGAATAACACATTTTGAGAGCATAAGAATTTATAAAACTGGACATAATTTTCAGCTTCTTTCAGTTCTTCCAACCTTAGTACCAGTAGGTTTACAAAACAAAACTTAACTATTTTTTTGCTTTTCTCTTTTGCAGTTGAGCCATTTGTCTGGGCAGGGAAAACTCCACACTCAATATGGGTGTTCAGAAAGCTTCTGTTTATTTAGTTCAAGCACCAGACTTTATACACAAACAGTAATAAGCTCATGCATATTCTAAAGCTAAGCAGTCTATTGGTTATACTAAGATATTAGCCTCTTCATTCCAAGGCAGGTACRTCTGCTTTTTCTCATGTCTCTAGTCTCTCAGCTACAGCACCTTGTTATRGTAACACAGCTATGCTCAAGGACACGATGTTCTGCAGGTGCAGAGACTCAGAATAGGTGGGTTCGGTASTTTTCCAGCTCTTGGTCAGCTAACAAACAATGTCTSTGTGACCCCTGTCACGTTAGCTAATTCTCAGCATTTCTCCATTTTGATAGAAGTTCTTCTGTGCTGATTYAGTCCTGCATTGGAGTACTTTTGAGCATGGTGTACTGTTTAAATTTTGGAGCAAAGGAATTGAATAGAATGTTTAAGCTTTTATTTATAGATGAAACGTGAACTTTTTGAAGTTGATAATTTCATTATCTAGTTAGTTACTTTTTGAACCCCAAAGTTGCACTAGAATCTTGAGACTTGTTCAAAGACCAGTGAGTTATTTTAAATGTAATTTAGTTTGACCTTAAATTGATCTAGTATGTACAACGAAGTAATTTACTACAGCTCGTGATTTAGAATTGAGTTTCTTAAACGGCAGCTTTTTAAAATAACAGTATTGGGTAATTGAGTATATAATTCCAGTTCCCTTAATTTCATAATTCCATAGCCTTTCAGAAGGTTGCAATTTGATTTTCATCACAGCTTTTTTAATCAATGTGGAACTGTAATGGTGCAAACTATGACGCAAAGCAGCGAGATACTATTTCCTCTCCAGTGCTGGGTGCTGGTGTTGGCTGCAGCATCACTGCAGAGACCTGCAGAGCTAACTCAGTGAGGAGGGATGATGGCAAAGCTTAAAACAATCCACTGGGGATATGGGAGGTCCTGGAGCTCATGTAGGAAAGGCGTGTTTTGCAGGGAAAGGTTACACAAAGTAGGGCCAAACAGCTGAATGGCAGGAGAAGGACGATRCCATCATTTTTTCCTGGACACCCATTSCCTCCAGGAATGAGAGAGGGCTGATGATGCTGGAAATGTTTCTTTCTGATCCCAAGGAAGTTCCAATAAACAACATTCACACAGATGGACAGGCTAGATCAGTTTGATATAGCTGTTAGTAGTTTATGTGTTAAGCTGGTCAATGCATCCACTGATTATCTCAGATGGATTTAGTTTCTTTCTTTACAGGTTTAAATCTTTTGTTGTTCTGAAAAAAAATTGATTTCTATGTGTGCTTTCTACCAAATTTTAATTGCATTGTCTCCTATGTTTATTTGGAAATTAAGAGACAAATTGGACAATCTGTTTCAATATTGTACTTATGCTGTTGGGAAAAAACAAATTCCAACCTTTAATTTTGCAGCTGTATATCTCATTTAAAAGTGTAGCAATCAGGMTCCGAGATTTCCATAAGTAGGAAACAAATATTCTACAGCAGTGTAAATGATGGGTAAACTTCTGTAATCTTTTCCAATAACTTGTTTTACAGATACAGGCAATAGCTTCTCATCCTTCTAAGAGGCAGCAGAGAATTCAAAACCAAACAAAACTTTTCCCTTTAACAGGAATTTGAAGTGATTTTTCAGTTGTTCATGTTGCGAATGCGATTGGATTTCCTTTCCAAAGCATTTAAAGCCGAGGCTTTCTGTTATCAGAGCCATCAAGTCCCATCCATTCCAGGATTTTCATGGGGTATGTATGGTGATTTTCAGCCTGGATTTTGAAATGTCAGGCACTGCTGCAGTGTTGTACTAAAGACACTCCATGTATTTCTMGGGAATGACTCCCAACTGTTATGATCCTCCACAGTATTGTTTGTGTCTCCATCTTCTTGGTGCGGAGATTTGCTCTCTCCTGAGGTTTGTCTGTAAGTGGTGTGATACTCCTACAGTCCAGAACATGGGAGAATATTTTTTTAAATGATAAGGAGATATTTTTTTTGTAAMAAGTATATTTCAATATAAAATGCAGAGTCCTGTTAAAGACAGTGCCCTCACAGCACAGAAAGAAGACAGAGACCCTAGTCAAGACCAGGCTAACACTGCACATTGCTGAGAGTGGCAGACATACTGCAGCATCTCAATTAAGTCTAGTTTAATTACTCTGCTATATAATCAGGTAATAATTGTGTCTTAAGGATCAAATTGCAATTATTTACCCATTTCCATTTTATTCCAGTAACCTTCATGTGAGAAAGCTGAAAACTATAATGTAATTGTAGGGATTTTTTTGTGCTATAAATGCTGATACTTACCAATCAATATGTAGTAAAAAGCCCCCTTAAATAACTGAAAATTTTAATTAGATGTTTAGTTAAAAAAAAAGTCTTCCTAGCTATTGACCTGATCCCAAGCCRGTGAACTGAGTGAAGTGTTTGGGACTGAGCATTCAAATGTGGGAGTTTTATAGATCCTGAAGGATAAGATGTGTGAAAAAATCTGGGATCTGTAGCAGTTTCCTGAAAATGAATGGGAAAAGGCGAATCCTTGCTTTAGAGAAGTGAAAGACACTCATGGTTGTGAAGGGAGAAGAAACATAGTGTGGTGTGTCAGGAAGAAAAATGTTTAAYAGCTACGAGAGAAGGTGTGGAAGTGGATTAGTACAAATGAGAAAATGCTGTGGATGAGTATCAAGTAGTCAGATGGTTTCTTCTGAAATTGGCAGTATGACAGTATTGTAACTTTGTTAAAGAAACAGGGTATTAAGTATAAACAGTGTATTAAGACTGAAGTTCTATGTTCAACATCTTCTTTATTGTGATACAGGAACCGAGCACATAAGAATAGATATGTTTGGCTAAAATCTCAATTACAACTTTTTCCTAAGTTTGTTGTTTGGGGTTTTTTTAACACAGAATTTTGCTATGGGCTAAGACAGAACACAATACACAGATGCAAGGTTTTATTAATAAAGCCTAATACTATATGAGTATAATTCAAGTACAATGCAGTTGTTAGTAGTCCAGTTACAATGACACTAACACTCATAGCCCAAGTTATTTATGATAGAAAAGCTATATGCAATGTGAATTTGGTGTACAGAATAGAAGGTTGCTCAGTGGGTGTGTGAACTTAATAGATTGTTAAGAGGTCCCTTAATCTCAGAACTAAGTCAGTTTGACTGTTTGAGGGCCAAAGAGTGGTCTCACAGTTAAAACAAGCTAAAATCAGATCAGGCTAATACAGGTCCAGACAAATCCAGAGACCCTGCTCTCTGAGAGTGTACAAAGCCTGTGGACTTTTTCTGATTGCAGCAAAATAGTATTTAATGGCTTATATGTTTAATTAAGTTGCATTTTAAAATATTGCTATGGATGCTGACAAATTGCATGCATAACTGTTGGAAAAGTTTACTTGAAGTATATGAGATATTTTAAAGACTACATACTGTATTTATCACGCAATTCTGTACCAACTTTTTGTAGCAACAGAGTCTTCCCTTTGCTTGGATAAGAAACCTTCATTCTGTCAGTTCCCAAATTGTAAAATGTTCTCCCATGTCCTCATATTACCATGCTCTTGGAAAATGATGTATTAATGGAAGAACTGAACATTACRTTCTACTGTTAGAAACCAGATGTTAAATTTGAGGCTTCATCAGTGTTAAATCTCACTGTCTTTTTTTTTTTTCAGTGTGGACAAAAAATTATTTCTGTTTTTCTTGATCTACATCAACAGCATCTTTTCTGCCTGAAATAGCAATGCTAGTGTGTATGTTTTTGTCTTGTGGAGCTGTAAAACATGGTACTTATACTGTCTGCATTGTGCCTTATCTTCCCTGTAGAGGATGGCCACTGAGCTTGTGATGCATATACCTACTAGGATAATTAGATGTTCCTTTGTTACCATCTTATATTCTTGCCACCTACTTGCTTGTCCAAGTGCTCTCAAGAGATGTCCTAATCATTAGGTACTTCAGAGTTCTGGAGAATTGGTGCCATTTAGCACATGTGTGACTCATTGCAAATACTTTGGTTTTGTGTGGGGTTCTCAGAATGCTGTTAATGACCTTGGAAGGTTCAGGCTCTAGAGAAAAAGAAACACTCTTTGGTCATTTGCAAAGAATCTCAGTATCGAGATAATTAGACACAGGATATCTAGGACAGTATAAGATACAGATTTCTGTGTTGTTAAAAATGCTGGTATTCACCGTGCCTGTCTTTGAGAATAGCACATAATTTACAGTCATACAAGCTTGGAAAGTCTTCTAGTTCTTCTTGTGTGGTGTAAAATCCATTGCATTARTGGATTAAATTGTTTCACTCTGTTTATTTTATAAGTATACAAAAATCAGATTAGTGAAAATATGCAGTCCCTTAAACCTTCATTAGCTATAATGTYGCACTGAAAAAGGTAAATGCTTTTATTACCAAGTTCATGCAAGTACTTATTCAGTTTAGACTTTATGAAGTCAACCTTTATTCTGTCTTACTTTATGCTCACTATTGCCATTTAAATTAGTCATGTTCTTGTAATCTGTGCGTGCAACTCTATGTCCTTTATGTGGTCAAATGTTATTTATTTATACAGTTTATCAGCTTCAAATAAAAACACATAAAACATATTTATGTTTTTATTTGAAGCTGATGTGGGTTTCTTTTACTTTTGAAAAATACTGAACTTTTGAATTGTTCATATATCGATTTGTGTATACAGTATGTGTGTTACTTTATTCACCTTTCCAGGCATTACTTCCAATAACCACGAAAAAAAAGAAAAAAAAACTAGAAAAAATTAGATAAATAGTACTTGTATATAAGCAGTTCCATTATACAAATAAACAATAAAACAATCTTTTCATGAAGACATGAAAGCAAATCTTGAGTCATAGGACAGTGGAGGTGGGAAGGAGGGCACCCTGGAGGAGCTTGTGAGCCCTGTTGTCCTGTTCAGGTGGTTTTTGAGTGCCTCCAAGGATGGAGACTACAGAGCACCTCTGGGTGACTAGCTCTGGTGTTGACCACTGTCACAGTGATGTTGTTTCTCATGTTCAGGAAGAAATTCTTGTATTTCAGTTTGTGCCTGCTGCCTCTTGTCCTCTGACTGGGCAGCACTGTGAAGATTCTGACTCTGTATTCTTTGCTTACTCCCATGAGGTAAGTGTACACATTGACAAGGTCTTCCTGAGACATCTCTTCTCCAGGCTGAACAGTCCCTGCTCTCTCAGCTTTCTCATGAATAATACTCAATCCTTGAGTCATCTTTRTGGCTCTTAGTCAAACATGCACCAACCAGTATGTTCGTGAGCTATGCAGGTGTACATCCTTTGAGTCTAAAAATACGATTTTAAAATGCATTTAAGCATTTCTAGCAAACTTTTTTAGATGTTCTTAAAGCTAATGCAATACTTTAAAAAATCAGCCTAACTCTTGGAGACATTTGAAGTAAAGAAGAGGATATATTCAGAAGAGTAAATACGAGCTTTAATTGAAAAAGCAGTACATTTTAAAATCCCAGTATTTCCTGTATAAGATTATGAGTCACAACTCAGTGGAACATTTGATAGATAGAGCGACGTAGAAGCCCTTAAGACATCTTTATTAGTGAAAGAGGTGTAGGACACAAGATAGCCAGTTCCTTAAAACTCCTAATATAGACATAAAAGGTTTTTATATTTATGGCCAGTCAAATAGTAAGGTATATATGGTAGAATGTGACTAAATTATAAATTCTCCTTATTTATTGCCCAGGTTTGTAAGATGACAGCATTTTAAGGAATTAAAGCCTGCAATTAATATAGCCTAGATCAAGACATTTATCTCATTTTCTGAAGTGCTGAGCCACACAACAAATGTAACTGAAGAAAAGTGGTGATTGCAAGTGGTGATTGACATTTCTGACATCCAGTAGATGTTTGAATRTTGTTTTCACAGTTTAGTTCCTGATACCTGTCAGTGAGGAGCATTACCAGTGTGATGTTATTCAGCAAATTTGGAGCATCCACCCATAGCTAACAAGATAGATTTGATCCTTCAGCTTTGCAGTAATTTGGAAATGTTTTCAAAATCAATACATGACTGAGCAGCAGAGATAATAAAAGGATTTAGCTCTCACAGAGTGCTTGCAGGTGTTGGATCATATCTATCATGCTTTACAAGTGCTTGTAGTTTCTGAGTGGTTCCTGCTAGTGAAGGGTGGTTACACACTGCTTGTATGTTCCTGTGCCRTTAGATYTGGAGCTCCATGGCACTGGTCTGCTCTAGGCTGCTCTTGCTCTTTCTCCCAGCCTCTTAAAGAGGGTAATACTTTGCTTTTTCCATAGCATATTTTTCTTATAACTCCTAGTTCCTGTTGCCTTGAGACCTCCATAGGCAAAAATGAGTTCTGGAGCTGAATCCGTTAGTTGCTATTTATGTAGGCAGTAGAGATGCTGTTGCAAGAGTGAACTAGGAATATTTTGCTACCAGAAAATGTTACAGCTTCCTGATGAGTTGCTTGTTATCTCTCAGAAAAGACTCAAAATTGCATACATAAAAACTTTTAAAATTTGCTGTTTTGGTATATGTTAGAACTCCATAGCATTTTAGCTTAATTTTTTCTGAGTCACGCAGATCTGCCGTATCTAGCTTAAATCACAAGACCAGAGTCATTCAGTTCAGCACTAGATACTTCTCTGTTATGCTAAAATTAGGAGCATCTCTGCCATCAGCATCCTTTGGAGGGGACAAATGCAATTTCAAATCTGCTTTGAGGGATGTGACCTCTCACACAAGCAAAGCAGTGGTTACAGCAGAAAGTTGGAGAAACAAGATAATAAGTACCAAACTGAAATACATGACTGCAGATAGAAAAATACACAAACATTTCATTTTAAAAATACACCTAAAACATTCTCAAGGTTGTTTTGTTTACATAAGCATATTTCATGAAATATCTGATGGTGACACAAATGGTATGTAGAGGTGCCTCTTGTGGGTGAATCACTTTTCCAAATTCAGCCCACTTAAACTTGATGCAGGAATGTACTCTCAGGCATCTGAAAACTCCTTTCATTTTCTAGTGGTGTAACTAGATCTTAATGTGGTCTGCTTTTCATTGCATGAAGAGTCAATACTGCTATTTTCACTTTTCTGGTAAAGTGTCTGGATTTTAATTCCTTTGACAGTTACTGGGTTTTGTCAGATGGTCATGACAAACAACAAGAGGATAGTTGGTCTTGTTAAAATGGTGAGGGTTGAAGTGCCTCAGTCACAGATTACTGAGTTCTCTCTACATTTGCAATACTGTGATGAAATTACATTACAATTGCAATTTTCCAAAGGCAATTCCAGGGCGGAAAATTGATACTGATACTTCGCATGCATTATGATTGTAGAGCACCTTGCAAACACAAGTTAGGTAAACATCACTTTTACAATAGATTAAAGATTTGTAAAATATTACTGGGTTTGCAAACTAGCCTGCTCTCAGAAAATAGCAGCAACAAATTTCTTTAAACCAAAATAATTTACAGTACATTGTTTAGTAGTTAGGAGAACAAAACGTGATGCAAAAATCTAAGGATGGTGATGATTTACATCTGATTGCTCAATTTGTAGGAACACAAAGAGGAGAAGAAACCACAGAAGCAAGGTGTCCCATAGTGTGCTGAAGCAGAGCTGTATTGTGAGTTTTAGGAGCAGAATGAATTATCAATAGAAGTTCTCTGGGAGGAGATTTTCAGCAATTCTATGAAACTGTTCATTTCAACCCCTTTTTCTCCAAATGGTTTTGTAGTATTTCATATTGTGATTTTTTTTTTTAATGTGAAAGTCTTCATTGGCATCACTTAGGCCAGAAACAAATTAGACATTTATTAGAGATTATTTGTGAGATCTTTCATTTCACTCAAGTTAGGAATTATTATGCTGCAAGAAACATATTATGTACTGAGATCTGTGGCATCATTACTGCATTTTTTAATTCAGGCTTTTTAAACCAATAAATGAAACTGAAAATCTTCCCAGGGATTTCTTACTCATAATCAATCATGATTTCTAAGCATATCTGCTTTAGCTGATAAAGGATACCTTGGACATTGAAATATTCATGGACAGATCTTTCCTGCACAAAAAGAAATAAAATATAATCAAAACAAAATAATTTTCCTACCTTATCCTATTCCAGTGGAGCTAAAAAACTGATTCTGTGAAGTTCTATGTCTTGGTAGATGAAATGAGCAAATAAAGGGATGAGAGAGAARCAGGTGATATGGATCTACCCCAGTCCTTACTAAGTATAATGCTTCTAAAAGCAGAGACATTTCTCGAGTTGCTTTGGTAAAAAAGCTTAATAATAAACAGAAATAGATTTAGTATTTAGTATCCATCACATTCCTGTTGAGAGAAAACCCCAGAACTGTGTATCCTGAGGGAACAGGTATGTATCATTGCGTATTAATTATCACCGCATTGGTTTAAATTGAGTTATTTGGGATGCTTCCATTTACATTGGAACATGTGGTGGAAACTTCATTCTTCTTATACTCAGATGGGAAGGAAATCTGTGATTGCCTTTAGCACTGGCTTTTTAAGGTACCTATGGAAAGCAAAACTTACTGCAAATACCTGTGGAGGACTAAACTTTCTAAGGTTGATAAGGAAGTTATTTAAAGCTAGTGTAAGAGTAATGTGGTGATGGGAGCTGTCAGTATAGATGCTTACTCAAGTTGGAAATGGGGCACGGGATTTTAGTTTTTTTTAATTGAAGGAAAGGGGAAGGAAAATGATAAATATGCTACACTTCAGTGTTTTACATTTTAATCAAATCCTGCAGCTAGAAAAYGAGCATTTACCAAATTGCTCTCAAATAAAACTTAAGAATCATGATTTTTCTTAGTGTTTCTTCCAGCCTTTTATTCCTGTTGATTAAATACATTTTTGTCAATATGGTAGTGTGAATGCTGAAAAATTGCATGGATTTTGACCTGGAAAATTTGGTATTATTTGAAAACAGTCAAGCACATTCAAAATGCAGCATGCAGTTTTATATTCAAGTCCGGTCTCAAATTGTGTTATTTTGTATTCTGTAGTTTTACTATGAAGCTTTGACATTATGAAATCATGAAACCAAGATTGTCTGTACAGTCTTGATCCTTCCTGTTATGAAAAGAGCAAATGATATTCTATATATACAAATATATACCTTGCCTACATACTCTTCTGGTTGTCAAAGATTTGTGAAAAGCACTTACATTAAAGATTTAACATAAGAGCTCCCACTCTCACAAATAGACCACTAAGGCAGTGAAAAGCATGAGTTTGTCCATATTATGATTTCAAGACCAGGTCCTTTAACATTCATCTATACAATAAGGATGCATAATGCATTCCTTGCTTTATTTTGAACTTCTGCAGTTTGGAGTCCTTTCATCTGTCCCTGGTACAGCTAACATAGGAAGGGGGGGTTTGTCTTCCTATAAAAGTATTGCACATTTATTGAAATACCTTTCATGAAATGGGACTAATGCCTTAACCCAAGTCAAAATCACAAGTCTATTGGAGTAAGAAGCAATATTCTTTCATTTTAAGCAAATGCTTATGAGCCAAAATAAATAGGCTTATCAAGCTTTATTTTTCATTTCCTGCCCAATTCTGTCAGGATTTTAGTCATTGAATTTTTGAAACATCATCCTCCAGAAAATCTAACTGTATTTCTACATTTTCTTTTCTCCCAGTGCAGACTAATCATTTTTCATAATGTTCTCATCACCTGTCTGATCTGCATGTTAATTAACTCCGTTGTTTAAATGTTCACTATCTCTACTTCAGCATTTCAAGTTTTGACTTCCTTACTGCTGAATGAAGTGTTCCAGTTCCTTCATTTGTCTACTCAGCTAACTCTCTAGAATTGGGAAAATATACCTTTGGGTTTGATCTCCATAAGTAGGCCAAATATAAAAATTTCAAATATTAAACATACAATTGAGAAAGTTTAGATGTGTTTGAGACAGGTTTTTTTCCTAGTGCTTTTCTCTTGCTATCCTTGGATATTGCAGATCTTGGAGGATTTATTTTTGTTCTTCAAGTCACGCTACTGTGTGTCTGGCACTTATGTTAAATGCTGTCATTCCGACACTTGTCGTGAATTATCCTTGTGCTGATACATGTAAGTCATCTTTAATTTCAATTTATCCATAGTAAGCACTTTAGGGTTTGATGAGGTGCCTAAGGAATATTTAGCTTTGACTGTATGAAAACATAGGGATGTTCAGATTTACACAGCTGATACTTTGGTGCAGCAGGCCAGCAAGGCTTATCTCATTAGCTTGTCCTATACAACTGCAGGTGGTCAGGCTGTGAGGAAAGCATTCAGATTATTTAGATGCCATAACACACAGATACAATACTGGAGAGGTTTAAGACTGACTATTTTTGAAAACTTGTGTTGGAAAAATTCAGCCACAGCAAATCAGTTGGATAAAATTGTTTTGCACTGATTTCAGTCTTTCTGCAGTTGAGGATACATCTGGGCCAACTGTCAAGTAACTTTAATACAATTGCTTTGGAAGTTCCTAGAATATCAAATTGTTTTATTTAAATGATCCGTTAAAACAATTATCAATGCAACCTGCTGTGTTCTAAGGTCATACTATAATGCTTTTGATTTTGTCCCACACTCTGGGGTTTTTTGTTAGCAAAATTGAATAAGGTCAACCATGAATATTCCAATCTGCACAGTAATGTAGTAACAAGAAACTAGGTAAAGTTTAGACTATTTAATATCCAGTGCCATAAAGTATTTGGTTAATTACARAACATCCATAGTTCTGTAATGAATATACATGATTATGAAGGGCCACGACTTCTATGTTTATTTGAATTATTTTTATTTATTTGAAATAGGTGGAAGTATTTGATAAAAACAGTAACAAAGCTTTTATAACTTTTGAATATGAACCAGTTGAGAAAACAAATGAATTGTGTCTCTTAATATGCAGAAAGATTTCTCTGTTGGATGTATGTGACAGCATTAGGGCTATTGGCAGTTGTGCTTAGACAGATGTCTTTTAAGGTACAGACTAGATAGTTACTTGAGTTGAAATTTAGTGTGATCTATAAGGGAACAGAAAAAGCAGGATCAGTCTCGTCCCTAAAGTAATTCTCAAGCTGATACCTAAATATTGAATTGGATTTTGGAAGAAAATTAAACAACCTCATTGAGCTTTASCTTTTTTTCTGCTTTAACACGGTAAAAGCTTGAAAGATGACCAGAAATTCCAAGTTCTATTCCACTAGTTTTATAAAGAGTTACTGTGTCAACACTTAGAATGTAAGAAGTGTATTTATTTGGAGAGTCTTTGACTGTGAGAGTTCTGCAGCTGCTACATCACACATTGCATAGTCAAGCCTCAACTAAGCAATGCTACAAAGTTGATTGCGGCTTGTCAAGCATTGCAGGCTGCTCCTCTGTATTTATTGAAGTAGATATTTTCTAAAAGTATGGGTTTCCAGCAACATCACTAGATTTCAGAAGTTTCTATTTTATACAATTTTAAACTGTATTATTATACAGGAAAAGCCTTTCTTTAAATTGAATTTTATTTTCTTGAATGGAGAAGTGAAATAATTTTGGATCCTTTTCAATATAATTTCTGAAAGGCTTCATTTTTAGTGTACAGTTTTACAGGCAGTTGAACAGTAATGTAGAATAGGCTGCCTTTTTATTTCTGACACTATATTTTGTTAGACTTGTACTATAAAAACAGTTCATGTTGAAGTAGGCAGCCATTTTTGTCCTGATGTGCAACTACTGCCTCTTATATGGAATTTTTTGTTTGATTATAAATTCTGCATGACAGAGACTTTTAGATATAAAGGAACCTGTGCAAATAACACAATTCTGCATAAATTTTCTCATATGGTAGAATTAAAAATAAAATAATGTCCTCCTCACAGTATTTCCATATTTCTCTGTTGATACCTATTTACAACAAAATTGTCTGAAGTCAGAAGTGAGATTTTTTTTCACTGAAGACATGAGAAATTTTCTGTAAGGAAATAGACCTGTGTGAAATAAAATTGATTTTTTTTTTTTTGCATTTATCACAGTGGACTCTTTCCACAGCTATAATATAGATGTCCAAATACTTATCATCACTCTGGCATTTTCCTTCCTTGAGAATCATTACTTTTCCTTTTGTTTCATCTCTTTCCATCTCCATTTCTTTTAGTGGAGCTAATTCAGGGTTTTCAGAAGAACATTAGTATGGCAACAACTGAATCAGCTGATGTGCTGTTTTCAACTACTCATCCTGATGCAGCTTTGTAACTGCTTGACACTCATTGAATTGAAAGTGACAAGCCTGCCAGTAATAAAAGTGTTTGTTGAGATCAAAAAGTGAGCTATGTTTCTCTCAGGAAGCCATTTAAACTGCAGTAGGACTACATGATCCAGTGCTCTTGATGGCCTCCGTCTGGGTGCACACGCTTGAATGGTTTAGGTTGGAAGGGACCTTAAAGACCATCAAGTTCTAATCCCCTGCCATGGGCAGGGACACTTTCCACTAGAACAGGTTGCTCAGAGTCCCATCCAGCCTGGCCTTGAACACTTCCAGGGGTGGAACCTGTGCCAGTCTCACCACCCTCACAATAAAGAATTTATTAGTATCTAATGTAAGCCCACCCTCATTCCATTTAAAACCATTACTCCTTGTTCTTGTCCTTGTTCACTACATGCCATTGTGAAAAGTCCCTCTCCAGCTCTTTTGTAAGCCCCTTTTAGGTATTGGAAGGTGCTAGAAGGTCTTCTCAGAGCCTTCTCTTCTCCAGGCTGAACAGCCCCAACTCTCTGACCAGYGTCTCAGCTTTTCATCGTAGGAGAGGTGTTCCATCCTTCTGATCATCTCTGTGTCCTTTTCTTGTACTTGTTCAAATAGGCCCACATCCTTCTTGGGTAGGGGGTTCCAGAGCTGGACACAGCACTGCAGGTGGGGTCTCAGCAGAGCAGAGCAGAGGGGCAGAATCCCCTCCCTGGCCCTGCTGCCCACCCTGCTTTGGATGCAGCCCAGGACAGGATTGGCTGCCTGGGCTGGGAGTGCCCATGGCTGGGTCATGTCCAGCCTCTCACCCAACAGCACCCCAAAGTCCTTCTGGGCAGGGCTGCTCTGATCTGTTCATCCCCCAGCCTGTGTTGGTACCAGAGATTGCCCCAACCCAGGTGCAGCACCCTTAACAAGACCTCCTGAGGTTCCCATGGACCCATTTCTTGAGCTTTTCCAGGTCCCTCTGGATGGCATCCCATCCTTCGGGAGCGTCAGCTGTACCACTCAGCTTGGTGTCACCTGTAGACTTCCTGAGCATGTGTTCAATCTCTTTGTCAATGTCATCATCAATTAAAGAAAACATCTTAAACACTGTAGCAAATATTAACGCTATTCAGGGGCAAAACATTTTTTGTGGTGTTTAGCAGAGCTAAAGCACAAAGCTCAGGAATAAGTCGTGCTGAAGTGATTTTGGTATGGAAGTTAAAGATGAAAAAACTTCAGTTTTCTGATGGAGAGGTTTTGATGCAAATTGAACTAACATGTTTGAACTAGAATTAAGTATAAAATGACCATAACAACAAAGGTAAAACCTATGAAAGAATAAAAGAACTGTTTTCTAAAGATAAAGCTATCATAGTTGTAGTATAATTTGCATAGTGATCTTTTAGTGGTCTCTTACTGGAGCAGCCAGCTGAAATTACTGCTTTTATCATGGCCAAAGCCCTCCTGTAGGTTGGGTTTGGATTTGCATTGTTACTAATTCTCAGTGTATTGGTATTCCATTGTCCTTTCAGTGGTAGGCTGCAGCTTGCACTTCAAAAATTCTTTAAAAAACATGTACTCTTCCTGAGCTCTTGCTTTTCTAGCTTAATCCTAGCCTAYGCAGCCCAGGATAAACTCTAATCAACAGTGAATTAGTAACATAAAAATGAAACTGAACTACTTTCAGGGCAGGGGTGAGTCAGCAAAGAGAAAACAAACTTCTGAAAGGGTTGTGCAGACAGTGTCTGATGGCCTAGGGAAATGAAGTCTTCCTAACATTTGAAAACCAGATTAGATGGCTTCTGAAGAGCAGGAAGTTGGGACTTGGTGATCCATATGGATCCTTTCCAACTTGACATATTTTGTAATTCTGTAACTCAAAACAGATTTTCACAGAATGTGCCTGTCTTTTTGTGGAAGCCACTTTACAGGAAAAGAACAAATGGGTCCATTACCCAGKGGATGACTCCTCTGGTTTGCAGCACTGAATAAATAAGCTTACTTATGTGAGCCATCGCGTTAAAGAAAACATACACTTCTGAAGTTTATATTTATTTCTTTATCTTTCTCTGCATAGCAGAAAATGAAGTCTGRAGCATTTACTCAATAAAATTTTGGGAATTTTAGGCATTAGAACTCTGTCTCAGGCTGTTGTATCTTGTAATCTTTACTCTGTCCCATGGTTGTGTTGCTGAATTGRTCTTTATTTCTTACAAGTATGGGTTAAAGAAAGGCATTGTATATAGGCAAGTTTTCATACAACTGCCTAATTTTATTGTTTAGCACAAATTGTTTTCCCTTTCTTATAAAGCTCTATCTGTACCTTTAGTGGCATCAATCAGGCCAGAGTGATGTGAGTGTTTGGTCAAGTGGTCTTCCCTGTGGCTGTGGCTTAAAAGAAGAATGGGATAGTCAGTTAATCCCTTTATTGATTTTGCTCTTTGCAGACAGGATATTTATGTTGCCAGTAAAGATAAGCAGGCTCATTAGTAAGTTGGGAGATGCTGAACACTGTCCTCTCCAGAGGAGCCAGATCAGTAAATATTTTAGTTAGGGAGTGGTGCAGCTTTGAGGAAAAATAGATACAAAAATATTGAGTAAAACCAGCTAAGCACTATTTACTCAATGATATTCCTCTTACTGATTGACAGTGAAGTCTGAGTACTTAATGGGGAGACTTAAAATCTTACTTAGAATACTTTTGAAAGTCATTTAGATACAATTCCAAGCCATTTTCAGATAGATGCTATAATTAAGACCTATCAAACATTCTACTGAGCAAGGGAGTGAATATGACTGGGGAACTAGGTAATTCTATGAGAAAAGGAAGATGAAAGTTATTGTCGAATTCCCTTCAGGAACATATGTAAAATATGGAGCAAAATGCTAAGAGATGTTGTTACCAGTCAGGTTGTTACCAGTCTTTGCAACTTAGACACAGAAGCTGTTTCTCTCCTGGAGTATGACTKCCTAACTCAAACTAGAAAACAAGACGAGAACCCTGGCTCAGCTKTGGCCTTTGGGATTTAATTTCTCTTTGGAAATGCTGTGCTCACAATAAGCTGGTAGAAGAAAATGGTCTAACTAGTTCAGCTACTTGATCAGTGACCTGTTTAAAGCAATGATGTGCACACTTTCATGTTTTAGCCACAAATGCAGCGCACAGAAAGATTTGACTGCTGAGCAAGAAGGAAATAATTAATCTAAACATCTCCAGGTACGTTTTACATTTACACATTGCAGACATTTTGTTTTGATTTTCTTTTGGTAATTATTTTTAATGCCTCTAAGTAGACCAGCAACATACTGGCTCTAGTGACACACTGTGGTCCAGTGAATTCTTTGCTAAGGACTCTGTCCATGTGTAGAACTCACTGGAGAACTGACGCATACTTCTGTGTGCTATGTTTGTGGCATTCTGGAGATCACTCAACTGACAGAGGGCATTTAGGTAGGATTTTATGTAAATTTAAGAGTGACAGGAAGTCTGATTATGTTTCCATAGCAGCACTTGTTGAAGAGCAACCTCTGCTTTCTCAGCAGAGGCAGGGGAAGTGCAGTCAACATCACACAAAAGGTATGAGCTCATGTAAAAGATAAGAAAACTGATGTTATCCATTTGCATTTCTAGGTTAGGATGAGAGAGCATTTAAAATTTGAATAGCTAAATACCATATTTAATGTTCACTGAGTGAAAAAGAAAATCAAAAAGTGATTGTAAGTCTCTTAAAATGAGATCCAGCAGAACACTGCTGCGAAGTTGGGTTGCAACTTACTTTCAAAATACTTTCCTAATTTATTGATGAGGAAATGCATTTTTCCTCAAGCATAGATGGATTGCTGTGCAGAGAGCCAAATGTACAGAGTTTTTCAAGATACCACAAATGATAAGCAGGTTGCAAGTAAGCGTTTTGAAAATTGCAAAGTAGCAAAAGTATTCCTTGAAGATGTTTGAGAGGTTTCCACTGCATATTGAAAACAGAAATAAATCAAATACTCAGGGCCATCAAAGTATAACTTTTGTGCTGGTTTGTATACCTGCATCCTAGTGCCTCTTTTTTTTTTCAATAAGGGTGAAACATTGCTTTGCTTTCAATTGTCTCTTAAAAATTACTTCATAGCTGGAATTAGTCACTCCAGGCATTTTCTTTGCTAGTGCTTCAAATAAGCATAAAAGCTAGAATATTAGTGATATCTGAGTGTTACTCATGATTTGTGGCTTGATAAGCTGATCTCACAAAGGTTTTCAAATTTCTGCCTTGGTTTCTGAGTGGTAGCAGCTTGTTGTTCTTTCTGAGCTGCATTCAGTCAAAATTAGCAATATTTAAATCTTTGTTTTGTTTTATCCACCCTTACCATGTGTAATAAGCAGCAAACTCTTAGTTTGAGAAACCAATGGAACTATATGAGAATTAAGTCCTCTGTGGATTGATTATAATGACTGCACCAGACTGCAGAGCTAGTACTTCAAAGATTGCTTGTCATAATAAAGGCAGCTTTAAAGTGTTAAGGCAAAAATAAGGAAAAATTTATAGCACATTTAAATTAATTAAATCCTTATAGTGTTATGGTTTTGGCATTATTGCTTTATTTTGGTTTTTTATGTRTTTTTCCTTCCCCTGGCTCACTGAAATACTGCAACTCGCTCCAAAGAGGAGGATGCTTAGAAATGGATGTATGACCTGCTTGTAGGATATACTTGTGAACTCATGCCGTGAAAAGGAGGGATGGATAAAAACTTGTCATTTTCTCTTTCTTCTTGTTGAAGGACTTTCTTTTTTACACTGTAATTGTTGAGTGATTTGTGTCATCTGAAAATAATCCCTTTTCTTGACAGTGTATGAAATATCTTATGAAAACAAAGACAAGGGATAAAATCAGAATGTTCGTTAGCACAAAAACTGTTCTTCATTTCATTTGTAATAGATCCTTCAAGGTCTTTGAGAAGGAATCTCATAGATCTGTTCCTAATCTGTCAACATTTGGTGCTGTTAAATACAGAATTTCTTCCTTTACCTTTTGGTTTTTCATACAGTATCTGAAGTATTACTTTTATAATGAACTGTAATCAATATTATGTAATGCATGCAAATTACATAGCCACATTTTATAAAATTAAACTATTAAAAATTATTTTGCTAATTAAGTATAATTATCCAGTAACCATAATGAGTATTTCCATCCATGGGGTAAAACACTAAACTTGCATTAAAACAAATATAGAGCATTACCACCGAGGTATGGATATTTGTTCATGACACTGGTAGCCAAATTTTGACCTGCTGTGTTGTCTGACCATGTTAACAGTTCTCCAAATTCTCCATGGTGTTCAGCTATGCCTAAGCTATAAAATAGAGTTGCTTTCTGTGACTTGATGTTTACATTCAAGACGATCCAGCCATCAGTTTTTGTTTATGCCCAGAAACCAACAGTCAGTACTGATATATCTTAACATAAGCCCCCTTTTACTTAAATGCAGGTCTACTATAGTTTTTCATTCTTTTATTTATGTTGGAAATCCTCCCAGTCCATTCTGATACCATTTGATGATACCATTCTCTTGTGAGTTTTTTCATGGTTCCCTTTTCTTGTTTCTTTCATCACTTTTTTTTTTTCCAGAGGGAAACTAATTAAATTCTTGCTCATCTGATTTATAAACAGCAGTATTATCTCTTCTAATTGAAAAAACTCGTGGCAATTTTGTGTTTCACTTGTTTTCTAAATTGATTCTTACACTGAAAATGGGTAGATCAATCTTCTAACTCCATGGTTATAATCACATCCTTAAATCAATATTTACAAAGCTCTTAGCAATGAATAAAGTGGTTTAGGTTCAGGTCTGTTTAGGTTGAGAGTAAAATATTGCTCCAACATTCAGATCAGTGTTTTGGGAACGCCAAAGTAATGTAAGATCTTGCCTATACTTAACCCTCAAGGTGAATTTTGTTTTACGAAATTACTCTAGATTTGAATATTACATTATGAATAACTGTGTGGTCCAGAGCTAACAATGAAATCATTATGGGAATTTTTTGGACAGTAAAAAGTTAGGGCTTTGATGAATTTCAAACATACTGGAATTTACCTTTTTTCTTTGCTAGTTTACAAGTAATTTTTTTAAACTGGTTTGCAACTAATTGCAAATCATTTTTAGTAATATGAGGACCACAGACACGAAATATACATAATTATTTCCACAAGAATGTTCCAATAAATTTTAATTTTAATTAAGGCCAGTATCTGTATCAAAGTATGGAGGTAGTATTACATACTGTGATTGGTTTTTTTGGTTGGCTTTATTAGTTGATATGGTGGCTGTAATGTCTGCTAGTTAAAAAATTACATTATTACAAAGTAATATCTTATGCTTGATATTTAGTATTGCCTTTTATTCTGCTGGAGTTTATACTGCTTTATAAAGTATATTTACATATAATCATTTCACTCTCCACTTAAAAGCATTACCAAAGATAGAGTTGGTATGGGAAAAAAACACCCCTAAAACAGAATGCAAAGCATTTGAGGATAGCCAGAAAAAAAGTTTCTGCTCACACAAGACAAGCCCAGTTCCTTATTTAGAAAAAAAAAAAAAAGAATGGTAATTTTGTAAGTGAAAACCCAGTATTTGGGACTTAAGCCTCAGTCCTTTGAGGAGCATGTCCAACCTGAGTTCCCCTATTCCTGTGTAACTGCTGTAAGCATTAGGTCATTTTTTCTTGTTTCCCATCAAGGTGAAAAGATGATGGTGAGCTCTTTGAAAATTACAGATAAAGGATAATATGTGTTATGTTATCAGGCTTCTGATATGCAATCACATATTTTTGTTGGGTATTGATTTACTTGGGTCACAAAAAACTAAGAAAGAATGCCTAGGAGGGTGCCTCTTCCTTGGGCGTGCCTAGCATGCAGTGAGTGTTCCCAGACATGTGGCAAAGTGTGATCCCTGCTCGACTGATGGGATGCTGGGAGAGGACAGGAGCTGTGCCTGAATTTCCCTGTGCTGAGCCAGAGGTGAGTTCACCCATGTGATGAAGCAAGCTGCTCTCTTTGAACTTCATTTTGTGAGGTGAAATACCAACAAATTAAGACTAAAAGCATCTGCAGATGACTGCATTTTTTGATGGATTTGGACTGCAGGCCATAATTCAGTACTGTCAACACAAGGAGCTGAACCTCAACCACATGATCCTCCCCAGGAAGCCAAGTCTCTTGGCAGCTTCTTGTTTCTATATCATCAGTCACCACAGCAGGSTTTAACTAGCCTGTGCCTCTGACACCAGCTGTTGCAAAGCACTGTTTTGGAAATGCACTAGTCATCCTACTGCAGTCTGGTTGTTAGTGATTGTTATCTTTTTAAGGGAATTATTTTTTAATTTACTTTTGATACATTGCAGCAAGCTTRCAAGTTATTTATTACTATGTCAGTAATAATAGAGTACATGCCATATGCTATAGTTACTAATCATACCCAATACCTCTGTTTTTCACAGCCCAAAATAAGTAGGCCAATTCAGATACTTTGAAAATGGCTAAAATTTCTCTGTGGAATAAACCATTTTGTGTAGTAAAGTACTTAGCACTGCTRTTACTTAAATAATATGATGTGTAATCTGAAGTTATCAATAAGCAGGAATTAATATGTTTTTAAGCCATTTTCATAAAAGTACTCTGAAATATCACTGTTAAAATATCAAATTTGATCCAGTTTTGAATCAGGCTTAAAAAATAATGATGTAATTTAATGTAAATTAATCACTTAAATGTGATGTCAGCTCACTTTAATCACTGGTTCTTTGTGATAGAGGGACATATTTAGATATTAGTCTTGCGGTGATCGCATTATTATTTTCTAGGTTTAAAGAACATAATTCATGTCATCTTTAGTGATCATTTAGTGTTTTTAGAACTTACAGGAAGCTTTTACTTTCCCTACTACCTGTAGAATTTCTACCAGCCTCCAGGTAGAGCACAACCCATTAACAGCTATTGTTTGATCCATTAGGGTTCTTTGCTTCTCTGTTTTCCCTCCATTCAGACACAAGAATATTGTGGCAGACAGTGTCAAAGACCTGCCTAAAATTAACATCTACTGCTCTCCTCTCATCCATAAATCCAGACATTGTATCAGAGAAGGCTATCAGGATGGTCAGACATGATTTCTCTTACATAAATCCATTAATTTTCTGTTCCCAGATACCCTTTCCTCCTTCATGAGCCCTGCAATATGCTTCAAGATGACTTTGCTCTGTGATTTTTCCAAGGACCAAAGTAAATATGACTTGCCTGTATTTCCCTCTGTTATTCTTTTGGCCTTTCTTGACAACATTTTATTTCCCTTGTCACCAGGGATTTCCCCCAGATTCCATGACTTGTAAAAGACAATACAGAGTGGTGTTAGAAGGACATTGGCTAGTTCTCTTCAGCATTCTTGAATTCAACTTTTCATGTTCTGTATATTGTTATGGTTTGAGTTGTCTCAAATAATCCCTGATTCAATCTTCATCTTGGTCTTGCACTGACACCAGGGACTGGGAGGCTGACTGAGGCCAAGGCAGCACTGGATACCTCGGCCTTTGCTGGGTGTGCTGTCCCTAAATCCCACTCCATCCAGGAGCAGGCTCACTTTCCTCCTTCCAGCCTTTTGTTGTCAGTGTGGTTGTAAAAGCTTTTCTTATTGCCTGTAGCATCCCTTAAATGTGTCTGTTTGGTAGAATTTTCTGAACATCCAGACTTCTCCATGTGATGTTTCTAAATTTTATGGTATGTCCTGCTTAAATCTCCTTAAGTGGTTTTTCTTAGTACAGAGTTCTGTGATGAATTCTCTGATTAATCAAACTGGTCTGATACACTTCCTTGTTTGGAAATTCTGCAAATAATTGTGTTTCTGCTGGTGGAAGCTCTAGCACATATAAACAATCCCTGCTCTCCAAAACCATGGGTTAGAGACTTAGAAGCTTCTTAAAGGCTATTTAGAGCATAATCTCCTTGTTATGTTGATTTTTTTTAATACTTGGTGAGAGGAGAGAGGGCTAACTTACTCTATTACTTAATATATTGTTTAGTCTTTAGATGGTGATTAGAGAAGATAATTTACCTGACATGATTGTTACAATTTATGGCACCCTGATGGACTCTATTACTACAAAAGGATTCCAAAATAACAGATGCTTCTTGTCATTTTAATCATCTGTTTCTTCAATTATCTTTATTAAAGAAATGTAAAATATTATTATGAAACAGGAAAAGAAGCCTGAAGGATAAAGATAAGTAATTTTTACTATTCCTAAAGGTGTCTTTGGTGATGTTTCTCCTTCATATTTATGTGTTTTTGGAGCAAAGTATATTAGCTTGAGATTATAGCTAAGTATGTTCAATTTCATCTTCAGCACATTATTTCTTGCTTTATGTAGTAATCAAAAGGCATATAATGAAAATTTTATTTTCAAGGGTAATGGCAAGACAAACTTTTTAATATAAAATTTTAATACAAAATTATTTGAATTTATTATTGCTTTTGCTATGAAACTACAAAGTAGCAGCCATCTATCCCCGCTTACTTTCCTGTGGGATAGCTTGATATATACAGTGCATCCAAGAGAAAGATTGGGGAGTATGGAGTGGTGATGATGAATATTGGAAAATATCATTCTTTAGCATCATTGGAAGCAGTATGGCTGGCTCTTCAAGGCTTAGCCACTCCTCCTGACTCTTTTTTTTCACTTCTGCTCTCTGTAGCAAAAACAGTCTTGTCCTTGGATAAGCAAACATTAATTTTTGCTTGCATGGTTCAAAACCTTTCAGCTGTGTCAGAGCCACAAATTATTTTGAGAGAGTGAGACAAAGAGGACAAAGGTTCAATTGTGGACTCATTTCTGATGAGCCTGTAGAATCAGAAGGAGACTCCCAGTGGGAAGTGCCAATACTTTTATGGTCTAGGATCATCCATTTGGAGCTCAGTATTACTGAGTTTTGCTGTATGCTTTGCATTCATTCCTTGAATCCAGAAAAATGCATGTTAACAGCTGGCTGCATTATTTCACTGGAGAATGTCTTAAAAATTTTTTTATGATAAAGTATCAGCAGCAAAGCTTGAATAAATTTACTGCAGAGACAAATGAATAAATGAAATGCTTCAGATCTGACAGCCTGAAACAGGTGCCATTTCTGACCACATGGATTGTAGCTAACTAAATGGTCAAATGCATTAACACCTAATCTGGTGTGCGCTGTGCCAAGCACGTCTGCTTGCTGGTTTTGTGAAGATCACTTGGTACTGCAGCTCTGGACTAACTGCAGCATGAGGATGTTCCTTGTCCTCTCTGGTTTTCTGGTTTTCTTGGTGTGTTGCCATCTAAGGGCAGTGCTTAGTAAAATTACATTAATTCTGAAGATCTGATGGAGACAGGCAGAACGGAAGAGGCCAAGCTACCGCTGACTACCCCTTGGGCATTTGGCTCAGAGAGGGAAGTCAGTCTGGGTGGTCCCAAGGAGGAGAATAGGGGGAGCAATTGCATTGCAGCTGTGTCACTGCTGCTTCCTACCTGTCCTGTAAAGCCACACCTGCTCACACAGCCTCCTCCTGCACTGGATTATTGTGACACTGGATTTTGCTTAAAATGAGTGCAGGTTGTGGAAGCTGAAATCTGAACTAACTGCACTGCCTGAATTTTGGGGTTATATAGAACACAGACAGCTTAAGGGAAGTGATTTTATTAGTGGAACAAGGGGGGAATGCTGCCTTGAAACAGGTAGTCTCATAGCAGTGGTATGTGCCAGTCCTTTGCCATGACTGTAGGTATTTTAAGTAGCCTGGTAAGAAGACTGGACTCAATGCTGCTGTTAAATTGCTCTTTGGTCTGGTGTCATTCTTTATGTGTCTTTCTGCCTAAGGAATAAAAATAATAAAAACCCTTCTGATAACAGTTTTGACATCTTGGATACAAAGTGCTGTAAAACCTGAATTTATTTACATGTTTGAGAAAAGTGGAGGGCTCTGGGGAAGGGATGGATCTGCCCATTCCCTGCTGTGTGTCAGGGCAGTGACCTGTGTCACCTCTCCTTGGATTAGGATATTGAAACCATCTTCTCCTGTGTGAGTCTAGTCTTTCCTACTATCACAGCACAAAACAATCAAAAATGTGGTGGTGTAGTGTGAGGGCAAGTGATGTGGAGTACTTTATGTTTCTGTCTCTCATACTGTGTGTTGCAGGAAGATAATGATGAAGGAGTTTTTCATTCCAAAGGGAACAAAGCCAAACTARATGATGTGTGTGGTTGTCCTGTGTGCAAGCTGTCCCTCTTTCTCTCCAATGTGCAAGTAGAATTTGTCACCTCATATATAACTGCAACATGTCTTCTGCTTTGTTCCTTTTSCCATTTAGTTTTGGTTTTGAGATTGAGCAAATTTAAAAGTATGCCTTTAAGAAAATTACTTTTTGTGAAGACAATCTAAATATATTTTTAAAAAATTACCTTCTATTTGTATCTTAGAGTCTTAATGTCTCAACAGCTGAGGCAAACACCACCTAAAACCCTATGTTAATTATAATTTTTAGCAAAAACTAAAGTAAAATTATGCCAGAATCTTTAACTAAAATCCTTTTTTTAAACTGCATGTATCAACATGTAAATTATTCACAAATGTTCTTAAGTTGGTTTGTCTGCAGATAGATAACAGTTTCTACTTGGTCTCATATTCCTTTGTACATATATATCAAAACAGTTTGGTGTCCACTGTGGAAGGCATTCTTTTTTATTAATTTACATGAGCAACTTCTCATGGAAATATTAGATTTTGTTAGACTTTGACATTTATTTTTAAAAGGTGAATAGTTTTAATTGTGATGTAGGACTTGAGAAGATGATGTTATCTTGGCTTGCCAGTTGTCCGGCTCCTTACAGCCAAACTGGCTGAGCCTTCTGGGGCAGTCCTTATCAGAGAAATGTTCTTCCATTCTCACAAGAGATAAAGGAAAGAAAAACCTTGGGCAGTGTGGAGGGAAGTGTTGCAGAAAAGGAGGAGGGAGTTGGAAGGAAATATGCAGGTGCTGCATTAAGGAGGGGGATCCAGGAAACACTGCAGTAGAGGGGAGGGAAGAAAAGGATCCCAGATTGAGTGGCTGAGCACTGTTGCAGTAAAGAAAGATGGACACAGGGGGYAGCCTGGGATATTAGATAGGAAAGAGCATTCAGACTGAAATTTTGAATTGCTATTTTACCTACAGGCAGAATTCTTGGCAATTTTAACTCCTGGAAGGGATCCTTTCCTTACCATATCATAGACATCTGTATGCTAAGAATACAATTTTGTTTTGTGTTTTTGGAAGGTCATACGGATGTCAGACACCCATCTTTAACACATCAATGTCATAGTCTGCTCTCTGGTCCTGGAAAAGTGGTACAAATAAAAAGTTTGGTGTGTGCTGGCTTCCTGCAGGACAGGGGCCTCCTCAGCACTGTCACTGTCTTTGAAGAGAACTGGTTGTATGTCACTTGCGACAATTACTTTGCTTTTCAGTTGTGTGAAGTTACYACTCCCTAGTAATATCCAACATTTTTTGTACTTAAGAAGCACCCAATCTTTTTGACTATGCCCATTAATAAAACCTGCTGTTAGGACAATTTTTTTGGGCCATACTACTGGTCTGGTAGTGTATCTACTACTTCTTTTTTTTCAGATGCAACATTTGAATACCACTGACCTGGTTTTCTTTGTCAGAATTATGTTTGAATACATAGATAAAATCAAAAATCCGGTATTATCAGAAAAATAATTTCTTTTAATGATTTTAGTGAAGAAGTATTAAATAGCTTTATTATTGAGGAAAATGAAAATATAGCAGAAATTATTATTATTATCATTTTAAATTTCAAAATTGGTTTCTGGCTTCCTAAAGATGCCTATAAATTAATTAAGTCCTACTAGAAGTATGGGAATTAAGGTTTTTTAAGTGAGTTCTGTCATTAAAGTGTCCTGATGAAGTCATATGCTTTGCTTTTGAACTATCTATGGATAGGACCAAAGTTACTTTCAGTCTTTACTTACATCCATGGATCCTGATTACAGCTGTGCCCATCCTGCTCAAGGATTAGCATGGCATATGCATTACCTTCTGATATAAATAAGGTAGCTCAATWTTTTATTACTGGAGAAAGTATTGGGATATGGTAATCACCTATTTGACTTCATCAGGAGGTATAATGCATTTAGGTTGGGTGGAAATGGCAAAACTYTGTTCCTCCCCAGCAATATCACTGGAATTGCCTCCCAAGAAGCAAGTCTGGCAACTAATACGCTGATTCTGTAACAAAAAGTTGTAGAAGAAGCAGCACTACAAAATAAAGATAATAAAATTTAGAATATCATCCCACTGGGTTGTTATGTCCCTTAAGAAAATCTAAACATTGTACTGTAGCATTCTTCCCCTCAAAAAGTCTCAGCTGACCCAAATGTGGAACTACATAGCTGAGAGAGGCTGGAGAAACCATGAGTTGTAGTTTTTGAGATTAGACTGCAGAGTTTAASGTAGAAGCAATATGATTATACCTCTTGTTATCTCTGCCAAATGCTTTGTTCATTTRGCCCGCACTCTTTTATTCAAGGCTAAAGACGATTTAACTGTTGACCAAAAAAAAATGTCTTATTACTAATACAGAACTTACTTCTTCAGCTGAGCTTCCAAACCAGAAGGTTTTATGACTGCTCATAAAGGATTGTATTTTTTAAACATACAAATGGCTTGRAAAATCAGGGTTCCTACCTGTAGGAATGTCCCTTATTTGCTTCTGGAAAAAGGACCCCTTTCTTTACTCTTGAATACATTCTTTGGTAGGTAATAAACATGCATTGTATTTCTCTTGGCTTGTTAGGGAATAAATAAGACACTAATTAAAACCTTGAAACACTTTTCCAAACCTCCTCCCACAGCAATATCCAGTATTCATACAAATTTGTATGAGTCAGACAAACGTTTGATGAGATTCAAATCAACACACTGCATTTTGTTTTTCTGTAACTTGAAGCAATTACAAACTAGAGTTGGGTTTTTTTCCAATTAAAAAATATGAAACACAGTCTCATTATTTTAATAAGTGTTGGAATCAAAACTATGAACTATAAATTAATGAATGCCTTCTAAACTCTGGACACATGTGGAACTGAAAGAGGTCTATTACAGAAGTTGAAAATCTATATTTAATGAATACACCCACTGCATCTATTGAATTGGCAAGATAATAAGTGTGCAGCCCTCTCTTTTACTTTAGAACAACACATTCAACATAGTCATTAGCTGGGAGTTTTACCAGACACTGCCACACACTTCAGCTGCACTTTTCAGTTACTTTTGGACTCTGYATGGCTGTGTAAGTATCACACATAGCAATCTGGTCTGAGTGCTCATCTTGTATTGTTTGTACATTAATGGTGCCTGCTCTTGTGGCTTAAGCATTTATGGCTGCAAAAGTTACACTGGTGGGTATTTAGTGACTTTTATTAACTTTGGCATAATTCCTTTTGCACTTCATTCAGCTTTGTCCTGGATAATGCATAAACATGTGACATTTCCAGTCTTCAAATGTCACATGTAACAGAAGAAACTGTTTGGCATTGATTAGGTCCATCTTAACAGTGGGATAAAAAAAACTGTCTAACCTATTTTTGAGTGCCAGGGTGTTTTTAAGGTTTCCACTTTTCTGCCCAGTTTTTAAGGTTTCCACTTTTCTGCCCAGTTTTTCTTTGACTAAACTGTGCCTCTCATATCTTTGTAGAATCCCAAAGTGTTAATAAACTATAGTAATCTCAAGCAGGAACAAGTTGATAGATTTTTTTTTCTGGCAGCTCTGTGCATGGTATGTTCTTTTCAAATAGGATGTGCTAGTGAATCCACTCTCCCTGCAGTTTTATACATTTTAGTCTTAGCTCCTTTTTATGTGAGAACTCTATAGTTACAAGTTTCATTAAGTATAGCAAACAGTTGCCAGGCAGCAGTGGACAACTGTTGTGTTCCGTAAGTGAATTTTGAGTCTATTTTCCAGTGCAGTTTTCCCAAAGTTATTCTCAATGTAGAACAGCAACAGGAACATCATTTGAGTATGCTGCCTTTCATAATCACAGTGTGTCAGAATTGATGCAGCTGGTGCCATTCAGCCCACAGCAAAGACACTCTGCAAATAGAAAGCATAACTTCATGGTTATGCATTATAAAGCTAATACACACCTTTTGGTTTTCATCCTCACATATTTTGTGGAGATCTCCTTCCTGCTTGTTCCATTTGTTCATTACCATAAACACTGAATAACGTACGGTCAGTGAAATTGCTCTAAAACCAAACGGGCTTTTATTTTAGCTTCAGAGTGAAGAAGGGAGTTAGGGAAAAACCAAAACATATTACATGATATTTTTGTGTGTACTGGTTGCATTTACACCTCTTTTCCCCTTCCCCTTTCTTTATGATTGCTTCTTTGTCTTGATGAGATGTGGTGGAAGGGTGCAAACAGTCTGATGCTGTTTACACTAATGTCTGATAGTTAAAAGGCAGTATATTCATGGAAGGGAAAAAAGAGATTTCTACCACATAYAGGGGTCATATAGAGGTTTTTGAAAGCTGTTTTCTAAACCAGGACTGAAAACAGGACACAACTGATATATCTGAGTTGGGGACCCAGTCAAAGCAGTTAAAACCAGAAGTGTTTCTGGTCCAATATGATGGATTCTGTTTCTGTAACTGTTGTAGTTTCAGGAGGTGACACTGGCCAAGCTTAAAATAAGGCTTACTGGGCCTTGTGTTCAGACTCCTCTTGGCAAGGCCAAGTTCTCATTGAGTTAACTAGGCAACTATTACAGTGACATTTTACAGACTGAAAGCAGTTGTACAAACCAAGATTGTTCAAGTTTGTAGGTAAAAGTCATTTAAATGACTGTGTGACTGCCAAGCCACACAGGTTTGTTCATTTTGAATAATTTTATGTGATTTTTAGATTATTAATTATGCAAATTAATAGACAGTAATATATTTTTGCCACCTGTCTCCTGAGCAGCATGCAACAGCCCCTTCTACTCTTCCTCAGGTTTTACTCTTTCATCCTAAAAATCTACTGACAACCAAAAAAGTAAAACATTTCCTTGCAATTTCATATCATTCATTTCTCTGTGGTTTGCAGGCCAAATCTCTTTACCCTGTAAGTACAAGTATACTTTAACTTCATGCTCTGCCAGCTCATGCAGAAATTCAGATTGGAAGCTGGGTCTCTCGGTTGATCACGAAGATGTGGGTTACTGACAAATATGTGCATTAATCTGTGTAGTGCACACCACATGGAGCTGGAAAAATACTGAACGATGGAGCTTTCTAAAAAGCCTCAACCACTCAATTATGTGTTTGTTGCAGTTTTGTTTCTCATGATTTTGTTTCTCWTATTGAATCTGAAGCCACCATTTCTCCTGTTGTGCTTTAGGTGCTGTAGCAGTTCTGATCCCTCGCCTAGACCTGGTGATTTCTTTCGTTGGAGCCGTCAGCAGCAGCACTCTGGGACTGATTCTGCCACCTCTGGTTGAAATCCTCACTTTCTACAAGGAAAACCTAAGTTTATTGACAATATTCAAAGATGTTTTTATAGCTGTGGTTGGATTTGTTGGATTTTTAACAGGAACATACGTGACGGTTGAAGAAATAATTTATCCAGCATCCACAGTTCTTGCTAATGCAACAGGGAGCTTTCCTCCAGATGTTAATGCTACAGACTTGGTGGTTGGGTTAAAGTAATTAACCAGGCACTGTGAACTATTTCATTCCTTAACAAGAAGTTCTTGACTCAGGACATGGTTTCAACTACTRGTACTGTGTAAAGAGGTACAGTTTGTAAGATGTAGGATATACATGTGAAAATACATTATTTTTTTAGAAAGTAATTATATATCTCTTCTGGACTTTGAATGAAAAGTTACAAGATTTTGTTTTGTTTATCAAAGCAATATTACTTTCATGCAAAAACATTCAACATCAYACATGATAAGCAGTTTATTTTTGTACATTTTGGTAACTGTTACCCTGACCTATTTTTTACACAATTTCTTTATCCTTGATTTCAACTATACAAAAGTATGAAATGCTGTATTTTTTATTGCCTGTGGCTTGAAGTCTGTAGACTACATATCTATATTTCTATTGGAACATATAATAATTATTTTTGCATTTTTATGTTCTGCCTTAAGTAGTATCTAACATGCTCTTTACATATTTTTGCTTATTTTGTCTTTTTCAGAAAAAAAATTAGTAAGTTCATAAGTTGGTATCTGGGTAGAAATTAGTTTTGTTTAGCAAGCCTGCTGGCTGAGTTCTTATGAACAATCCTGATTTTCAGGGTTCATATTTGACTTTCTGTCTCACACTTCATAGATGACTTTCACTCCAAATGTTGAAGCACTATTTTTGGTCTTGTTTTCTAAAAACCCTATAGTTTGTGCAATAACATAACTATTTATCATACTCATTCCTGTTATGAAGAAACAAATTTTTCTACAGAATATTTTTAATCATAACATTCCCCCAAGAAATATGTTATGTCAAAACCTCTCCACTGTAGTCATACAAATTAAGATAGAAATATATGTAATATTTTGCCTGCCTTCAGTATATTCCTCAGAAATTTACCATTTGGTAATCTACCATTTGGCATTACAGTGCTAGAGTAATACACTGCTAAATATATCTGTATTTATATTTTCTCTTAAGAATATTTCCACTGTCATCTACCAACTGGTGACTGTAATGTGCACTTTTATCTCCATGTGGATGAGGGCATTTCTGATAGGGATTTGTTACAGCATGTAGTTTAAACTGCATGTATTTGTTCAAGCAATAGTTCTGAGTAATCCTCGAATTTTGATTTTAGCATGGACAAAATTAGATACTTGGCAGGCACTTGGAAGGGATGAGTCTGCCTGTGTGATACCACAGATTAACCTTTCTTATGGAAGTGCCACAGTGGAGCAAACGCAGGTAGTTAGCAGAGAAGAAAAAGGTAACTTCAGCTTTTCATCTTGAAGGATTTTAAGTCTTTAAGCTGTTTTAAAAGACATTAAATCTCAGTGTTTCCATCTGTTTCATAGTGAGTATGTTACTTACCTAACCCATACACCTATAGAATATAATTCTGTGCAGCATACTTTTCTTGACATGAAGTACTTCTGCAAGAAACATCTTTAGTAGGAGTCAGAGGATTTAAATGCAAATTACTTTTCCTCTTGGTTTTTCATCTTTCTACTTGTGTATTGGGAGAATAAAGGGCTTTGAAGTCCATTCATATCTGTTCTGCTTCAGTTTTGTCCTGGTGAGCAGCTCTGAGAAGGTGCTTCTACCAGGGTGCAGAAGGGCTGGTCCAGTTCAGAGTTTGGTGGTGATTTTGTCAGGTGCAAGTGAATACTGCCACGCTTCTATCAGTGAATATTTGCTGAGCTGGATACTTGCAGCCTACAGAGGTGGCCCCGGTACCCAGTGAATGTAACATATCCTTGTGAAAGTCAGATAACTTGTTCAGAAGCTTGATAGGTTTAAGGGGTCTGATCTTAGCCAGCAGACCTTGGAAAGGCTGGCCCAAAGACAAAGCCATGCACATCTTCCTGCTCTGACTGCAGTGCAGCCTGTCAAGGCACAGGTTTCCAGAGCAGTGAATGGCCACCGACTGACCAGCTATGAAGTAGTGCTTTTATGCAGTTGGCCAGTGTAGCCAAGTCTAACAATGTTGTATCTTTTGAATCTTTAAAATGTTTATTAATGTATTTTGCACAATGTCAATTTTCTCCTACAGTGTAGGATTTTTATAATTTTAACACTCATACATTTGCATGGCCTGCTCTTTCAGACAGAAGGAGTCAGGAATCAGAGTGTCCTCCTTTGGATAAGATTAAAATGTCATGTGGTAAAAAACTAAGTCTGACTAATGAGAGCATCCTGTAAAGCATTGCCAAAGATTTAAGAGAGAGGAAATTCTGACAGAAACCTCTTCTGAATAAGACTGTTCATTCAGCTTTTAAAGTGCTGTAATATTAGTTGCAAGTTAAGAGGCGGGGAATGAAACTGAGAGATTTCATAGGTATGGTTTACATTAAGATATATATTTAAGATGGAAATGTACTTCAGTACAAGCTAAATTAAACTGCAAAATGTGTGATTAGCTTATGTTCCTGACAARGAGCAGAAAGCCTTTGTATTTATATATTGTATATGAACTTATATTTTACAATATAATATTGTTAACAGTTTTAATGTAATTTAATCATTAGCTGCACTACAGGTAACTGGATAATTTTCTTGTCTGTAACTGTTCATCCTCAAGTATTGGGCAAATAAGAGGATGGGTTTGCCTGATGTTCTGTAAAACTTTAATCTTCTGTATCAATAAAACTACAAATTACCCTGCAAAACTCAGTGTTACCCTGCTTGTCTCCACTACTGCATCACTAGAAAAAATAGGTGTCCTACTGCAGAATTTACCTTTGAAGTTGTCCAAGGAATGGTGACTGATGTGAGACTCACATGCAAGCTCTAGAACTGATTTTTCATTGATAACAAATCTCATTTTAAAGTCACATAGGCAGTCATGAAAAATCCCACCCTCACTCCAAGGGTTTTCATGAGGGCACAGTTAAAGTTAGGCTTCTGCATCTTTTTAGAGGTGCTATAGGAAGTTAATTTTTAAATGTAAAAAGAGATGCAGGTGTTCCCACTGAAATTCCAGTTCCTGTTTAGAAAACAATGAAAAATCTAGCCATTTTAAAATTGGACAAGCCTATATAGATTTGCTGTGGACTTGGCCTTATCTGTAAGGATGGAGTGCTGTCTCAACATGTTGACAGAGAAGGGAAAGTGTTAACTTGGAAAACTCTTGACTAGAAGTGAGGAATGAGATTAGTTGATGGACAGCGTAAGAGATTGCACTCAGTTCATCTCAGGGGAAGTAAAAGGCAAGAGGGACATAATAGAAAAGTGATTATTTTATTGATTCTATATTAAAATGTTTCCTGATGAAGGACTAGAGAAGCTGTAWACTCACTACCATTCTATAATTGCTGGAATGTATTATGAGCCTTGTCAGACCTCCCATTCTTCTGCTTTAATTTATTTGGTTCTGCAAGGATTAATCAGTATTTCTGCTGCTGATTTCTCAATTTAATAATTCTGATTTCTCAAGTGACAAAGTGTTCTCTAGTAGAAAACAAGCAATACAGCCAACACCAGTTGAAGTTCATTTTTCACAAGCTGTCCATGGGAGAAACGACTGCAACATCTTGATGGGGTTCCAGGAAGGGAGGAGAACCTTTTCCATGGTTTTGTGTGTTATCTATAGATGTTTTGGTCATCCCGGACCTTCTTAACATGACCTGAGAAGTCTGAATCTTGCCTACAGTTAGCTGAGTTATTCTCCAGACTCCCACATAGTTCTTATTAGTGCAATGTAGGTCTGTGAGCTGACTACATGCCTGGAYGTACATACTGACACTGGTCTAAGTACTAGTTTGTACTCAATATTAGTAGCTCAGTGGTTTCATCTCCAAGTTCTAGAATGCTTGGATGAGTAGCATCTGATTGCAGTAATTWTTTTTACTCTTGGTTTAATTTGTTTTTTCTTAAAATGCTTTTACTAACAATTACAAATTGATCTCAATTTACAGTTCCATAGATTCACTCCAGGCAGGCAGTAGCTGGGGTGTAGAAAGCAGCATCCAAGTAGACATTCAGTTTGAGTTGAGCAAAAGTTTCTCTGCATCCAAAAGGAGGTGCCTCCTAAATTACAGRAAAAGAATCTGCAAGGTTATGTGACAAAGCAGTCATGTCCACAGACACAAAGGAGCACAGAGGCTCARCTGTGAGTAGATTAACCCCACTTCAAATAAATTCACCTTGTTTTCTGTTCTTACAGAATAAGGGTTAATTTCAAWGGAGCAAGTTTCACAGGTTGCACCAAATGATCAGGAACCTGTCTTGTAGCACAGCAAAGAAGGGGAAGAGGGGCCACTGATGTGCCTAAAGACCAGTTTCTGTCAATGCACAGAAATGGGGGAACCAAAATAGCCTCATCAGGGAAATGGAGCCCTCACCTGGCTTCTTCTAGGGTGTTCACAGCACAGCAATCAGTCCATGGTCCAGGTGAGAAAATCACCAAAAAGGTTTGTCTGGGGAGCATCTCTCAGGATAACTCTATAAACTGAGAGCATTACTGCTTAAGGGGGCAAGGAAACACCCTGTAGGACCTATGGGAAGTGTGTTTTGGGCATGTACAGAACTTAAAGGGGAAATTTGGAGTAGCAACCAAAAGTGGGAGGAGTGATGAATCAAAGTGTATTGGGAAAAATGGAATTTTATGATTCTGTGAATGTGGAGATAAAAGGGTCCAGTCAATTCCATGTGAACAGGGAATGGTCAATATAGATGTCAGTCTGTCCATGCCCTGTGTCTGACCAGGGCAGTCTCTCTTGCCTTCTCACTAAACTAGGACTGAATCCAGCTGTGCCTAGGCTCCTCTCTCTGAAAAGGAGTTTGGAAAGCAAGGAGGTCCTTTCTGCACATTGTTAACTCAATGGTAGGGCTTCTTTAGTAACCTTCTTCTGAAGCTTCTGCTCCCACCCATGACAATGTCCCAATACCTCCCCTGGAGGGCAGTTTCCACACCTGAGCCAGTTGTGTAAGGGAGAACACTGACATGGTAAAAAGCCTTATCCCACCTTGCAGGATCCACTTCTTATTGGCCTYTTCCCTTACCTGGCTCAATCCCTGCCTGGGGTGTGTGTACGCATGGTTCTTATCAGGAATATGTGCTCAGCCTCAGTGTGTGCTGGACATGGAGCTGTGGCAACCTCACTTCCTTCCTRCTACCAGCTTTGGCAGCTCCAATACACCCCCCCCCCCTCATATTTCCTGGGAAAACTGATTTCTCTGGGGCTCAGCAGCATTGCCTCATACTGCTGAGCTTTTCTGTCATCTTACAGGTAAAAGGTACATGTGCCCCCCCCAGCACTCCTTTTCCTCAGGTAATAATTTCTTTAGTGGTTTTTAAACAGCTCAATTGCTTCTTAGAATTTGTGGATGTAGCATTTTGTGAGGTGTTTTTCATGATGTCTCTGGACAATTTATGCTGTACAGTATTTGTCTCTTGATCTGATGGATTTATTTGACTTTGAATGASTGAGCTCAAACTACTGAAGCCAGTGAAGTCCTTTCAGTTTTGTTGTTACATGTGCACTCAGAAACAAAGTTTTATTTTGGGAGCATTTCCATCTGTATCTTAGATACTTGGGGAGAATTGATTGTTCTATATTTTTGTTTTCAGCAACTTTCCAAAATTTAAATAACCTTTAATGTATCCAGCCCTCTAAATGTTGACATATAAATGCCATTGGAAGTTTCAGAGTTTATTGATTTTTTGGACCATCTTCATATCTAATATAATCTCTTTGTAGAACACAACATTTTTTTCTTGGTTTCAGCCAGCCCAGAGACCAAAGTCCTGGGAAACCAAGCCCAGTGCTCTTTTTTCCTACTTCCCCGAGGTTAATAAAATCGTTGTGAGGATTTGTTAGTCTTTCAGCATAATTTGTGCTACAGCATCTCCTCCAAAGCCTATGACATTGTTACTGTTAACGGATTCATACTGAATAATAAATTATTGGAGCAATTCTTGCCCACAAGATAGAGAATCCATTTGTTCCTACTGCTGGGTAGGCTCCAGAGGGTGTCAGCCTAAGGCTCAGCAAACTTATTATTACTAAATATGACCCAACTATATACAGGAATAAGTCTGTCAGTGGGAACTTAACTCTTTTACCTGGTCAGCCTTACAAGCTACCCTTCAAAGAGTACACAGCTTTTACAATACAGGTACTGCTTTAATCTCCAAAACTTTGCTGAGACTATTTGCATGGATAGTTGAATCAGATTCATCTCCTTGCTTTCCCCTCACATGGCAACTCTGCTGTTTCAAGTTTCTGTTAGAACCCGTGGTGCATATGCTACCTCTGCAGGGTTATTGCATCTGAGTGCTCTCTCTCCTCAGTCTCATCAGCCCATGGATAATTTTGTGTCTTCCCAACCTGATGTTTCACCCTGTCTGTCACTGGGGGATTCCTTACTTTTCTATTTTTAATGAATTCTCTGCCATTTAAAGTTCTACATTTCTGTTTAAATTGCTGAACTCGTGTGTCAACTTGGTTGAAAGGATCTTTTTATATATAAAAATAAATCCATTTCATATTCATGTTTATTAAAATTACCCATTCTCTTCCTACCTAAGCCAKTTTTGTGGAAGTCACTGCTATGCCTTGCATCCAATGATCTTTCCTGGCTCAGAATGCAAGGCTAGCCCTGTCCCTGGCTCTCAATTTTAGACAAAGTCATGCTACTCATCATCGTGCTGTGAGCTGTTGTTTATGCTCTGCCTTGTTCATTCAAAACARCTGTATATCATAAATGCAGATCTGAATTATATTTATCGTGAATCTCAAATTTCTGCTTGTTTTATTGAACCCAGGTGTCAYGGCTGATTTTAAAAGGTGAGAATATGGGAAGTTCAAGGATTCAGTTGACAATGATTCTAATAAGCAAATGTGCCTGTGTCCAGTGGAGTTATCCAAGAAACAAAATGAGGTATATTCAATTSAATTCAACTCCATGAAAGAAGCCTCTCAGGTCTGCCCTTGATGAAATCTCCTTAAAATAGCCATGGTCTTGTGACTGCAGCACAGACCCTCAGGTAAGCTCCAGAGGTTGTTCACGGGGCACTCGGTCTGTATCTCAAATATCTGGAGGTGCCCTCCAGTCTCCAGTCTCTCAGTTCAAACACCTGGCCAGAGTGGGCCTTGGCTCTCTTGTGGAAAATACTCCATTTGGGTTGTGGTGGTGGGATGAGAGCAGCACTGGTGTGGACCATGTCCAAGCAGAAATGCAGCTGAAAAAGCTGAGATGAAGATCCAGGCTGGAAGCTGGGGCACTCTTCTAGATTTAATCCATGTGCATGAGGACAACCCAGGGAGATGGTAGCTAACAAGACCTGATCCACTGTTGAGAAAACCACCAGCAGCAAGCAGTAACCTCAGCTCTTTCCTCAGGCCTTTATGGGTGACTTTGGGACTCACCATCAGTCCTSCCTATCTTCTACAGCCTCAGACTACACACCAAAGGTGTCCTTTGTTCACAAAAGTCTGCACCAGTCAAGCTTTCTTCTTCCAGATATTTCCTTCCCCCTCTATTCATCAGACAGTTTCTGTTTCTATCAGATTCAGCCAGCTCAGCTGATCATTTCCCCTCTTTGCAATCCCATTTCTGCCATGKTACATTTTATTTCGGTAACATGCCTCGCCTAGCACTGTCACATGCAGTGCCAGTTGTTATCACAGTTTCTGTGGTTTTGTCCTGTAAATGTTGGCATCTTCTGGAGGCAAAGCTAGAGTTCGTAAGAAGCTTGTCAAACATATTGTAAGAGAACTTTTTTCCTTTGTTAAATCATAAGTGCTACATTTCTTAATTAAAATGGAGCAGAGTGACCCTTCTCAGTGTCCTAAATTATAATGCTCTCTTTTTATATAGAACAGGGCTATGGATCTTGTGACTGCCAGAGGCCAGGCTGGCATCACATTTCTCCTACAACAGTCACGTTGTTCAATTCGATGACAAATGATCCCTTGCAGACACTGCAATGCCAGCAAAATTTGCTGCAACAACGTTATTTTCCCAGTGTAGTTTGTTTCTTTTGGGGCTTAGGGGAAGAAATGTGCAGTTTGTCCTGCAGTGAGTTCAGCTACCCTGTGGCAGCAAACAAGTCTCTGGCTTGCCTGGAGACTTTACTTTAAACTGTGTAACTTCTGGCTTTGCAGTGGTTGTTGACTGCCATTTTTCAGCCCTTACTCTCACATCTCTGTATTTGTGAGAGAAATTGGGGGGGGTTAATTTTTATTTGTTGGGACTCTATGGTTTATCTCTCCCTTTCCATGTTATTTTAGAGTTAGCTGAAGTGATATGGCAAGAGCAGTAGTGATGTTCAACAAAAAAAAGTATGAATCAAAAGAGAGAAATGCATAAAGCATCACAGTATTCTGAAATCAAACAGAAAGTAAAGTTCTTACTAGTACTGAAGACAGGGTGCTGGGCTTGACAAGCAAAGATAGCAAATAAATCTGTCTCCCTCAAGAATGTACCTGCCATAAAGTCTGCAGTGTTCTCACTTTCGGACAGCTCTAGCTCACTGTGAATTGCCTCAGAAGCGTCTCTGTAAAATAATCTCCAGGGTGCTGTGCTTTGAGGAAACCAGTCAGATTTGTATCAGCATCAGCAAGGGTGTAGCTCACCATGGTAGTTGAGCAGGTGAGAATAACTGATACCTGTTTTCCTGTTTTCTTTCTTCTTTCCCTTCTTCTTTGCTGCTGAAGGATGACACTTCAAGAGCAATAATACAATGTATTTCTATCAAACGATCAGAACTGGAGGGGCAGTTGCCCAGAACTGTCTGCAATACAGGTTATTATTTTGCAATATCTCAAGTCAGGCATGCAGGTGARATTCCCATGTCTGATAGCTACTTCAGAGAATCTTGGCTTATATAATTCATACTTAGGAAGGCACCATCCATCAGGGAGTTATGGCAGATGTTCAGTGCTCTGCACAGAACACAGTTATGGATATGGGTGGCTCACTTTGGGCAATATTTGCTGAAAGTTACAGGTATTTATTAGCTGCTGTCTTACCCATGCAACACATGCTCCCCTATAGAATAGTATATAAGAAGTTATGAGGGTATTGTCATCTCATGTTCAATTACCTCCATCAAAGTTTGACACAAAACAGGATTTTCTTCTTGATTGATCCTTGTCATGAGCAAATGTCATTTCTCTGCATTATGAAGCATCTCTCCCTAGCAATTATTTATATCTTCCTCTTTAGTTGTTTGTGGGYTTTGTTTGTTTATTTTGGTTTGGTTTTTGTTTTGGTTGTTGCTTTGGTTTGTTTGTTTATTTTGGTTTGGCTCTTTTATTAGAAAATTACATCATAGAAACTTTTGTTAATACTCTCCTAATTTTTTTCCTAAACTCTGTTACTAATATGGGGTCACTGCCATTAGGAGTCTGTAGGATTTATAACTAGCAAAGAACAGTGTGCATCTCAAACCTCCCTGTCTCTTTTTCTGTATCATCTGTAAGTGTAGTTTCACTCTTCCTTTGCTGAATTAATGAATAATTCCTACTCCCTGCAGCCATGTGAGGAGCTGGGATTAACTGATTTGAGATTTCTAAGAATGCTTCAATTTGTGCAGTAAAACCAGTGCCATGCAACAAAAAGGGCTCCATGCACAGCCCTCAGCTCTGTTGGACAAACACCTACAGCTCTTGTCCTGTCATTCCCTCTTTCTTCCTTGCCAAAATAGCATGGCAGGCACACATACGTGCATTAGGAAATCAATCTTTCTGCCAGAGCTTCTCGAGGAGCCATCACCTGATGCTTGCTTGTCTCAAACATCCCATTCCAATGGCTCTGTTGTTTTTTATGACCCAGCTATGAGTCTCAGAATTTTCATTCTTGTTTTATTGTACTGAATGGAGATAATAGAAGAAGGTATCTATTTSTTTCTGGCTATGGGTAGATGAAGAAGTAGGTACCATCTTTATATAACACAGGCTTCAAAACATTTTAATTTAAAGAATTTCTCCTTTTGTACATTGCAGGACATTCCACACCCTGATGTACTGGCCAAATGCTGAAACAATTTAAAATGTAGACTTTGTAATGTCTCATTTCTTGGTCTTTCTATTCTGGAGAGACACGGGGATATGACTCTGAAACTGAAAGGTGAGATCTAATGATAGAAAAGACGAAATTTCGCAGTCAGATGTAGTGTCTATTCAACACACAAAGGAACAAATTATGACTTCTACCTGACTTTTTTTTTCTATTTTCTTCCTCCTTTCTCATAAATATTTATGGTCTTCCTGGCTATTAATTTTGAGGAAGGTAAATTTATTACCTTGGGGTGAGTTTAATTTTCATTTATTTTGCAATTATCTATGAGTAATACCTGTGTAAATGCACTCACCAGGTTCTCAAAGGCTGCCTTTCCATGAGGTTGCTCCTGGCAAGCCACAAACACCTTTACACTTTTCCCTACATCATCAAGTGCCTCCAACAAGATCTTCACAGCTCTGCTCCCAAGATACTGGACCCACAGCCTCTCTGGACAGCCAGTGCCTCATCACCCTCAGTGGTGAACAGTGAACAGTAGTGAACAGTGCCCTGTTTCTGGTTAAAGCCATCCCCCCTTGTTCTATCACTAGACCCTGCTAAAAAAAGTTTGTCCCCAACCTATGGGTCCCCTTTAGGTAYGGGAAGGTGCTATGAGGTCTCCCTGGAGCCTTCTCTTCTCCAGGCTTGGGAGCTGTCACCCAGTCCAATACCTCTTTCTGCCAGCAGATCCTGATTAAGGGTGGTTAATTGTTCATTGGGAATATATTYATATTTTGAGCTGAACTTTCTTTGCTCCTTCTCGTCTTGTGAATCTCCTGCAGCTTCACTGAACACTGCAGTTATCACRTGCCTTTTAAATGGTGTTTTAATTRGACACTGATAAAGGTAAATGAGTTCCTGTAATAACTGCATTGCCTAAAGCTCACAAATCTGAGAATTTAAATTTTTTTTCCTATTCAATCGATTTTTATTGGACCTATAATTTATATAGAGACAAACTAAATATCTACAAGARATCATGCCATATGGGATAATGACAGGCTGCTGAAAAGCCTCACAGGCAACAGAAGAAGAAACCAGCAGAATATATTTTGCAAAATGCTGTATAAATACACAAAAAAATACTTCYACATTGCTGGATTCACTTCATACTTCACAGTGCTTAACTAGCATTTGGAAAAAAAATATGAAAACATGTATAACCCAGGAGTATAAGTCTGGGGCTTAGGCCTTCTTCAGCTTCCTCTCCTCTCCCAGCTGTTGGAACAGAAACGGATATGTATTAATAAAACATGGACTGATTCTAGTTAGGCTAGGCAAAAGATTTTATATTCCTTCTCAATTTGGCTAGAAACTGAAACAAAAAAAAAGGAACAGCTGTGGAAGTGCAAAGTCAATATTTACATATATTCATAGATTTTACAAATGAAAAAAAGCATCAGGAGATCACCAAACCTGAGTCAAATGCATTACAGACAGTTACTTTGCATCCAGAATCTCAGCCCTGACACAAAAAGTCATCAGGTCATTATGCAACATCAAGAGGCTGAAAATCCAGCATTTTCCCTGGTGTTCTGCTCAGGAKTTTAGTCTCTCTCACTGCTAGAATTTTGTCTGTAGTTTCCATTTTAGATTTCCTTTTTGCTTCTAGACATCTTGTTAAATTTTTTGGTTTTATTCCCCACCAGATTAGAGTTCCATTCAAGACATAGGACCCTGTGTTTTCTCCCATAAAAGTATTCCAGCATTTGAATGACATAATTGATTATCTATGAAAACGAATTCAACTCAATTCTCTCACTGAAAAATAATCTTTTGTCATCTTTTTCTAGTCTTTCCTGACAGTTCTCCAGTGCGTGCTCACTGCCCAAGATAACCCTTATTTTACTCTTGATAAAATCCCTCAATGCATAAATATTGCATTTCTTTTCCCCAGGAATATGAATTTTCACTTATTTYGATGAAATAATTTCCTCAACACCAGCCAGCTCTTAATAATGCTCTGTCTCTGGTACTATTTTTCTCTCCACTCTTTTTTACATCATCAGCTCTACAAAACTTATCTGCAGTGATTTTATATTTACTCCTAGTTCATTGATGAAATGTTAAACAGCGTCAGGTCTTGGATTTATCTCACTGGTCTCAGCTCCAACAGACAAAACATTTTCAAGCTGACAAGGCAGTGAGCTCTGAAGGTCCAGGCCAGGAGATTTTTGGGGTGCATGTGAAGATGCTTGTAGGAGACAGCCTGGGGCAGTTTTGCCTGGCAATACTGCTACCAGAAAATATTTTTGCAACAGTACTTTTTAATGTTTCAAAGCTTATTTAGGGACTTCACCTTCTCAGCACCTCATCTACTCTGATTGTTGCACCAGTTGCTGGTTTTAAGTTGCTCCTCACTTCTTAAAAACTGCATTTTGTTTCTAGTCTTATAGACCTGGATTTAGTCTACAATCTTTGTGCCTTTTTATGGCATTTCTCCATTGCAGAGGGAATCCTTTTCAGCCACTCCTMAAAGAGGTGTGAAACAATCATATCTGAATTATCACTTCATTTTCTCTTTGGTAGAAAAACATGTCAAGTTTCTGTTCTCTCCCTTCAAAGCAGATTGCATATGGATCTYACTGTTTTCTCCTTGGTAACATTTTGTTCTGGGAAATTTGAGATTTTTAGCCTGATAAGCCAAGGCAGTGAATTATGTAGTTGCATATTAGKATCTTTGCCTGTCATATCACCTTTTAATGACTTTGACACAGCCAGGGCTATTCACCAGTCTGGCAGAGGGCATAGATATTACCTTGAAAATGTTGTCAAAGATACTCTTTAAAGTTTTCTCAAAACTGTGACTTGGAGAAAKGCATTCAGATAAACCCTGTGGAGCTGTCAGCTCCTCTGATTATCACACTTACTCATGGAACTGCTGCTCCAGCAGCAGCACTCCCAACCCTTGCAAGCAACCACAGCTTGCTCCATCTTTTAGCCCTTCAGTTCCTGGGAGGTGGATGGGGAGTTTTACTACAGAAGGAAAGGAAACAGGAGGCTCTAAGCATCATTAAGCAGAGATCTGTGTGATTCATTAGATTTATTCTTCATGGAGGAACATGTTTACACTGGGGACACCCTGTATTTTATTTGATTTGAGTTTGGAAGACTTCTTTGTAGTTTTRAAGTCTAAGAACCATTCACAATTGAGGAGGAGGATTCAGAAGAACTGTGATGGCCGGTTAAAATGGAAGAAAAAGTACCAGACATGATATCAACTTCTGATCCCATTGTAAAAACTAACAATCCCAWAGTATAAACTAACAATCACAGCTATTACTGGGTACATTTTGCCCTTCTACATGACCTACATGGCACCAAAGTGTATTTCATGTTTTGGGTYAGGTTTGTATTGCAGAAACTTGATCTTGCTCATGTTCCTCATTTCAGTGATTTCCCCTGGGACAACAACTCATCCTGAGTCTGTGAAGGACAAGGTACGGAAAGATAAAAAATGCTATTTTATGTGTTAGACAAGTAATATAACCACAGATGAAGTGTAGAACTTTTCAATAATGTAAGGAGAAGGAAGAAAAAATTAGTTCATGACTATGGAGCTGTTTACCTGTATTTGCTTCAGTATTTGCTGTTTTCCTTATTTGCTCACAGTATCTGAGATCTTAAGTTACAGTGACATATGTTTCCTTATAATATGCCTGCACGATAGAGAAACTATCTCTTGCATTTCATGGACAGTGGGAATGGAGAAATGTTAGTGGTTTTAAATTTGCTAATACTTCTGGGTGTCTAACAAACAAAGGTCTGTATGCTTTCAAATGAGATCCAAGAAGTCTCAAAATGAGCAGGCAGCTCCCAACCAAGAAAAAGTCTATATGATCTTTTTGAAAATTTTAGTTAAGGTCAGTATCCAGAACTCATTGCCTCTAAAGAAGAGAAATAAACTCTGATAAAATGCCTAGTATGAAGCTGGCATAATGTTATTTACTTTTATGGAGTTTTTCCAGCTTAGCAGAGAGATAGATAACCAGCCTACTGGTGAAAAGGATTTGGTCCTCAGAAGCATAAGGAAAAGAAATTACTATGTCTATATAGAATAAATCTTGCCAGATTTTTTTTTCATAGAATAGCTAAGACAGTCACTGAAAGCAAAGCAGTTGATCTAGTTTATTATGCTTTTGGATTAGAACACATCATTTCCTTAAGCAGTGAGCAGGAACTGCAGTGGTTGAAAAACTCACACTCAGAAAGAATTCGGATGAGCCTGAATACAAGCTCTCCTGGGACTGAAAATGAAATTAAGAACATATAAGGTTAGCACTAAGGGTAATATTTTTGGCAGTGTGAGGTGGCAAACCAGGGATCTTTGTAATTACTGTTGTCAAGTAGCTCCTTCAGTAATGATGCAGAAGAAAAAGAAGATTCTGTGTTAATGCAGTTGAATGCCCTACTCTGAGAGGAGTCAGGCAAAGACAGAGATGTTGGGGGTGGGAGTAGAGCAGAAGGAAAACTAGGGACATATTGTGGAGGAGGAGGAAAGGGAGAAAAAGTAACCCTGGAAATAAAAACCACTCAATGTTAAAGATCCAGTGTGAGGTGGTTTGGGTCCCTGACATCCAAATCTAACTGCTAAAATATAAAGAAACATAAAAAATGGAACTAGAGAGACTAAAAGAGCAAATATTTGGCTTAAATTTGCTAGCTACAGAGGTCATCTGCCAGTCTGGAGAAGCTCTTGGTTATCCTTGAGGCATAAAGTAGCAAGTTTTGGTGTTTTGGGAGAATCTATTTGGAAAATAAGGATTTAGGAATACTGGATTMAATTATCTGGAATTTACAGGTGAGRAGTATCCAGTAAAAATTGAGGTATTAACAGGAGGTATCTCAAAAGAGAACTCTAGTGAAGATGTGTAATGATATGGTGTAAACCTTTAAAAATGKTGCTCATAATCCACAGATAATTTTATAGTAGGAACATTTTTTTAAAAAAATAAGTCTCAAACCAAATTACAACTGAAGTATCTAGTAAATTGTGAATCTTTCCCATTTGCTCTCAATATTTGTAAGGGATTTTTTAATAGATCTTAATAAAATTAATGCTTACATAAGGGAATTTTAAATATCTTAAATATGAGCTCTTATCTGCATGAATTCTGACATGTCATCTCTGAATGTGCCAGTGATCTGTGATCTGAATACAGGAAAAAAGAAACAGGCTGCCATGACGTGTGACAGCCACTGCAAGATCYTGAGAAGGAATACAAACTATCCACTCCCAAAACTGCAGAGAGCCTTCTGGAGGGATAAAAGAGTGTCAGCAGTCCTGCCTGTGGGGAGGAAGGAGCAGCAAAGACAGCGTGTGACGAACTGCAGCCACCATTCCCCATCCCCCTGTGCCACTGTGGGAGATGAGGCAGAGAAATCACCAGAGAAGCAGAGCCCAAGAAGGGAGGAACATGTGTTTTTAGTTTTGTTCTTATTTCTCATTACCCCACTCTGATTTGATTTGCAATAAATTWAACTATTTTCCCCAAGGCAAGCCTGTTTTGCCCACGATGGTAACTGGTGAGTGATCTCTCCTTGCCCTTATCTCAACCCATGAGCCTTTTGCTATATTTTCTCTCCCCTGGCCAGCTGAGGAGAGTGATAGAGCAGCTTTGGTGGGTACCTGGCATGCAGTCAGGCCAAGGCCCTGGTATATATATGTGCAAGTTCCCCAGTCTGCCCTCTACCATTTTGCGAAACAACAGAGTTCTCCTAAAAACCCACAAAGGCTGTTATAGCATTCCTTCTTCTTTTTTCCTAATTTCTTTTTTTTCTCTTGTTTTTCTGGACCCTTAAAATTTGAAGTTTATCACTGACAGAATTTTCTCTCATAGTTTCAAGGCATCAAGTTCTTCAAGAGACAGGCAATTGTTTAGAGAAAGGGCTCCTAATTTGCTTGTTTTGTRTGGACCTGATTCTTACACCACTTTCTGATGCGGGTGGGCAACTTGGTTACACTGCCTTTATGGAGGGAAATGCCCCCTGAAGTCTTTCAAAAATAACACAGATTTGGATCCTCCCATCCTACTGGGCATAAATACAGTTCTTAAATAAATGTAGCTATAGATAGATCTTGGAATAGTAGCTAGTCATTAAAAAMAAAACAAAGCAAAACAAAAAACAACAACAACATTTAAAAAAGCATTAATAAAGCCCTCTCTTGCTACATTAGATACATAAAGCACCTTTCATGACCATTTCTGAGTTTGGATTATTCTAAATCCAGTTCCAATGGTTTCACAGCAAAACCGCCCTTTTGCAGTGGTGTGGAAATGTTTTGTGCATTTCCCAGTCTTTTCTGACATCCTTTCTTGAAGAATTACTTTCAGTGGACTGCATTCTTGTTCAGATGCTGTAGAGGTGTAATTTCTCATTAGCTAAGGAAAAGTAATTCTTTATTACCTGGGGGCTTGTGGCCAAGTAATATTGTTTCTTTTAACTAAAATAATTAATCATTTCCTGTCCCTCCTCTTTAGATCCCTTTTAGCTGGAGACTTTTGGTCTCACTCTCAAGTGTGATATTCAGTGCAGCAGGGAGAAACAAGAAGCTGGCCAGACCCTCTCCTTCCAGTACTGCCTACACCTTTGTCCTCACTGAAACCTTCTTGTCATTGCAAAGGTATTTGTGCATAAAATATCTTCAGCGTTATCCTGCATGAAATACTGCATACTTGGTATAGACACCTCAGCAAATCCCTCCAGACCTGTCAGAAGGTGTCGAGAAGTACAGTGAGATGTGTGGGGCTTTCAAGGGGCAGTCAGTGGCAGAATCTGRGGAGTCACAACCTTGGGCCTAAATTGAGAACAACTTCCTCACAGGCAGCATGTGTTCCTGTGACAGAGCAAAGATTCCAYCTGTGTCCCAAAGCACAGCCTGGGATGTGGCACTTTGATACAACCCTAGAGGCAGTGGGAAAAGAGTAAGAGCAGAGAAAAATTTAAAAGAAATAGATCACTTGGCAGCAGGTCAGGGAGTTGGAGTGAGCTGGTCATACTGACCTCTGTAGTGTAACTGAAGGGAATGAARGGCACAAGTTATCAGCTGGAGAGTGTTTGTGAGTAATACTTTCCCCATTAAACTCCTCACAGTATTTGTGCAAAGGATTTGGATGTCCTTTGGATTGCTGCAGTGAAATGGTGACGTGATCTGCTGTGGAATTACTGCGCCGAGCAGGAGGGGAATTCAGGAGGGGAAACAAGCCACATGAATGTAGTTCTTGCCTTGTGATGGAGGCACCCAGGCTGAGGCTTCCCTCAGCACTGCTCTTGGAGATCCAGCCTGGTGCCAAGGGAAATGGGCCTGGGGTGCCCTGCCTGTTTTACATTCCTGAATTGCAACATAGGCATGGGTTATGTACCCCAAAACTGCTTAACACTGAGAAAACAGGACAATTTCAGGATTTTCCCCCCCCTTAGATATGCCACATGACTGTTTTGTGCCCCACAAATGCAAAAGAAACAGTGAAAAGTTTCATGGGATTATAAATTTTGCCACATGCCACCTCATTTTGTATATGGACCCAGACTGGCTGCTAGGAAAGGTTTCAGCAAGGAATGGTGGAGGAGTTATTATGAAGAAGCTCTGAAAGTCCAAATCATTGCCCTCTCTGCTGGGAACAGCTCTTTGGATGCCAGGAAGTGGCAGAGATATTGGCAGCACAAAGGGGAAACAAACTGCACATGAAAACTAGAGTGTGCCTGTAAGTCATGTCACTTTTTGTGTCTGGGTTAAGCCCTTAATTTTGGCTTCTGTGGCACAATATTAAATGTATTTTTTTGTCTGACTTTGACATGAGTATCTTTGTTTTCCAATCTCTGCTTATGGAATAAAAGGTCTCCCTAGGCAGAGGAAATGGAAGATGACATCCTGAAAAAAAGCAGTCAGAGTGACACATGCATTGTTTCTTGTTGTAAACTTGCATAAAAATCCAATGTGACAGTCAATCCTRTGTAATATGCAGATTATAATGATTAGTTACTGCTAATTTGACATAACCTGTTATCCCTGAAGTGGAGATTGCTCCAGAGCATTCCTTAGTCCTGTTTCAAAGAATAATCTTGATAATATGATGGTGGACATTGGAACAAAAGAAGAAACATAACTAAAATTAACTGCAATTTTAACAGATAAACCATGTTTTCACTAAATGTTTGTCATCCTGTTCTCAAGAAAACCTGCAGTCTTTTTGTGTTCACTTATTTTCGGCCTTAGACAATCGTGCTGTGCCCTGCTAATAGCAACAGTTTGGCTCCAGTTGTGCAACTGTGCAGTAATTGCCTGCAAATCAGAATTAGATGTGAAGATGCCAATGAGTTTCCTTCTAGGAAAAAAAAAAAAGTAATGAGAGTCATTCTCTTTCCCCCAAAATTACTGTCATTCAATTTGACTGAAATATTCCCTCCTCCACCATGCATTATGCCCAACCAAGCAGGAGTTAATAGCATTCCACTGATATAGCAAATTACTTTTTACTGGGGATGACACAGCACGCTTAAAAAATTTTGCCCCCACTTTCATTTTTTCCTATTCTTCCAACATGATTCACCCTCCTACACCTTTCTTTCCATTGCCTCATGAGTAATTTCTCTTTATCTGCATCAAGCAAATGTAATGCTGAATAAAAGCTGGAAACAGCTGCTTTTGTACTGTAGTTACTATTAATAAGTCTCTGGTGTTAACAGTTCTCTGATCAACGCATCCTGATTCTTCCCTTGTGAAATGTAACATTCAATTTGTAAAAAAAATGGAAAAATATACACATCAGACATTAATACTTGAGCAGGATCTCAGATATGTGATTTCCTTTAGTCCATCATTAGTAAAAGTAGATTGCAAGTGCCCACTCTTTTCAAGGTAAACATAATTCCTGCTCTTAAGTGACATTGCCCATGTAGTAGAAGCAGTGTGAGAAAATCTACCGGCTGACACAGAGCATATATTGTCAGCTTTCTCCACAGTTCAGGACATGAAAGGGATGTTCCCTGGAACAAGGAGGTGCAGAAGACTGGGATGATCACAAGGAAAAGACATTTGAGGTGTGTTCAATGAAGGCTGGCAATGTGGTGGCTGTGGCCAAGGAAAGGGAAGCCACTCATGAGCTATTTTCACTTCATAAAATGGCAGACATAGAAAAATAAATCAGTCATCTCCCTTTGTTGTCAGTGTTGTCAAAGTAAATAATGAAACCCATTAAGGGTAGGGTAAGACCACCTGTGGAGGTGACCACTTATCTCCCTTCAGGGTGGACAACTGTGGCAATATGCACAAAGTTAGACAAAAGGAATTTCACTTTGCACTGTACTAAAGTGAGAAACATCTGTGGGATTTCTAGACCACAGTCGTGACAGAGAGTAGACAGTTTATGTAAATACTCTACCTTTGCTCGGCTAACTGGATGAATTTGTGCACTTCGGGGAAACTCCTGAGAGGAGCACTGTCCCCCTGAAGTTCCCCTGATAACCAATGCTGATGGGAGACAGGGAAAGCTGGGAAGTATATGCAGCTCMCACTGCAAGGCTTTTTATGCAACAGCCAAATGCTTTGAGTGATACAGATGTAATGGCTTGGATTGAAGGCCTTCATGATGAGTTGGAAAGGAACATTTAATTACTCTCTATAAAAATGAATAATTTARTGCATTTAAATTTGTGATTCCAAGACCTTTGTACTGAGATAACAATGTGGAAGGGCAGTCAAATCAGAAGAGCAAGTCAACAGTTTCCATTCCCTGTTATTGCCATGCCCTTTACTAAGCTATTCCTCCACAAGTCTTCTACCACTTGTTTATTTGGCWAGCAGGGGAGGTAAGCAGGTGCTGCATGCATGTTTTAGGCTGTTTTCACTGACTTAAAGATGACTATCTTGAGAAACAGCTCAATGTTTCCTCTCTGGAACAGAGGACTAGTCCAGTCGGAGGCAGCAGTCTGAGAAAAGTCAGCAATGAATTTGTGGAGCCACACCAGTCACACCAGCTCTCAGGAAAAGACATTGCAGGCATGGGAGAGAAGAGTAGCTCCAGCACGCTTCAAATTCAGGTCCTTTGCAGCTCTTGGAAAATGGTTCTGATGCTCCTAGAAAAGCCTTGCAAGCAATTATGAAGTTGSAGAAGATTTCTACCTTGTTATTGAATATAAAAACAACATGAGGATTGTAAATGTCATAAGATTGGGTTATTAGGAGGGATTAAACTTCTTTATGARCCTTAGATCTTTTTCTAATTCAGACTCAACTGGCATACTGAAGCAACTGCAGAAAGATCAAAGGTCCACCAAGTAACTCTGAAGATGTGGAAGGGCCATCTGCTGCTGGAAGTCCCAGATACTCCTTCCAAATGACAGCAGCGGGGATTGCAAGCAGAAACCCATTTATTTATTGCTCTGGAAAGTTTTCAGAAGAAGCCAGGTTGTGGCTGCCAGACTCAATAAGGGATGTATGAAATCACCGCTGCRCCACAATGCTACTTCTGCTACATATAAAATCMTAGAATTGTTAGGGTTGGAAGGRACCTTAAAGATCATCTAGTTACAATCCCCTGCCATGGAYAGGRACACTTTCCACAGGTTGCTCCAAACCCTGTCCATCTTGGCCTTCAACAATTCCAGAGATGGAGCATTCACAGCTTCTCTGGCTAACCTGTTCCTATGCCTCACTGCCCTCCTGGTAAAGAATTTCTTCCTCACCTCTAATCTTTCAGTTAAAAGCCATTCATCCTTGAACCATCACTACACACCCTTGTAAAAAGTCCCTCTCCAGCTTTGTTGTAGGACCCTTTAGGCACTAGAATGCCTCCCCAGAGCTTTCTCATCTCCAGGCTGAACAGCTCCAGCACTCTCAGCCTGTCTTCACATTAGTGCAAAGAGCCAGAGGGCTGGTTAGAGAGAGCTGAGCTGGTACTGAGTGAGCTCCTGTATCTTCATGGAAAAACCCAGTGTGTGCATTTCTCCCAGAAGCAGAAGAGTTCTGCTGACTTGTTCACACACATTCCTGAAATTTGCTTAGGGGTCTTCTGCAGTGAAGGATGTGGAGAGCTCCCCAGCATCCTAATGTCCCAGTCCCTAGCTTTAATTAGCCAGGAGCAATCTTGTCCTGCATTCTATACTGCACACAGAAACCTAAGCATTGCTTTTAACCCCACTGGAGATGAAACATATTTACAAATTTTACGGTCTTGCAGCTGGTTTGCAAGCATAGATAAGAGGTAAGCAACAATTAACATGCCAGATGGACTTGTATCGATTGTATTTAGAGCTGATATGAATGGTTCTGAAGATTGAAAAGCAATTTTTGTGGCTGCTTCTTCAGTTGAATTCCTGTTCCTTATGCAGGATAGAGACTAAACAAGGTGGGCGTGATTTCTAAGAGCTTTGAGTGACTGAGCTGAGCTGTATCACAAAAATAATTGAGGAAAGTGCGAACATGACTAAGGAAATAAAAGTTAAGTGATACAAGTGATACAGGAAAATAATTTATTATCTCATAAATATGTGTAGTCTTTGGAAAGATTTTACGTTTACGTGAAAATAGCCTGAATGTAAATTTTTTTCTTTTGTTTTTACATTCATGTATTACACTATTTAGAAATACATTGTGTATTAACACACTAAACAGATGTTTTGCAGAGGCAGCAGAATGGAATTTATGTTCTCTTCCCAAGTTTTTGGAAAGTATAAGTGTAAGAAGTGTATTGAAGAGATGATTTGTTGATAAAAACCAATAAATAATGACATTATATAAAAGCAGTAAAAAGGAAAAAGAGAATACAGGATGGCAAGGAAGATAAGACTGAAAAATGTAGAGGAAAACAGAGAAAGATGATGAGGAGGTGAAGTGAAATGAGAAAAAACAAAAGAAAAGTGAAAGTTCAGGAAAAATATAACATGTAGGAACTAGCAGTGTATTTTATATTATTGCAGGGAGTATAACAATGAGGAAATGTCTTCCTGTGGCTTGACTACAGGACACTGCTTATTTCAAGGGTGACATACTGTGATGCAATGTGTACTTGCAGGAGTAAAGTCTCCAAAATTGTTTAACCTCACCCGAATGCATTGCTGGCCTCTCAGCCAGAACCCACTGAGCAATGCAAAGACTAAGACTGGAACACATTGACCACATCTGGCTGGCCACAGGACAGTGCCTCTGCATGCCATAGACAGGGATGGGTCCTGCCTGTTGGAGCCATGCATCTCGAGCTAGAGCAGATGACCAAAATGGGCTCAAGGAATCATGATATAAAAGACATCTGGCTGGAAATCTAAATATATTTAAGGTGAACTTCATCACCCTGACTTCAGCAGGCCCTGGCATGGTTTGAAGGAAAAGCTGTGTGTGACATTTTGTTAAAGCATTGCTAGTCACCACTGCCTTCTGCCAGGGCTAGTGTAAATGAGCTACTACTGCATATAATCAAACCACAATTAAGCCTCTGGAGAACAGGCATCTATAAAGAAATTATGAATGGCTTACATTCTCTGTCTCTTTTCATATGCCCCAGTATAAGCATTGCAATCAATTTCTGTAATAGATTTTTTTTAATGGAAATGCACTTGTTCAATCAAAATGGCTTTTCCATTAAGTGAAAACTCTGTTTTACTGACTTGTCTTGATTTAAGAGGATCACTGGCACTTCATAGGAAACTTTGGGTAACATTTAGGAGAGACACAGTCCACATTGGCAAATGTTGGGGAAGAGGGAGTTTCTTCCCTCCATTTTTGCTTTTCTGTAATTCTTTAGCGAGATCAAGTTGTTGGCTTCTTTTCTTTGTTCTTTCTTGTAAATCTGGAGATAGATCTGCTGGAGGCAGATGGACCTCTGACAGGTTCAGAAGCTCCCTGGCCACTTCCAAAGAATGTCAGCAAGCCAGAGGCTGCAAGCAGACTACCTCAGTTGGTCTATGCTGACTATGAAGCTGGAATTGTGGGCAAGCCCGTGTTACTAGAACTCTGACTTATGAGGATGATAAACTGATGTGTGGATGAGAACAAGGGGTTCCTAACTCCAGCACAGCACAGGACTAACTCTGCTTTGCTCTGTGTTTTTGTGGTCCTGTGTGCCTGCTGACTTGCAAGTTTCCTGGGATCACTTTGCTTTTCAGAGGGTGGACAAAACCCTTAGGCATAACTTGAGGCAACCATCAAACTGTCCAGTCTCTGTCAAACCGTGTTGGGTGGGCACTGCATTTGGCATCTGAAGTTACATTAATAATTTATTACCTGACTTCAAACAAAGAAAACACAGACAGGTGGTGAAGACTGTTGAAGACAAATGAAAATCTCTGGGTAAGGAGTACTGTACTGTGAAAAAGCAAGAGGTATTTCAACTCGTCTTCAGCAGCTCATGCCTGTCAACAGCTGCTGGCTGCTGGCAAAGTGGCATCAGTGAGGGGACCTGCAGTGATCCAAGTTCCAGGAGCAGGGGGCGATTAGCAAACCTTTTAAAAACACCTTCTCATGCAATCAGTACAGTTAATGGTCACTGATTTTTGAATAGCCAGCTGAAGGCATGCTGCTACTATTTGCAGTTTCCTCCTAAGACTTAATTTAAAATGTGGCTGATGCCAGAGTTGTGCCCCAGTAACCATTGCTAAATTCAACAGTAACTGATGGACCTGGATCATTCTGAGAGCCAGGCTGTGCCCAAGCACAGGTGGGAAGCCATGTTTTACCTAGAGAACAGAGAAGATTTAAAGCAAAATGAATATATACTACCCTAAAATGAAAGTAGTTTAGCCCATGCTCTCTTATGTTGAATAGCTCCCTACCCTGGTAGAAAAGTAACTTTGAAACCTCTTCCAGAATTTCAGAGGCTGATCTGCAGTGTTTTCTAACCACTGAGCATCTCTGGCTCTGGGGTGAATTTACAGAGCTGAGGGACAGACAATGCAGAGAAGAAAAATGTGTTTGCAATCCCACTTACACCCCGAACATCAGGTTTCTTGAATGTATCAGTGTATTTCAGGGACAGTGAATGTATCCTGTAATGTTTCTAGGTCTAAGCAACCACCCATCTTTTAATTATGGATAGTATACCATCTCCTCCCTTTCAGGAAGGTGAGGGCAGTATTTGCACTACCAACCTTTTATGTAATATCTTAGTGAGTAAAACATAACCAGACATGAGGGATTTTTACTTAATAACACCTGGTCCTGGCAAACCCCCATTTTATAATGGATAAACTATTCCCTGGAGGGTGGAAGAAGGAAAAAGAAATAGGAATGAGAATCATGTTGGCCTATCTCTGGTATTGGAACCGAATTACTGGGTTTTTTATTAATTTGCTCATTAGAGTGTCACAGATTTTCAAACAACATTGGTTTTGTCCCAAAACTTATCTCACATTTATTTGCAAGTATCACATTAATGCATTAAGGAACTGTTTAATTTTGTGCTCGCATGGTGAAAAAATAACAGATTTGTAATTCCCTCTGCAGTCCTTTATAATGAGAAATACTTCATAGGCAATTTTAAAGAACCTTAATTGCTTCTCCCTCTAGCAAAAAATCTGCAATCACTGATGAAAGGGCCCTCCTTTACTGCTAATGAACAGTCAGCAGTGCAAGCTTCTCTAGCCATCCAGTGTAGAGGCCATTGACTCATGCCAATATTCTGGTACTCTTACCTACCTTTTGAGAGAGGAACAACTTCCAGAAACAGCCACTGTCTCCATTCCTGAAACTTTGAATTATTCCAAATCAGATTTCTCACATTGGTCCCTTGTGGAGGGTTTGCTTGGCAAGCTTTAGGTAGCAGGGGATCTACAGGGGTGGCTTCTCTGAGAAGCTGCTGGAAGTTTCCCCCACGTGCAACAGAGCCAGTGTCAGCAGGCTCCAAGAGAGGCCCACTGCTGGCCAAGGACAAGCCCAAGGAAAACAGTGGTAGTGCTTCTGGGATATTGTATTCAAGAAAAGGGGGAAAACACATTATGCAGGAGTGATTGTGGGCAGAGACAGAAAGAGTCAGAAACAGCCAAAGGAGAGGAGTGAGAACACATGACAGGAGCAGCCCTGCAGACCCCAAGGTCAGGGCAGAAGGAGGGGCAGGAGGTGCTCCAGGCACCGGAGCTGAGATTCCCCTGCAGCCCCTGGTGCAGCCCATGGTGGAGCAGAGATCCACCTGCAGAGGATCCCATTCCAGAGCAGGGGGATGCCCAAAGGAGGCTGTGACTTTGTGGAAAGCCCACACTGGAGCAGGCTCCTGACAGGACCCGTGGGGCTTAGGAGAGAGAAGCTCACACTGGAACACACTGGCAGGACTTGTGATCCCATGGGGAATCCATGCTGGAGCAGCCTGTTCCTGAAGGAGTGCAGCCCATGAAAGGACCCACGCTGGAGCAGTTTGTGAAGAGCTGCAGCCCCTGGGAAAGACTCACGCTGGGGAAGTTTGTGGAGGACTGTTGCCAATGGGAGGGACCCACACTGGAGCAGGGGAAGGACTTCTCCCCCCGAGGAGGAAGCAGTGGCAGAAGCAAGGTGTGATGAGCTGACCAGAGCCCCCATTTACAGTCCTCTGCACWGCTGTCAGGGAGGAGGCAGAGAATAGGGATACCAGTTAAGCATGGGAAGGAGGAAGGGACGGGGGAAAGGTGTTTCCAAGATTTATTTCTGTCTGTCCTTATCTCAGCCCATGAAGCTTTCACTGTATTTTCTCTCCCCTGTCCAGCTGAGGAGGGCAGTGACAGAGTGGCTTTGGTGGACACCTGGTGTACAGTCAGGGTCAACCCACCACACTCCTCTTCACCAGGAGAAACTCCTTCTCCCAGAGGAGATGACATTGCAGTCTGTCAGCCAGAGGCTGGGGCAAGTTTTAAATTTTATACATGGGAATGTGAAACAGGAGAGATCTTCCTGTTGGAGTGGAACAAGAATTACCAGCCTAAATACACTCTGCAACAAGGATGTGGTACCTCTGCTTTGATTTTATATTGGGTTACTTTATGCTGCTTCTTAAAGAGATAAGCAAAGGAAAAATTTATAGGAAATTATCACAGAAGGTTTTTTGCTCATTATAGCTGAGTCATACTGGGTACAACACCAGATATGAATCAATCATGCCCTGAAAAGAGATGTCAAAAAATATGTCCAAAATCCTTCCCACCCTTCCTTATACAGCTCTTAGACCCATGCTGACAATATTTGCAAATAAGGATTTTTATAGAGGGAAAGTTATAAGAGTTCATGTGTTTTCTTTACGAGAAAGAGGTGCTGGATCCTTTATTTTATTATCAACCTTTCTGAGCTACCAAGAATTCCCTGCATTATGTTTGCAGACTTTTTTCTTCAGCTATTTCAATTCTGTAGCCCAGTGGAATAGGGTGCCTCACTGTTATAAATTATCTTGCACTGTACTCCAACCTTTTTATGAAATTTACATCCCTCTGAGCAGTGTTGAGTTGCCAACCTGTTATCTTCTTTCTCTGGCCCAATTAATTTAGAGGCAATCAATTTAATCCTTGAATAGTTTGAACAGATGCTTGCCTCCCTCCAGCTCCTGTCCATCTTTCTCYGAAAGATTTTCTGTTGGTGATACATGCTGTGCGCCAGACCACGTTGCACATTCAGGGGTAGCATTGTGGAAGAATGGAAGTGCATGTACTGGAAGAAGAATTTGTGACAGCATCCAAGAGTTGATAGCAAGTAAGAGTTGTCTTAATTTATGCAAACTTAAGCCAGGGTTAAATTCAACCTGTCCCATAGGATTGACACAGGACTTGTACAAAACCAATGCAGTAGGATTCATTTTGCTTAAATAATTTTGTTTACAGAATGGCTTTTCACACATCTTGCTACGCATTTGTGTGGCTGAATCATTGAGGAGAGAGGAAAGGAGCCAAGACAGTTTTTTTCCTTAAGTCATTAAAAAAAACCTATGAGGCATTTCATCAAGGGAAGTTGGTGAGTTCCTGTGCTCTGCAGCAGTACTTCTGAAAGTGTGAACCTACTGTCAGTACTTAAATGAAGTGTTCTCAAGCTGAACCTTTCAAAAGGAATTTTAAAGAAGGAATTGGTCCAGAGCCAGAAGGAAAGCAGAAAAAAGGAAAAGAGCCACAGAGTAAAAAGCAGTATGAGGCTCTGCAGTGGGTAGTATTGTGGGTAGCACTGGAACTGATGACATTTAAACAGCAATTGCATTTAAAGGATGTAGTTAAAGGAAAGGGCACCTTACACTGTCCTTGTGGGTGTGTGAAGAGCTGAGTGGCTGACAGGGGCTGATAGAAGAGTGCAGAGGGGTGCACATGGAGCAGGAAGGACATCAGTATCAGCATCAGCTGGACTATCTGATCATAGCCCACCTCACCTTGGCCCTCCCATGATCAGAACATAGGTGTAAATTCTGGAACAAAGCTTCAGCACTCCCAAAGCAGTGACAGTCTTAGTAGCTGGTTTAGTACTTGGCTGGTTACTACTGGTTACAATCCCTGTCCTATGATTGGATCCCATCTTCTAAAATCCTGTCCATTGATAGAATCAATGTTAAAGATAGGGACAGGAAGATGACTCCTCAACTAGCATTGCATCCAAAATAGACTGGACATGGGAAAATTAGTTTAATTATTGCTAGTCAGTAAAAGAGAAGGATAATGGAAAAAAAGAGGTTTAAAAACCTTCCCTCTATCTCTCCATTCTTCCCAGGCTCAACTTCACTCCTGATTTCTTTACTTCCTCCCCCAGAGTGGCACAGGGAGATGGGGAATGGGGGCTGCAGCCAGTTCATCACACTCGTCTTCATCATCATGTCTCTGCCACTCCTTTCTCTTCAGGGACAGGATTCCTCACACCTTTCCCCTGCTCCAGTGTGGGGTCCCTTTCATGGGAGGCAGTCCTCCACAAACTTTTCCAACTTGAGTCTTTCCCACGGGACACAGTTCCTCATGAACTGCTCCAGTGTGGGTCCCTGCTTCAGTATGAACTTCCCATGGAGTCAGAGCCTCCTTCAGGCATTTCCCTGCTCAGGCATGGGATCCTCCAGGAGCTGCAGGTGGATCTCTGCTCCCCCAGGGTCCTCCATGGGCTGCAGGGGCACAGCTGCCTCACCATGGGCTGCACCGGGAGCTGCAGAGAGATCTCAGCTCTGGTGCATGGAGCACCTCTTGCATCTCCTTCTGTGCTGACCTTGATGTCTGTGGGGCTGTTCCTGGCCTGTATTCTCACTCCTCTCCTCTGGCTGCTGTTCAGCATTTATTCATTTTGCTTTGGCATTTTATCCCCACCATTGCTCAACTTGCTCAGTGGCAGGTCACTCTGGGAGCCAGCTGGCATTGGCTCTGTCGGACAGCGGGGAAGCTTCTGGCAGATTCTCACAGAAACCACCTCTGTGGATTCTCTGCTACCAAAAGCTTGCCATGCAAACCCAGTACACCCACACAGACACAGATATGTCCATGCCTGTTTGATTAGTGTCTGGGAAAGTTCCTTGGGCTGTCTTTGTTCTCGCCTCTGATTTTGCTGCAGGACTCTTGGGCATTAAATCTTCATTTTTAGTAGTTACACTCACTTGTACACTTACCCTAAGTATGTGACAGGTGCTGTGTTCACTGGCCTCAATAAAATTCAATACAGACTTTGTCATTATTTTCTATTTGTGTTGCTTTTAGGCCTAATAGCACAAAGCCTGGGTCTGATAAAGTCAGGTGCTGGAAAAATGTTTAATACTGTTCTTGCATCCTAAGGAGGTCCAATACCAAAAAAACCTCAAACTGTAATTTGAAGAGATGGGCCACTTAAATTGTGGGAATCAGAAGAGTTGAGAAAGATACAGCAGTAGAGGGCAGAGATTAATGGCTAAATTTTTCAAGATTGTAAATCCTCTCTTTGGGACCTGAAGGAAGTGGCAGGGCTATTTAAACCTATTGAGAGCCAACTGCCTTAAAAATTAGRTTTTAAGTGACATACCATCATCTATCCAGAAATCAATAATCCACTGAGGAGCTGAATCCAGATTCTCTGACTCCTAGATAAATACCAAACTATAAATCCTCTGGCCAGAAACTAAGCCCCAGTCAAAATTCCTATTATCTTCAATGGGAAAGTTTCCATCCTCAATTTTGCCCCATATCTCACACAATACACCACAAATATCCCAGGTATGATGTATACAAGATAGGAAAGAAAATCTTTCTTGGTAGTCATCCTGTGCCTTAGAGTGCAAAATCCCTCACAATGAGAGCATTGTTCCGGTGACCCACTCCCATTCATATTAAGACAATATGAACTTTAAAGCTGTTTTCTTGCCTCCTTGCCTGTGTTTCTGTGCATCCATCAGGAAGCCACAGAAAGCATACAGGTAACATCCTCAACAAAAGCAAGATACCAAATTATTAAATCTTACAGCTTTGGCTTACCTCTGTTGGGGAATATGGTTTGTCCTGGATAGTGCACAATAGTTTTGTTGTTTKTCAAAAAGCTGAGAAATTTCTTTAGATAAAGAATCACTGGCAAAAAGCAGTTTTACTTCTCCAGCCCAGAAAACTTCAAAATGTCATATTTTGCTGAGAGAATAACATGACAAAGAGGAAAACTGAATAAAAAACAAATATAGGACATCTTTGTCATGAAGATTAGAAAGAAGAAGAACTTTCCTCAAACGAAAAGCAGGAAGACAAGAAAGAACCGTCACCTTTCTTCCCCAAAAGCATCCAACATTTTGGAAATATGCTGAGCACAGGTTGGATAAAACAGTTTCTTGATAGTTTTTAATAAACTTTTAAAACATCTTTTTCTGGTATGGGGAATATTCTTATCATCCAATGCTTGCAGTCAAGACTTTGCTGGTCTTGTCCAGCCTCCCATTACCTTAAAACAAAATGTTGCACACCYTCCCATCCCAGGTTAGGCATTGCACATGCTCCAAAACAACCTCTCAGCACCTTCGGACTTTACCCTTTTTTTTGCCTCAAATTATCACTCCTGCCAAAATTTGTTTTGATTTCACCTAAAGACACCAGCTAAACCTGAACTGGGATTTTTAAATGATGAAGACTGGTGGGATTGAGTGAACTGAGTGTACTAATTTAAACTCATGGTCCATAAAATTTTAGCTGTCCTTGTGGACAACTTTCTTCCTGATGAAGGCATTCTGCACTGGCCAGCACAGCCTGCATCATCATCATCATCTCAGTCAGTAATAAGAAAAGTTTGAACATCATTATTTTATTGGCTTCTAGTATCTTATGTTTTATTTTGAGGAGTTTATTGATGTCTTCAAGTTGCAGTCATTTCTCCTAGGTAATTCCAGCTTTCAAATTAAATGGTCCTATACTCACAGAAAAGTGGTAATCACAGTTTTTTTAGTCATCATTGGATAGGAAATCTTAAACTGTTATGATAATCTTATGTTAAGTCAAATAAATATTCCTCTGATAAATTATTCTTCAATTTCAAATAAATTAATAATGCATAATAAGAATGAATTTAACTGCACATAAAATTGAAAAGAAGGATATAATATAGAGGGAGTAATAATAATTTTTTAAAAAGCAGCAGCTATCCATTTAACTGTATTCATTTTATATCTCATTGGTCATGATATGATCTTCACTCTTTCTTGAAACATCTCAGATCTGACTTGGCATTCTCAGAGATTTCTCTCTTTTGAAGTAAATAACTGGAGAAATTGCCAGAGGGGAGCTTCAAGTACTGTCTGTATGGAATTCTGCTCAAATGAGCTGCACTTTTGTGTTTCCACTGTGATTATTTGAGGTGATGTCCCAGAGAATCTGCACCACCTTGGGCATCCTCAGGCTGTCGTTGGGGCGGGGACCAAGCTCACTTGAGGAGGACAAACACAAATGGACAGGAGACATTGTTCTGTACTGTGAATTGGGAGTTGCAAGAAGTGGTTGCATGAGTTTCTACCCACTCTTTGAGCCTCGAGCTCCTTTTTGTAGGATGCCTGACATTGTAGGTTTTGCCTATGGAGGAACCAGGGCTGTAGCTGCCACTCCAGCATGAACTGGCAACTGGAGGTGCTGGAACCCTCCAGTTTCAGTGGGTGGGACACACTGCTGTGCTGTTTGGGACCCACTGCTGTACTGTTTGGTGCCAGTGCACATAATGCTGACTACTCTGTTCTTTCACCAGCATCCTGCCTTTGCTGTGCATTTTCTCCACTTTGCTGCTTCCTTTTTTGCTCTGTCCCTTTTTTTTTGCAGCAGGGCTCCAATTCAGCTACCACTGCAGAAGTTATCAAGAGACACTCAAGCTCATGAAAGCTCAAGAGTCTCCAGTAAATTCTTGTTGCCTTTCATAGCATGCACATAATTATACATGATGATATACATAATGATTTATTTACACCTTATCAAATCAATTTGCCACATAAACCTGAACTCTTAAATAGGAAAAATATTTTAAAGGGGATTCCAGGACAAATAAACAAAAAAAGAATCCCCAACCACACAGAAGGGTGCAATGTATGTCACTGATTTTCTCTTATGGGCAGAGCAGATATCTATACTTAAGCTGTCACCTTAGACATGATTATTTATTGATGTTGTTTTGAACCATGCTAAGTATATTCATGACTCCCCATAATACACAGAGAAAATGTGTGTATCATTACAGAAGAGACAAAATTAGTGGCTAATTCATTGACCATTTCTTTCTAGAAATCTGGGTTCAAATACTACGTTTCCACAGAGGAGGCAAAGGATGTATATTACAAAACCCGTGTGTCTGCTTAGCATGGTGACAAATGCCTGGCATGTGTTTAAAGAGGAGATAGGGAAGATGATTCAGTGGTCAGAAAAGTGAACTGCAATGAGATTTCATAGTTCTATACTGAGAATTCCTAAGGGATGCTTTAAGATCTAAATGCCATCTCCATATCTGCAGTGAAGAGGACATCCCTGAAAWCTGGGCATTAATCATTTGATTCCACTACAGTTACTGGGCAGCCATAAGTGTTGCCATGAAAGTGAAAAACAGATAAGCAAATAAATTTAACTTTTGATTGCATTTTCTCAAGGCACTTACATTTACTTCACTATTATTAATAACATTGCTGAAAATGTGTATGTCCTGCAATATCTTTCCATGTGAGGATGGTGAACCTAATGTATGCTTCTCCTCTCTAAATTCTCCCCTGCACTGCAATCAACATCAGGGGTTATATTTACATTTTTAATTTTCAAATCTTGCTCACTTAGCAACTTGGTAAATTAGTGCATATCACTGTACACCAAGGCCAATGAGATGCCTTTTCAAAACGCAACATAGAAAATCATTAACCTCCTTTCTTTCTTGTTACAGTTTTAAAATTTCACATATTTTCATTCCACATTCAATTAGACAACAGTAAGTTTCTCAAGGAAAAGTTTAGCTATGGCACATTGCCAAGCTAATTGTTTGGCCAAATACAGGAACAAGATGAACAAGCCAAGTAATCATCCTAGAACACAGTGGTCCCAAAGAAAGCTCTGTGTTTACAGGGACCTGCATCTTCCAAAGGTAATTTGGAAAGGCTTCCTACTGAGTATTTCAATAGAAAACAAAATGCAGTTTCTAATTTACTTTCCCTGAATAAGAGCCTTAAAATATTGACAAGTGCTGTAAATGTCATCTGCTTGGGATGTGTCCTGTATACAGCAATAATATGGGAAGTTTCTTGCAGAAAATTTAAAAAAACTTAAGCATTAGTCCAAAATCAGTGGAGCTCCCTCTGCAGAACTGGGTGGTTTGAGKTTTTTTTTGTCCACCCAAAATATGCTATTGTGTCATTTTTTTTGCTAATTAAACAATACTGGAAAGAAGACAAGTAGCAAGAAGATTGGCACACACCTGAGTGTGAACAGAGCAGGAATTTCATTTGCTAACTTCCATCACACTTAGGGCTTAGGAAATAACTCATTGTTTCCTAACAAGTTTACATTTTTTATTATATGGAGATCTTAGTTGTGGAAAATCTACATGAAAATTCCATAACATTACATTGCTAAGTATCTGGAAAATAGAGAATTCTTCTACATCAATTTCTCTTATAGATAAGGCTGGGCTCATAGCTTGGTACACTGAATGATGGGCCAAACTTGGCAGCCTTCTTAAATATGTCTGACTCTTCCTATTCTTTTAAAACTTCTTCACTCATAAAACCAAAAATCTTCTTGCAACCATCTTCCCTCCCTGACAAACACTCCAAACCCCTGGTGCACACACCTCTGTTTTCTGTRGTGATTTTGCTGCCTCTCTCTTTGTCACTCTGCCTATTCCACATATTTATGGCATTCTGCTTCCAGCTTCAGGTAGCTCTCATTCTGCAGAATATAGATTTATATATCTATATAAATGTATATATATAAAGTATATTTTCCTCCATTATCTCTAATTATGTCTGTTTTAGACACAAAAAAATGGGTCACAGGTGCAGGGTTATGACATTTACTTGAAACTGGGCCAAGCAGTGTTCTAGGCAGATGGAGCTTAACTTTTGTCACTAGCAGGCTTCTTTTGCTTTTTCTTAAAGATTTTGCAGGTGTAAAAGAGGTCTCAATTTTAATAGTAATCCTGAAGAGATTTGGGTTAAAATGTGATGGGTTCAGATGTGAGAGCAGAACTGGGTCTGATGTCTTCAGTGGCCTTAAGGAAAGAAACAATTTGGTGCCTATTGCTCAGATTGGCACTTAACAGAGTAAGAAACATTGCCAATAAGACATTYGGCCTGAGGATACAACTCAGTCCATAACAGTTCTTCAGAAACACTGATAATTAGTCTCATGGTACTCTTCTGTGTAGTTGTGCAAGTTTTTTATGCTTATTTTACAAAATACAGTGAAACGCAGAGGGTTAACCTGTCACTCCAAGAGCCTTCAAATCAGAASGCAGAAATGGAAATGGTGTTGCCCTGATCCTTACCTAATGTCAGGGCCCATTGCAGGAAGAAAATTTCGAGATTTTGAGTGATTCARAGTATGAGTGTGGCAGTGTCATCATTCCAAAGGTCCTGCTGAAAACAAAGGGAATACCGGTCCAAGAATGGACCGTCTACAGGTGTAACACCAAAATCAGCAAGGAACCAGCCTAATGCCATCTAATTCTTTCTCCCTGAGAAGCCCATGTTCTGTTTCCTGTGAAGCCTGAGCAGGATTTTTTAAAAAACCATTCAGTGCAGGCCAGCACTATATTATTTATTAATGTACTCACCATATGAAAGGATGAAGTCAAAGCAGTAAGAGTATTCTCGTTTGACCCAAAAATTCGCCTTTCAAAAAACCAAACCAAAACAAAAAAAGTATCCCCAAAATAAATTAAAAGAACATAAAGCAAGAGCAGTAAGGTACTCTAGGGAAAGTTTTATAAGTCCATTACTGTATATGCTTCAAGGTCTTAAGGGGAAAAAGGCCTTGTTGATGTGCTTGGAATAGCTATGGAAAATATGCCCACTTGTGCTTTACTGAGTAATTAAATGCTCTATAAATTATTGATGTACCATGATGGCACAAGAGAGAATACAAAAAAAAAGAGTRTTACATGGAACAATTGCTTCAAACCAGTTGTCTCCTTCCTTAGATTAGCTGATGTTTTCACTTCCTAAAAGGAAGCTAAATGATGTATGAATGAGGGAAGGAGCAGACAGCCAAAAGCATTACAGTTAGTATTTTTCTGCTGTGTTTTTTAAAGCATAAAATTGCCATGGATAGTGCAGCTTGGGGGAAAAGTTTATTTTCTAAACTCAGTCTCAGTGAGAGGAYATTTTGAAGTTTAAGATGTCACAGTCTTATCCAGAATTTTATTATTTTTCTTCTCTCCTTCTTGTGGAAATCATTTGACTTCTGAGAAGTACAGGGATGGACAAGAAAGTGTCGCAGCCATTTGTGCTCAGAAAACTTTCATCATAAAGGATTTGCTAGAACATATCTTGCTGACTTCCACAGGATACAATCAGAATTGTCCACTTGTTATCCATGGCCTCTGATATAAATAGTCAAGAGATTCAGATCACCATGWTATTTCTTTTCCTTACGTTTGTAATAAAAACCCTAATTTTTCATATAATTTTTTTCAAAAGGAAATAAAAATAAATTTCTTCTCAGACTGCTTTTAGCTAAAATGTCCTTCTAATGGCYAAAAACAGTAGTATTGTTTTGTGAAGCATTGACTTTTGAATCACAGACAATGGAGTGCATTTCTCTATAGCACATTTCCTCTGGGGATCTCTGTTACCAGGGATCTATTTTGTTTACTTCTGCATATGGGTCCCTGGAGACTCATGGATAATGTGTTGATTGTTGTCTGTCTATGAGGTTTTTCAAGGACACTGGGGATATTTTGACAGTAGTCCAGAGAATCTGGTCAGGCAAGGCAATGAAGACAGATGAACTGCTTATGCATTGCAGTAGCTGAAAGAACAGTGTTATTAAAATTGGAAAGACTCCTAACAATCATTCTAGCAATGATTTACCTGTGCCCTATGAAACAAACAAATACGTACGTGCCAATATTGTGAATTTCATAATTTTTTATTTTGAGGATGCACCTCCAAATAAAAAGTCAACATTTCCAAATGCATTCAGTGAGAAACAAAAAAACCCCAACACTCTGACACACAAACACACAGACAAAAAACCCGACAAAAAAAGAGAGCATAACTTTGTCTTGTTTTTATAAACCGTATGTGGAAATGACAGAATTTCCCTAAACTGTTCAGATCTTTCTGTGTTTTACTCCTCTCTGTAACAGATGCTGACTGTACATATCGCAGGRACAGGCACTTGGCTTTCAACCCTGAAAGCATGGGGACCTGTCCTGCTCTCACAAACACTTTTAAATACTCACCGTTCTTGCTGTGGCCATCTGTCAGTGATACCCAAAGTATTCTTTCTGTTCAGGCATTTTKTAAAATCTCATCCTTTTCTGAAAATAAATAATCATCTGTGTTTGTTTTTGGGCAAAAACTAAATGGACAAAGTATATTGCATAGTGAAAAATGGGAGGTCCTTCTAATTGACAGCTTGTAAGAATTTCATTTCAGTGACAGAGAGGAAAATTGAAATTATAAACTAGAAAAAAWAAGCCCAACATTTACTTACTGTAATCGTAACACCCCCCCCCCCCCTTTGTTATTTTAATAGCGATTTGGGAGAAAGAGGGGTGATTCATGTTCTTCAGGTGAGTTGACAATAAGATTACTGCAGTGCCAAATGTTCAAAGCCCAAGGAGAGGAGGGAGGGAGTGAGGACTGCAGCAGTGCTGAGCAGCCAGAGGGTTTCATGGATCAGTGGTTCATTCAGCACAAAGGAGCACAAAGAAGATAAGCAGAGATGAAACTGAGATAATAGTGGTTTTCCACATGTATGTCACAAAGAAAATGAATTATCCTGGAGACATTTTCGAGGATGGGGGGGACAAAGGAGTGGAGATAACATCCTGACCTGGAGTTTGATCTCATGGGTGCAGGGCTGAAGGAGGGCAGAGCCTTAGTTTCTGGATTCAGGAGGCTGCAGGCAGCAAAATTGAGATGAACTTTCAGTAATATCCATGTAGGCTTTGAATTGTCAGAGGCTAAAACAGTGACCTGTTCTTGATTAGGAGAGCTGAGAAATTTTACAATATCAAGTCATCCACCACCTCATGGAAGAAGTGGATGGACTTCTCCTTGTGTTAATTCATAGTAAATATTTCGGTAGTATTTTAWACATTCTTATTCCTGTGTAAGGGATTCATCACATAATTTCATGCCATGAGTAGTAAAAACATTCTTTGGATATTACAAAATCCATTTGAGGGCAATTTCTTGTGCACAATTTTTCCTGACTCCATAGTTTGCAAAGGAGGGTTTTTGTGAATTGATCCACCAATAGTTTCACAATGTCATTGTCTTTCACAATGTCATTGGCAGGCCAACCAGGTGTGGGTCAAGAATAATAAAGCAGTGTTGAGTTAGTGTAATTTTATTAGTAGTAAGCTGAAAGTAAGTCCAAAAGAGTAGATCAACAAGTTCTGGACTGTCAACACTGCCAAAAACTTTACTGGATGTTTAAATGGATGAAAATACAAGTTTAGGTGATGTCTTGCCAGTAGAAAGTCTGAATATTAGTAACTAACTTAAAACTCAGCAAACAGCAAATTATTTATTATAGCAAGAGTTTATTTTGCCTGTCTCTTTGCTGATTCTTGCCTTTGGCTGCCTAGTGGGGTTTTCTGGGTAAGAGATAAAAATTAAGTGAAATAACTCACTCCTAATGAGCTACAGGTTATTGCACAAATAATTTATTAAAATGAGATCACTTCTTACTGGAGAAGTACAGAATTTTGTCCTTCTTGACAGGTTAGAAGACTGAAATCAAACCAAAATAGCTTTTAGATGCCTAAACTTTCACTGACTTCACTGTAATTATGCGTGGGAGAGCTGAAATTAGATGACAAACACTTATTCAGTTCCTGACTTAACAGTTTAAAGGAATTATTCCACTTCTTGTTTGGAGAAGGTGATTTTATAGAGACTTCTCTATTATGGCCTTCACCACACTGTCAGAAGCAAGTCCTATATAAGAATATACTTGTTCTTAAAGCAAAGAGGCAAAGCCCAGATTAAGCCTAGGAACTCTGTGTAAAGGGGTGATATGCCAAACCACATCTCCTTGTCCCAGAAAACCCTCATGCCCAGAGATCTTCAGGTGATCTTGGATATGTTCCACAGTTCCACAGTGACAGTTTTAGGGTGTCTTGTGTTCTCTGTACAGCTGCTCCTGACCACAAGATGAGTTTAATCCCTTGCCTGCTCTGCACTTGCATCCTTATCTGCTCCTGGGGTGGATGCTCTGGAAAAATTGTCAGAATAACTCACCTTGGGCAGACCCATGGTGAAAAAAACAGCAGACATAGTGATAAGGGGAGATGAATTGCCTTGATGGGCTCAGGTATTCCCAGGATGTGGCAGGATGCTGTTTTTAAAGCATACATATGAAGAGCAGTTTGGATATTCTTTTTTTCTAGGACCATGGATAATTTTGCTACAAGATTGAACTGGGTCAGATGAAGAATTTGCACTAACCCAGCACTCCCTCTGTCTTGAGCAGTACTTGGGTTGCTCAGAACCATAAAGYGCTGGTGAGCCATAGAAAATACAACTAACACTGAGAGCCAGAAACAAAACATATTTATAAAAACATATGACTATGACAAATGATTACTTGCTCTAGTTCTGAAAATCCAACACCTACCCTTAAAAACTGCTTTAAATGCTCAATTACTACACTTTGCTAATATAGAAGTTATTAAAAAGGAAAGAGCAGCCAAAACTGGTGTTGCGGGTTTAGGATTGCATTTTTTCCAGAAAATGCAATCCCAGACTGAGAATGAAAATGTTCTAAATATTACGGAAGGAAGAAATTAATGCCTTAAGCTGTAGGAAATTTGGACATAAATATCTTGGCTTGTGTGTAGCATTCATCTGCATTGGATCCAGTTTTCTGTAGCCTCAACTGGAACTGGAACACTACAGAGAAGTGCAGCTTCAGCATGACTGTATGCTTTGGGATAATCGCTGGCATCATGTGCAAGGCTGCAGCCTTCTTTAGCCCAGAATAAACCAAAAGCTCAGGATAAGACTGATTTAGAGCATAAAGAGCTAGGAAATATTTGCTTGTCCTGTGGTGACTGTGGCTATAAGAAGACTTTATTGATTAAGACCTCTTTAATTGCTGAATAAGCAATGAACAAAAATATTATCTTTTCCCAGAGGAGTGCGCAGCTGTTGCCAGCATACCTTTAATTCTTTACTTTTTGTGAGGTAGATGCTTTTAAAAATTACCCTGCACAGGTATTTCAGACATCTCTTTAATTTTCTGCTTAAATGACTAAACTATTGCAAATCATCTCATACATTAGTTTATCTTGATAGATTTCCTACACCCTTCAGCTTTCATTTCTGGGAACATGCATCAAGGAAAATAGTACTGAATATCTGAATATTTGGGCTAGATTATCTTGTATGATATGCTGCAGAAATATGCTTTAGATAAGGGAAAAATATTTAAGAATTAATTCTGTGTTTCTGTATATGTGGTATTTACTCTCCATCCTGCCCTAAGCAATGAGGTATGAAAACTCAAAGAATGGTAATTTTTAGGAGAATCTACATTGAAAATACAATTTTCATTTCAACCACTGTCCTGCTCCAGATATAATCAGCTTTAAAATTCTTGTTTCCTGGAATGTGGCTGGTTTTATAGTTAAAATAATCAGGAAAATGCATATATATAATAAGAAGGAATAAATAAGAGTAGGGAAAAACCGCTGCTGCTGTACTGCTGTCAGGACATAGCCATAGAAATTTCACAGGTAGCTATTATTGCATTTTATATTCTGTTGGAATGAGATAGTTTTGAAATTATAATGACGCTCAGATAGTAAAACTGTGTAGAGCTCCAGCTTTTTTAAAGCAAGTAGTAATCTTCCCTTCACTCTGATGGGGTTTGCAAAGTTGATCAACCCTCCCAGAAAAAATCACTGGAAAAAAACCTGTCTTTCACATTGGTTCATTTTCAGTGTGGCCACCACTCTGGATGGTGCAATGGGAGGAGCAAAGGATAAAGAAGGGATAGGGAGTGCGTAGGAGAGAGGAAATTTATATAAAACAAGAATTTATTGCTGGTGTGATTGAAATATTAACAGTCTAATCCAAGAAGCAAATAATAACTCAGACCAAATAATTACATAAGAAAGAAAAATGCTTCAATGCAGAAAAACTTCAATAATAATAATGATAACTATACAATTACAATTATTAGTTTCACCCTGTTCTGTTTCTAGACCCCTTCTGCCTCACTCTTTCCCTGCTCCTCCGAGKCCTCAGGTTGATGGTTTTATTTTGGTGATTGATGGTGAAGAGGGAGCTTTAGCCCACTACCAGYGTCTGGAAGCGCAGGATTTTCATGGTGGTATTTTCCTCTCCCCCATTTCAAGACACACATGGGGCCACATTTATGTATTTGCTAACATATATTCACACCTTACTCTTTTTTGATTGTTCTGCAGCTCCATATTACATATGAATATACAATATATGATGCATTTTACATGTCTCCATTACCCCTAAAGCCAGATTTGGCTGGCTTCTGCTTGTCTACCTTGTGCAGGTTGTACAGGTCAAGGAAAGCTTGTCTAGGGCAAGCCCTTCCTCTGAGGCTTGAAGAGCTCAGTACAAAGCTTTGGCTTTCTTAGTGACAATGGCAACAGTGTGTTACAGGTTTGCATGGTAATAACCTGTCCATTTTGCAGTCCATTTCCCTTGTGCAGCATTCAGTTGTTGAATTAGGGATGTTTGTAGGCACATCCTGCCCACCCTTTTAGTATCTCCCTGTGGGTCTGTTGTGAATTTCCTTTGTAAGAAACCTTTGTATCAGACATAATTCCAGAGAAGAAAAAAAGTCTTTCAGAGAAAGTGGACTTAAACCATCTTTATCTTTGTTCTTTAAATCTCCCAAATTAACTGTGTGCCCTGTCTCTTAAGGACCARCTGGAAAAAAAGGAAGAAAGGGAATTCACTGTGTTTGTCACATATGACAAAATCCATAGAAAGGGCAATCTTCTTAAATGTCTGTAGGAGACCAAGCAAATGAAGGTTCTCATGTGTTTGGAACCTTATCCAAACTAGTTGGCAGGGAAACACTAATAAATCAGATTAGACAGGTAAGCCTACTGTTCCTGTCATTTTAAATTAAATTAGCTTCCTTTCTGTCTGTTGAAGATATTTCAAGGTGTCCAGTGGTGAGTCACTTCATCTCAACCACCCACCCAATGAAGAGGAAAGACAAAATGCAGATGAAAGGGAGCACAACTCACAAAGGGCCTACGAGTATTGAGCAGGGTTTATGTGATAAACCCTCATAAACATAACATTATTGCAGAATGTTTCTCAAAGAATAGTTTAGTTTGGAAAAAAAAAACAATTGTCAAGTTTAACTGTAAAATTATGCTGAGTTTTATTATTTCATTATGCCTGTGGTCCTCTGTCAGGCAAGCCTATGCCAAGTCCAGCCCTGGAATCTTGCTCCTGGACTACAAGCACAGCTGGGCTGTTCCTGGCAGCATGAGCTCCGGGGCTGGCCCTGCACACACACACACACACGGGGCAGGGGGCCCTGCCCACCCACTCACTGCCCCTGTGCTCCCACCACTTCCCCACCTGGATGTTGGGAGCCAGCCAGCCATTCCTCTGGTGTCCTGCAACTGTTCAGTACTACYAGTTTTACCTAAATAACTTGTGTCCCAACTTTTCCTGAGTGCTTTCTTAAAGATGGCTTAAAAAAACAGCACAGGGTTGTTCACAGGAAGAAAGGGATCCAAATCCAAAGGGAAGGATCTAGTAGTAGTGACAGTTCCTCTCCAAAATGTCTTTTTCTGGTACACTGGTGGAAGGAAAGTGTTATGAGACTGTGACCTGGCCCTGAGCAGGTTTGTAATCTCCCTCTCTGCCAGCTTCTCTAAGCTTTTCTTCTTGGGACTGTTTCTGGCTGAAAGGCAATTGCAGTATTTATCCCACCAGCAATGTTAGGGCGCTAATGTTCCTAAAGCTTCAAACCATGGAGGTAAGCAAGGGCATGATGGAAGTTCCTTCATAAATAGAAGTTGGAGGAGACAAGATGTAGTTAGCAGCTAAGGGGTTGCCTAAAGGAGTATGCAACAGGCTATGTCCTGAGAGCAGGCATCTCCCAATGGCTGTGCATCTCAGGGAGGCCTGGAATAGACGGACCCCAGCCTGCACAGTTATTATGATCAGATAATTCAAAAGCCTGGGAAGAAATGTGAATAAAGAGGGCAGATAAAAACACCAAWGGGTTAATACACAAGAACTGATAACACTATTGGTATGCAAGTGATGAAAAATACTAAACAGTCATTTTGTTGATACTGTGCTCTCTTTACAAGCTTGGTACTCTGTGGATGATCCCAGTAGAACTTTGGGTGCAAATTTCAGATGAAAATGCATTTCTGGAAGGAGGTGAAAAAGGATTATGAGGGATGAAAGGGCAAAAAAATCACAGAATTGATTACTTCTGATGCTCTGAGAATAATAAGTAAATTCTCTGAGCAAAAGTGTAGAGTAATTCCAATGCACAGAACTAATCTGTTCATCAAGCAGGATGAAATCTAACAATCACTAAGAGATTCGGGTGATGACTGGGAGCAAACCCTGTTGCTTTCTTTGAGGTACACCAGTGAATAGTGGCTGGCAAACATTGGTGATGGGATGCACTGTGGGAATCAGGGAACCTTACATACAGCAGGTTTGTGAGAGCAGGGGTGGTTTTTTGCCACATGCTAAATATGCAAGCTCCTATGTTCTTACACAGTACCCAGTGGCTATGCTGAATGTTTGATAGCAGTATSCTGTTACTTGCACAACTAAATGCTTTCAAGTCATGGTAATGACCAGTGTGCCAACAGTCAGGTGGAATGGCCTGTGCCACTTCAGGTGTCTATTTCCCTGCAAGAAACCAATTACTTGCAGCAGAGAACCACCATGTGACTCACAGAAATCATGAGGAGGCACTATGAATTAATTGGGGTTTTCACTTGTTATTTCAGYTAGCCTGCTTAATTCTGAATGCTGGGTGGACAGTGTGCTGGGATAGAATCAAACACAACATCTGCAAAGATGTGCTTTAGGCTAGGCTGTGTGAATGAAATGCAAGATTGAATGAATGGAATTGCCTCCAGTCTGGATAATTATTGCAGCACTGTCAATGGCATTCAGTGRAACAAGGTTATATTTGGGTGGCACTTTGGCTCTGGCAGGGTATCTCTAGGGSACACAGAATAACAGCCATTGCAGTGGGGGTCGTATTTCTCTATACTGCTTGCTGGTACAATCACCAAGAGTGATAGAATCACATCCACCAGAACAACTTCTACTGGTGTAACTGGTTAYGCCATGAAAGGATTAATCCATGCAAGAAATAGACTCTTCAAGTTTTTGAGAAGCTAGCATCCAAAGTCTATGCCTTATTTTGAGGCTCAAAAGAATACTTCTCTGTTAAGGGCTCTGACTTTTATCTAGGTAGTCAAAATCTGGCTCCTAATTATTTGTGAATGTAAATTATTCATTGATGGTAAGTTACTAGGGGATTATTTTATGAACAACCAGTGGCCTAACTCATTCCTGTCCCTCAGTGGGGGCCCTTGCATTTGGCTGTGGTGAATTTTTACCATATAATTTGAAAATCAGGCATGAAAAGGTTTAGAAAAAGCAGTGAGACATATTTCCCCTATTAACAGGATTCAGCAGTTAGGTATTAAAGCAATCAAGACTTTAATCTTTCATTTATATTATTATAATCTTTACTATGACCTTTTAGGAGGAAAAAAAAGAAAATAAAATAGCGTATATATTGGGTATTAGCATTTCCCTAAAGAGTTATTTTCTGTCCTTGCAGTTTTCTTCCACCTGCCATCCACCGTTTTTTTTCTAATAGATAGAAGAGGAAATGCAAAATCATTCCTTAAAATGTCTTTTTCTTCAGGAAATAATTTGTTTTCTCTTTGTGCATATGTAGTGAACAGCCCCCTCCTGCTCATGATAGAGAGCTCACAGTTTTTGCCTATGATGTATTTTAATGCCAGGAGAGTAGGCAGATTTTAAAAAAAGCTGGGAATTTGAGGTGCTGAATTCCCTTGAAAATCTGACTTTAGTGTTTCTATAAAAGTGTTTATGGCCTCAGTTGAGACTCAGCTTATTTTTTGAGTTCTTGCCAACTGCTAGAATGGAGTAATTGAAAACTCATTTTCTAAATTACCCCTCTTAAAGGCTGCCCAAACCACCAGGAATTTTGTCTCAGTTATTGATTTATTCAAAATGAACTTAATGAGTCTAACTCTGGTGTTCAGAGGTAGTCATTAATTAGCCAATGCTTTAACGTAAAATGATCAATGGATTGAAGAGGATAGAAACACAATTAACTATTGATCCCTGGGATTAGGAGACGGTAAACCATGGGAGACTTCCCRCCTGCCTCCTGTTCAAAAGCCTGCCCTTGGCTTAGAGGAAGCTTGAACAGATTATTTCCAGAAGGCTGTCTGCCGGGGGGAAAACACGATCTCCTGGGAACCAGCACTATGTCAGTTCTGTTTTTTTTTTTTTTTTTTCCATCTGGGCTAACATCCTTCATTATTATAGCTCATACTTCTTCATGATCTATAATGAGTATATATGAGCACTTCTTCTTTCTCAAGAAGAGGCAGTYTCAGGCTGACTGAAACGCCGTGATTTCGACACTACGGGCCGTGTTATCCCAGCTCCCGCCTTCCCCGCCGAGCCGGCCGTGCCCGGGGCGGGAGTGTCCCGTGTGTGACGCCGGGGCGCGTTCCACGGTCGCTGGCCCCGCCGGGCTCTGTCCAGGCCCCACTGCCGGCTCCCAGGGTCACTGTCCCCGCCGGGTTCTGTCCAGGCCCCACTGCCGGCTCCTACGGTCGCTGTCCCCGCGGGGCTCTGTCCAGGCCCCACTGCCGGCTCCCAGGGTCGCTGTGTCCCGCCAGGCTCTGTCCAGGCCCCACTGCCGGCTCCCAGGGTCGCTGTGTCCCGCCGGGCTCTGTCCAGGCCCCACTGCCGGCTCCCAGGGTCGCTGTGTCCCGCCGGGCTCTGTCCAGCTCCCATTGCCGGCTCCCAGGGTCGCTGTGTCCCGCCGGGCTCTGTCCACCCCCCAGTGTCGGCTCCGTGCCGGCGGCATAGGTAGCGCCGAGGCTGCGAGCCGCCGCTCCGACCTCTCCTCTCGGATCCGCGATTCCCGTCCCCACAGCCGCTTCCCCTCCCGGCCCAGGGCTCGGCAGAGGCCGCCGGGCCCCCCCCGCTGTGTGTGCTGAGCCCAGCCCGGGCCGCCGAGCCCYGAGCCATGGTGCTGACGGACCTGCACAGCGCGGCCGCCAGCGCGGACCTGGCCCGGCTGCGGCAGCACTGGTGGCTGAACAAGCGCCGCATCAATGGCTACAACCAGGCCAAGCAGTAAGGACGAGCAGCAGGCCCTCCGCCTGTTCAAAATGCGGAATTTGTCAAAATTATCTGGGTCGGGGTGGGTTTTTCTATGGATGTATTGTGCCTGCTTTCTAGCCTAAGCAGCAAGAAAGGAGATAATCAATGGAACAGCAGCAGCAAGCATCCCTTAGCCAAGGACATCCTGGAACTTACAAGCATTAAGGATGTAGTAAATCAAGATATTGTTTCAGTAGAACAGACAGCAGAAGCATCCCTTAGTGAAGGACATCTGAAAAGGCTGTTATAAATCAAGATTTTGATGTATTTCTATGTATACACATTGCCAGTTTGGCAAAAGACTCAAGGTCCATGTATAGTCTAGCTGTATTTTCTTCGTTATAATACTGAAAATCACACCTGCAGGTTAAAAAGACCCCTGCCCAGGTGAAGACTCCTCCCCTAAGCATGCATAGAARTTAGCTGTGGTTACACAACTTGTATGGAAACTATTAACCAGTCATAATAGAGGGGCTGTACTTAGGAAGCTGTTAATTCTGAACTTTTATGTATAAATAATAGCATGGAAAGTCATGTGGGGTGTGCTTTATATATGAAATTGAGCACCCAGGCACGTGTAACTCTGAAACACATAATCCATGTCTCTCACAAGTATGTAATTATTGGCTTGCTGCACACCAGGTGACAAACCTAGTTTTGCAGAGAACACACCCACCCTGTCTGGAAGAGCCAGCAAAGCCCAGAATTGTGCCTGGCAGCAGGGCCGGCCCCAGAGCACCAGCCTTACAGGAGCCCTGCCTGAGCTGTAATAGTATACAGTGAGAGCTCCACTCTGCTCTGGCTTGCCCTGCCCTGCTCTGGAGCCTGGGCCCTGTACTTGCTCTTCTTTTTGTCCCATCCCTGTTTATCCAAGTGGTCAGGCTGGATCTGAGCAACTTGGTCCAGTGGAAGGTGTCCCTGCCCATGGCAGGGGTTAGAACTAGATGGTCTTTAAAAGTCCCTTTCAACCCAAACCGTATTAAGATTTGATGATTCTGTGGAGCGCATCAAGCAGAGACAGCTCCTTTCCAGGTGCCAGCCTGAGCAGCTTGGTTTAGCAGGGCATGGATTTGCAGAAAGTCAGCACAGCCTTCCTAGTGCTGTCAGAAGTCCTGTCCCATCAGTCTGGGAGAAAACTGATGCAGGGCTAATGTGGGGGGGGGGGGTTCTCAGGGGCTCACACACTTGTTCTGCACTCTCTGTAGATTTACACAGCCTCCATTGCTAAGCGGTGTTTACCCTAAGTCGAGGACGTTTTCAGTGTATCATGCTCTGCCAGTGAGAAAGTACACAAAAAGCTGGAGGGAGCTTAGTCAGGTCAACATTCTGAAATGGGATTTGGCATCAGTCAGTGGGTTGTGGGCCAATGTATTGTACATCACAGCTTTTTCTTGGGATTTTTTATTTGTTATTATTATTATAATATTTATTTTATTTCCTTTTTTATTTATCAATCTGTTATAGTTTAATTGTTATTTAAAGTTTTAATTTTGATTCTCCTCCCTGTTCCACTGGGGTGGGAAGGGAGAGGGTGTGAGCAAGAGGCTGCATGGTGCTTATTTGCCATCTGGACTTAAACCAGGACAACYGCATATGTTTAATTTCTAGGACTCCTCTGCATCTTGCTTGCATAAATGGCCATGCAGATGTTGTTCAGTTTCTGGTAGAAAATAAGTGCAAACTAAACCCTTGTGACAAATTGGRTAAATCACCACTAATGAAGGTATGCAGAAGGGGCATATGTTGTCGCACCTTTGATGGCGCTCATACTTTCCAGTGTTGGGAAGGTGCGGGAGTTCTGACAGTGAGAAATGTAGATGTTGGAAGTTATTCCTTCTTTATGTCTTGTTTCCAGGCAGTAGAGCACCAGCACAGGGACTGTGCAGCTATTCTGCTGGAACATGGTGCCAACCACGACCACAGAGGTGTAAATGGTAACACCGCCCTTCACTTTGCTGTCAGGGTTTCTAGCAAACCTCTAGCGGAGCTGTTACTTGAGTATGGTGCAGATATTGATGCTAAAAATAAAGTAAGCTTGAACTTTGGGTAAAGCTGCTCTTCCCATGTCAACTTGCTTGACTTCTCTCTGTTATTCTGAGAGATGATTTCTCCTTTCAGTGGGGATACACTCCGCTTACTCTTGCAATCACTGAAAACCGTGAAGAAATGGTCAAGTTCCTTCTTCAAAAAGGAGCTGACGTGAATGCTCAGGATAAAGTTTTTAGGTAATGGGTTTGCCAGAAGTGCATGTGGGGCTCCTTAGCATTGTTTGAGTTGGATTGATGGGAGGCATAACAATGAGCTTTGAAAAAGGACCAGGAGTCGCCCAGAGGGATCTCCTGTGTGACTTGTGAAAGCAGACCCAGGCTCAGATGTCACTTTCTTCRGGGGGTGATTTCCACACTGAGGACTGCAATAAAGCACTGTTTGCCATGCAAAACATCCACATGCTCRTGCACATGCAGGCACTGTGTCTGCTCTGGGCAGGTGTTTGTCCAGGAGGCCTCCTGAGGTCCCACATGCCTGAATTCTCCAACATTTGTAGGYATTTTGCTGTGCCTTCACTCTGCCTGTACGAGAGGAGAAATGAATTGTTTAAGGAGCAAGAAGGAATTAAAGTATTGGCTAGGCAATGTTTGCAAACGTTGATATATTTACTCTACTCTCTTGGATGCTCTAGGACCCCTCTTACAGTTGCTAATTTTTCTGGAAATAAGAAAATAATACAACTTCTTCTTCAACATGGTGCTGTTTTTCCTGAGTCAGACAAGGAACTCAGCCCATGCCAACCTTTCACCAAAATGGTTCAAGATGATATGTAAGTGTTTTACATTATTGTTAGAACAACTGCATTCTCCTAATATCTGTGCTGATGTACGTCCCTTTTTGGTAACAGCAGCAGGGTTTAATGAGGTGCTGAGAGCTTTGTAGAAGCTAAGCTTAGTGATGTCTTCTGATGTATCTCTTTCCATGTCAAGAGTAGATTTAGAAGTTGAGGAAAACTTTGTCCTTTCACCCCAGTTGTCTCTGAGAATTCACCTGTGTTCTTCCAAGTTACATTGCATTGGCAGCAACTACTTGCCTTTTGTTTCAGAGAGGATCTAACTGATATCCCCTGTGTGCTTTACTAGACTGAGGAAAAAAGAGCTCTCTTTCACAGTGATGGTAGCCAAGGGGTGGGTGAATGTAGTGCATTATTCCTATAAACGTGCCTTTTCTAGCTATAAACAATTTTCCATGAACTCATGTCACTGGATGTTGACTTTGTTCCTTCTACCTCTGCCCCTTCTGGCAACCTGTATTGATTGGAAGCAGGAGAGAAAGGAGCTTGTGTAAACTGTGGTGTAAAAACCCCTTTAGGAATAAAGCATGTTTGAAGATTGCTCTTACAATATGTGGTGTTCATTCCTTCCCTCCAGGCTTCTGGCACATATAATGTCATCATAATGCGCCATTCTGCACAGCAGCCTTGATCTGGAGAACGTTTAATTTCTTTTCTTGTTTGATTGGGKTTTTTTTTTTTGTTGTTTTGGTTTTCTTTGTTGTTTTTCTGCTTATTAAACAAACCCAAGCCCCGGTCAACTCAGGGTTGTTAGAAGACAACACAGGTCTTGGAATGCAAGCACAATATTTKTTGGTCTCTTGATAACCCACTTGAGAGCTCTCTAAACTTTGAGGTCCTCAGGCTAACCATGGGAACTTCTGAAGCCCTTCAAAGTGAGGACCAGGACTGAAGAGACTTTAAACCATCTTGATGTGGAGAGTAGCTGCACCATTAGCATAACATCTAGCTGAAGTAGAGGCTTTGGTTATGGCAGTCTGCCAGGAGGCTGGTTAAATTCATTGGCCCTTGAAATGGAGAGGGGACTTATCAGATGAGACTGTAGCCAGACTGTAGCAGGGGTGAGTTACTCCATAGATAAGACTAGGCACCTGCACTGTCAGCATGCCTGTAATGAGGATTTGAGTCTCCATTTCTCTGGGACTGCAGTAAGTTGTGTATATGTGAGTGACCCTTTAGCAGCTGTCTATGAATATGGATAGAATGGAGATGCGTGGCTTTTGCTCTTCCTGCAGAGTGCATGGAAATTTGGGGAGATTTTACCTAATGCATCTTTTTCCTTTCTATATTTAGTATTGCTAATGAAAAAATTGAGAGTTCCTGCTATAAGACAACTCCTGTCATTCCATTGGAAACACCTGCATTGGCAGAGTCATGTAAGACACTTTGCTTTCAAAGAGCTGATGAGGAAAATCACTGTGGCCTGTAGCAGAATGATACCCAATCAATGGGAAGCTGGTCTGGAGGGATGGGCCAAAGGACTGGAAAATAAACACTCAAGGCAACCACGTGCTTCTTATCTTATTTCTTAGGTGGTGTGTTAAAAGAAGAAGCAGCAGAAAAGAAAGACAATGGTCCAGCTGCAGACCAAAATAAAGTGTCTGTGCGCTCTACTGGAGTGCAGCCCTACAGAGGTAATTTCAGAGAGACTAGATGGTTAACTTTGCAAGCCTCCCTGGAGTGAAGCAGGCGGAGAAAAGCAGAATGAAATAGGCACTCACAGAAATGACATACTACTTATCTTTTGTTAGGAGACTACAAAGTGGAAGGAGCAGAGAAAAAGGAAGACAAACGCACCCTCTGCAATCTTAAGGTACCTTCTCTGAGGGAGGCAATGGATTTTCTCTCACTCCCTGGATTCTGGGATTTTTTTCCTTTGTTACTTCTGTTACACACTCATAACTTGACATGCTTGCTGTCACACACTCTCCTTGACATGCTGCTRCTTCAGACAAGTTGTTTAATAGGACTGAGACAAAGTGGATCCAGCTAATGTCCTGGGCCTCCTGGCAGCTGGCCCTCAAGCAGGATTTCTAGTATAGCGCAGAGCAGTGAAGCTCACTGTTGGTTACAGTTCTTGAAAACTGAAAGGCTTGCATTGTTGAGGATTGCTGTTTTTCCATTACGCAGCTCACTTCCCTAGATACAAGCAGTATCAGCCGGTTCCCGTATGATCTACAGTCTAGAGATTAATTTCTTCTGTCTGTGTTCTTTCCAGACTGAGCAGGTGGACTTGATCCTGTTTTGAAAACTACACTCAGCAGTGATCCAAACACACTGGCTGTGCTTGTCCTTTCCACCCCCTGATCCTGCTCCTTAGGCCTGCTGGCTGGAAGAGAGGCTTTGAGCAGGGAAGTGGATGTGGAAGCAGCCTGTGCCAGTTCTCATGTGTGTCTTTTAAATTACACAGACTGATCCTAAAGGTCGAAGGAAAATGCAGGCCAGTGAGCGGCTTCCTGCTGCAACCAGCACCAGGCCGTGTGYGCGCTCTGCTGCAGTGGAGCGTGGCAAAGGTAATTTCATTGGGACTAAATGGTTACCTTTGTTAGCCTCTCTGGAGTGAAGCAGATGGAGAAAAGCAGAGTGAAATAAGCACCCACAGACATGACACGCTTCTTATCTTCCTTAGGTGTCTTGCCAGGCGCAGCATCAGTAGAAGCTGAAAAGGAAGATGGTGATTCCTCCTGGGGTTCAAAGGTACCTTCTCTGAGGGAGGTAGTGGGGTCCCTCTGGCTCATCTGCTTCTGAACTCATTCTACTCTGATGCTGCTTCTGCCACACCTCCTTACTTGGACCTTAACCAGTTGCTGCTCAAGAGAATCTTTTCAGTTAGGACTGGGACAAAGTGAGGTCCAGCTAAAGTCTGGGGCCTCCTTGTAACTGATCGCCAAGCTGGATTTCTAGGACAAAGAAGTAACTCCTCCTTCTGCTTACAGTCCTCTGAAGTCCTAGAAGGCTGGCATTGTGAGAATTGCTTTTTTCCATCTCACAGCTCTCTTCTATGGGTCCACAACCCTACCAAATGGTTGTGTATGACCCACAATTTAGGGATTTATTTCTTCTACCTAGGTTCTCTCTAGCTTGGGCAGGGGGACATTATCCTGGTTTAAAAAATCTGCTCAAGAGAGATGCCAAACGCACTCGCTGTGTTTGCCCTTTTTGTCTTTCCTTTACCTGATCCCTCTCTTATTAGGCGTCTTGGCTGAAGCAGAAGCTTTGTGTGTGGAAGTGTGTGCACAAGGAGCCTGTGCCAGTTCTCACATGTGTCTTTTAAATTACACAGCATCTCAGTAATCTTAGAGCCAAAGTGATTAACACCATGCAGCGTCCTGCTGGAAAACACACTAGAGTGGGCATGCGCTCTCTTGCTGAGAAGTGTGGCAAAGGTAATTTCAGAGGCACTAAATGATTATGTTTGTATGTTTCTCTGGAGTGAAAAAGATTTGGGAGTGAAACAAGCACTCAGATCTATGATGAGCTTCTTATGTGTTCTTAGGGGTCTTGCAACCAGCAGGAGAAGCAGYGAAAAAGGAAGACATTGATTCTCCCAGGGATCCTGAGGTACATTTTCTGAGGGAGACAGTGGGGTCCCTCTGACTCACTGGCTTCTGGGCTCATTTTCTTTTGCTGCTGCCTCTGCCACACACTTGTAACTTGGACCTTAATCAGGCACTGCTTCAGATAATCTGTTCAGTTAGGACTGGGACAAAGGGAGGTCCAGCTAATGTCATGAGCCTCCTTGTGGCTGACCTCGAAGCTAGATTTCTAGAATAGCACAGAGCAGTAAAGCTCCCCGGAAACCAGTGAAAGGCTGGCATTGTGAGGATTGCTGTTTTTCCATCACTCAGATTACCCCTTGTCCCATCCTGCTGTAAAAGGGGAGTTGGGGAGAATTCTTTTTGATAGATTTCTCGGATGAAAATAAAACACGAGTGCAGCAATATTATGTCTGAGAACTGTTTATTTATAAAGAAAGATAAGTGCTCCTACTGAAAGGGGATAGAAAAGAGAGCAAAGAGGGGAAAAGAGAGATGGGGAGAGAAAGAGAAGACAGGGACAGATCATTACCCTGTATCCCGGGCAGCCAGGCGGCACCAGCTCGGCAGACAGAGTGTGAGTGCTGCAAGCTGCGAGGAGTCTGTGTGGCTCCTGTGGCAGCCAGGAGTGATTCTCAAACCACAGCCAGCTGTGTGTCCCTTCCATGGCTGGACAGGCTGCTGTGGTACAGGCACACTCGTGGAGCCCCTGCGGGTTCTCTGGGCTGGGGCGCGGCAGCCATGGGCAGGAGCGGCCACTCCATCGGGACAAACAGCGGAGTGCGGAGTGCGGGCTTTCCATGGCATTGAGCTGCCTCGGGGAACTGCTAAACCGGGCAGGTGTGGACAGGGGAACAGGACTGCAGGAAGGGAAAAACAAGAGGTGGGGKGGAGTGAGTGAGCTGACCCTCTGGGCGAGCCCTCGCTGCCTCCAAGAAATCCAAAGAAAACGTTGTGGTGTGGTTCACTGCTTTCGTGTGCTCATCCCATTGCCCAATTTCCCGGGCATTTTTTTCCTGGGCATGCAGGGGTCTGCCCCACTGGCTAGTGGAGGGGGTTGCCTGTAGCCCAGACATGGAAGTTTTCTCTCTCCTGATCGGCTGCCAGGTGAAGGCTCACCAGGGACAGGGTTCCCAGCAGATGTACAACCCCTAAAGTTGTGTTTCACCTTGTGTATAACATATGCTCAGGCATTAATAAAAACCAGATTGGTTTATCTCATTTCTCTAGGTGTGGTCAATGTCAAACAGTTCCCATATGACCTACACTTTAGACAATAATTACTTTTGCCTAGGTTCTCTCTAGGTCAGACGGGTGTCCTTGACCGTATTTTGAAAACCCTGCCCAATAGGATGCTGAACATGCTGGCTATGTTGGCTCCTTTTGTTTTTTCATCCCCTGATTCCTCTTCTTAGGCCTGCTGGCAGAAGAAGAAATTTTGAGCAGGGAAGTGAGTGTGGAAGCAGCCTGTGCCAGTTCTCATGTGTGTCTTTTAAATTACACAGACTGATCCTAAAGGTCGAAGGAAAATGCRGGCCAGTGAGCGGCTTCCTGCTGCAACCAGCACCAGGCCGTGTGCGCGCTCTGCTGCAGTGGAGCGTGGCAAAGGTAATTTCATTGGAACTAAATGGTTACCTTTGTTAGCCTCTCTGGAGTGAAGCAGATGGAGAAAAGCAGAGTGAAATAAGCACCCACAGACATGACACRCTTCTTATCTTCCTTAGGTGTCTTGCCAGGCGCAGCATCAGTAGAAGCTGAAAAGGAAGATGGTGATTCCTCCTGGGGTTCAAAGGTACCTTCTCTGAGGGAGGTAGTGGGGTCCCTCTGGCTCATCTGCTTCTGAACTCATTCTACTCTGATGCTGCTTCTGCCACACCTCCTTACTTGGACCTTAACCAGTTGCTGCTCAAGAGAATCTTTTCAGTTAGGACTGGGACAAAGTGAGGTCCAGCTAAAGTCTGGGGCCTCCTTGTAACTGATCGCCAAGCTGGATTTCTAGGACAAAGAAGTAACTCCTCCTTCTGCTTACAGTCCTCTGAAGTCCTAGAAGGCTGGCATTGTGAGAATTGCTTTTCCCCTACTTTCAAATCTCTTTTGTGAATTGTCAATGTCAAATGGTTGTGTATGACCCACAATTTAGGGATTTATTTCTTCTACCTAGGTTCTCTCTAGCTTGGGCAGGGGGACTTCATCTCGTTTCAAAAATCTGCTCAACAGGAATGATAGCTCAACACTGGCTTTGTTTGCCCTTTTTCTTCTTTCATCACCTTATCCTTCTCCTTAGGTGTGTTGGCTGAATCAGAACATTTGAGCATGGAAATGGGGGCAGAAGCCACCTGTGCTGCTTCTTATGTGTGTTTTTTAAATCACACAGCCTTTTTCTGCAATTGTAGAAGAAGTGTTTGCTGGGGAGCGGCATCCTGCTGCAGACCACAGAGGAGGACGTGTGCGCTCTGCTCCAGTGGAGAGCAGCAAAGGTAATTTCAAAAGGACTACATGTACCTATGTAAACCTCAGTGAAGAGAATCAGATTTGGAAAAGGAGAGTGGCACAATTACTCAGAGATGTGACAATTCTCTTATCTGTTCTTAGGGGTCTTACAACCAGCAGGCAGATCAAGAAAAAACGATAACTCTTGGGATTCTGAGGTACCTTTTCTGAGGGAGACAGTGAGGTTCCTCTAAATAACTGGCTTCTGGGCTCATTTTCCTTTGATGCTGCTTCTGCCACACACTCATACCTTAGACTTTGATGACATTCTGCTGCTGCAGACACACTGTTCAGATAGGACTAGGACAATGTGAGGTCAAGCTAATGTCCTGAGCATCCTTGCGGCTGATGTCCAATGTAGATTTCCATTAAGGATAATGTGGTAAAGCTCTTTGTTACAATCCCGTGGAAACCGTGCAAGGCTGGCATTGTAAGGATTCATTTTTCCATCAAACATCTCTCTTCTGTACATGCAGTTAACATCAACTGGTTTCCATATGACCTACAGTCTACAGATTTATTTCCTTTGCCTACATTCTCTGTGGCATGGGCTGGTGTGCTTGGTCCCATTTTATAAACAATGCTCAATAGAGATGCTGAATGTGCTTGCTGTGTTTGCTCTTTTTGTTCTTTCCATCACCTGATCCCTCTTGTTAGGCCTCTTGGCTGAAGCAGAGCCTTTGAGTGTGTGGAACTGAGTGGAGAAGCAGCCTGTGCCAGTTCTCATGTGTGTCTTTTAAATCACACAGACTGAGTCTGAAGGTGAAGGGAAAGTTCCAGCTACTGTCCAGCTTCCTGCTGCAAACGGCAACAGATTGGATGTGGGTTCTGCTGCAGTGGAACGTGGCCAAGGTAGTTTCAGAGGGACTAAATGGTTACCTTTGTAAGCCTCTCTGGAGTGAATGAGATGGAGAAAAGCAGAGTAAAATAAACACTCATAGCTGTTGTGTGCTTATCTTTTCTTAGGAGTCTCAAAACAAGCATGGAGAGAAGTGAAAAAGGAAGACAGAGTCTTGCAGCCAGCAGGGGGGGAAGCAAAACAGGAATACAATGATTTTCCCTGGGATTCTGAGGTACCTTACAGTGGGGTTCCCTCTGGACTGACCTGTTTCAGGGCTCATTTTCCTTTGCTGCTGCTTCTGCCACACGTTCATAACTTGGACTGTGACATGCTGCTGCTTCAGACAAGCTGTTCAGATGGGACTGGGACAAAGTGACGTCCAGCTAATGTCCTGGGCCTCCTTGCAGCTGATGTCCATGTAGGATTTCTAGGGCAGATAAGTAAAACTTCATTCTTGTTATAGTCCTCTCAAGTCCTAGAAGGCTGGCGTTGTAAGAATCTTTTTTCCTATCTCACAGATCTCTTCTGTGGATCCAGTCAATGTCAAATGGTTGTGAATGACCCACAATTTAGAGACCTACTTCTTCTGCCTAGGTTTTCTCAAGCTTGGGCAGGAGGGCTTTGAACTGTTTTGAAAGATCCAGTCAAGAGAGAGATGCCAAACRTGCTGACTGTGTTTGCCCTTATTGTTATTTTCATCACCTGATCCCTCTCTTGTTAGGCCTCTTGGATGAAGCAGAAGATTTGAGGGTGGAAGAGGGTGTGAAAGCAACCTGTGGCAGTTCTCATATGTTTCTTTTAAAATATGCAGACTGATTCTGAAGGTGGAAGGAAAGTGTTGGACAATGTGCAGCTTCCTGCTGCAGACCAAAACAGAGTGGGTGTGAGCTCTGCTGCAGTGAAGCGTGGCAAAGGTAATTTCAGAGGGTCTGCATGGTTGCCTTTGTAGGCCTCTCTGGAGTGGATCAGTTTTGCAAAAGGAAAGGGGAAGAAGCACTCACAGCAGCAACACTCTTACCTTATTTTTTATCTCTATTATCAGCTGCAAGAGCAGAACAGAAGGAACGTTTTATGTCCTTTTCTGAGAATAAGGTACTTCCTGAGCTCTTACACTACCCTTGCCAGAAATCACATTTCTTCATGCTCTCTGCTTGAAGGCAGTGTGATGCTGCAGTCCTGCCGAGGATTCTTTTCCCAGCTGTTTATCTTTTTTCTTGTTTGTTTAGCTTCCTGCATTACAGGGAGAAGACCTTCAGCTAAAGGTTGATTCTTCAACTCAAACAAATTCTGAGCAGGACAAACAGGTGACTCTTAGAGATAGATGCAAATATCCCTAAATAGAACCCATCAGTGTAAGCACATGTATTCTTGCTGGTGAGTATATTTTGAAATAGTGCTGAGAGGAAGTAATTAATCTGGACCTGAGCTGTATTTTGGACCTAATTTCATTTTCATTTCATATGTATTTGAAGCAGAAGGGCTGCAAAAAGAGGCTGCTTGAAGTCCCATTCAGCTTCATTTYGACACATCCAGGGATGAGCACAACTCCTCTGGACAGCTTGGTCCAGTGTTCTATCACAATACTTGGAAAATTTTCCTCCTCACATCTAATACAGATCTACTGTATTTTCATTTTAAGCTGTTGCCCCTTGACCTGTCACTACAATCCTTGGTAAAAATATCTCTCCTTTTTATGTTAAGGGGCTGCAATAATGTCTGCCCAGAGCCTGCTTTTTCCCAAACTGGAAAATCCAAGGTCCCTCACCCTTTTTCCATGGGAGAGGTGTTCCAGGCCCATGAATGTCTTTGTGGCCCTTCTCTGGCCTCTTTTCATCAGGTCCATGTATGCCTTGTACTCAGGGCCTCAGAAGGTGACACAGCACTTCAGGTGGGGTCTCACAAGAGCAGAGTAGAAAGGGAGAATTGCCTCCCTCAATCTGCTGGCCAACCTCTCCCTCCATCTGCAGACCAATCTAATGATGTACTTTCATCAGTAAAAGCATCACTTTTGTTGTCACTGATTTTGCCATGCTTATGAAACACCATTTCCTTAGCCATTGGCCAGGCAGAAGCTTGACAAAATTCTCAAAAAGGACTCCCTGGAAGGCGCTCCTCTTGGAACTGTGAAGATCAACAGCAGGAAGGAACAGAAACTGCTGTTGGAGAAACTGGAGAGGTGTAAAACTAGGGTGTGGAAAATGCCTGTTTCTTGGCAGTCTCAAGCCTTCTTTGTAGTAAATAGAGCAGGGAACTGATCACTCCTTAAGACTTTTGTCTTGTGCAACATGGGGTGGTTCAGGGGAAGGAACAGCGCTGCTACCTTTGATGTTTGCCTGTTGGCACCACTTGAAGTAACAGTGGAGGGCTGCACTGAGGTGGTCCTAGGACACTACACAGTTTTGCAACACGATGACCCCAGTGATTTTATGAGTCTGGTGACTACAATTAAAAAAACTCACTGGTTGTGATGTCACTTTGTCCTTAATGGAAAAAGGACGTGTATTCCTTCCAAAAAGCTGCTTCCCAAGCATCATGGATCACACAGTATTTGCTTCTCCTCCGTGATTTTGCAAAGTGGACTGTGTGTTGGCAGAGAAAGAATAGGCCTGTTGGAGGGTTGCACTGATGTTTTGTAGTATTTCTTCCCCCCATCACCATTGTTATGGACTTGTAAAGTCATTTTAGGAAGAGGAGGCGTTTCTAATCACAATAGCCAGGAGGGGGCTAGGGCCCTGAGGTTATTCTATGCCACCTCAGGTCATTGCCAGGGACAGAGGATGGAGGAAGCAGGGCGGGGTGGGGGAACCAGGAGAGAATGTGGCGCATGGGGAAGGGGAAAGGAAACGGAGTCTATTCCCTTGTGGTTGAATAGGTGTGGCAGAGGGAGTAGTTAGGTAACACTGGTCCTGAGCATTTTGCATATGAATCTCTTACTTCTCTCTGGAACACTTTTCTTATGAATATAGTTGCTCTTACTGTTTTCTTATCTCATTACTGTTTCCAGTAAATTGTTCTTAACTGAGCCCATGACCTTTACCTTTTGTGTCCCCAGTTCTCCTCTCCTTCTTTTTGCAGGGGTGAGGGGGAAGAGAAGGAGGGAGCAAGGGAACAACAGCAGTGTGGTTGGGAGAGTCTCGGTGGGAGCACGAATTAGGGGAATACCATTCCTAAACCATGACTCCCAAACAGGCTACAAAGTGTGTTCAGAGCTCTTGAGAGAGGAGAGGAGAAGAAAAATATTGTGCCAGTCTTTAGGAAACACTCCAGGAAATCAGTGTAGGAGAGGGCCTACTATAAGAGATGAAGAAGTAACACAGGTTTTGAAAGTTAACATCAGAGTTAAGACATCAAARCACTTTACTATTTTCTAATATATAAAACTTTCTACTGGGGATTGTTCTTGTGGTTTGACAGCTCAAGGACCTGAAAGAACCTCTTAAAAAGAATGAATATTATGCTGACTCAGGGAAGAATGCCCAAAAGGAGAAGATAATAACAATTTTGAGGAACATACAAGGCATCCTGGTTGATTCTTTTGATTCTTCAGCTGCAGCTATCCCCCAGCTGGAAGAACGCATTCAACGGTAAGACAGTGGAGCAAGGCTTCACTTTGTGTGATTCTGTGAAAACAACAGGACTGTTGTCTTGCATCCCAGTGAGATACTAATACATGATTTTCAAACATGCTTTTTAGGTGAGGYTCTTTTGTGCTATTGTTTTGGGATTTGTTCTCTTGTGGACTTCTGTGATAAGGCCTGTACTTTTTTCAGGCTCCAAATGCAAATGGCAAGGCTGGAAGCCACAATCCAACAACAAGCCAAGACTATTGAAGTCTTTGAGACAATCCAGCAATCTCTTACCTCAGTAAGCTACTCAGAGCCTTCCCTGTTCATGACCCATAGAGCCTAGTTCCATATTCATGTGGGAAAATTTTAAAGTTTTCAGGTTTTCCTAGAGGCAGTCTAGGAGAGATCTGACCATATAACTAGATAACCTGAAAGACCCAATCATATTCTAGAAGAATGGGTGTGGGGGTACATGTTGGAAGGAAGACAGGTAGTAGGTGGTTTGGGAAGTTTGTTCATTCTTAGTGCCTCAGCCAATGGGGAAAGGAGGAGGGCAACATGCAGTTGGGAGTTTAGAATAAAAGGAGGCTGGATCCTCCAAAAACTCAAGAGACCTCACAGGGATATGGCCCACTAGACTCTCCCTTTATTCAAATAAAGTTGATTTTTGCAGGGCTCTTCTGTGGACGCCAGTCTTTGGCACCGTGATTTTCCACACGCTATCAAAAACTGTTTTGGAGTGAAGTGTGCAAAGTGAGCCAATCCCAGGGGCTGGGTCACCCTGCAGGTGTTTCTGCCATTTTGGGTGTCTCTTTGTTCACATGAGATTTGTGAAATTTAGCAATTTTATATCTAGTGATCACTATCTAGTGATTACTTGCTGTTATTTTTTGCCTGTTGCTGTTTCAATTGTCAATAAATTGTTATATATTCTTTTATATCTGCTTGTGTTTGTTCCTTATTTGTGGAAAGGGACTGGATGGAACTAAGGGGAGGTARCTCATTTTAGAGTGTTCACCTCTTTAAACTGTCTTAAACCAAGACATATTTTTTAGAACTATCCTGGGAAGATGGTTATTGATACTGTTCTTGGTGGATAGCTTTTCTGGATGGCCAGAAGTCTTTGTCTGTCGCACCAACAAAACTCTAGAAGTAACAGAAATTTTCTTAAAGGAAATTATACCCAGATTTGGGGTACCACTGGGTCTGTCTTTAGACAGAGAATTTCATTCTGTGGCTGAAACAGTTCAAAGTTTATACAAAGTGCTTGGGAGTTACATGGAATCTCCACACTCCCTAAACACCTCAATCCAGTGGAAAAGTAGAAAGGATGACCCAAAACTTGAAATGGCAAATAAGTAAGATTTGTCAAGAAACTTCGCTAAGATGGCCTCAGGCTTTTTCTTTGGCCTTATTAAGAATTAGAATACAGCCTAGATCTAAAGAAAGATTAAGTCCTTATGAAATTATTTAAGGCATGCTGTATCAAAGTAACAATCTCAGGAGAAAGCCATGTGATAGGAAATGGTAATTTAAAAGAGTATGTATTATCTTTGGGAAAAGAGCTCTCAGTTTCGCATAGGGTTGTTGTTTAGCTTCCTCAACAACCTTGGACATTCAGGTACATCCTCATCAACCCAGGGATTAGGTACATGTCCACATGTGGAATGATGAAACACTTAGGGAAAAGTGRAAAAGACCATTCCAAGTTCTCCTGGCTACCCACATGGCTATGAAAACTGTTGACTGAGACTCCTGCATTCGCTACACCTGGACAAAGCCAGCCCCAAACTGGGAAACACTTTACTGGGCTGTTCAGCAGACAGCAAATCCCTTACAGATAAGACTGAAATGAAATATTTATAAATTGTACTTGGGATCAAGTGAATTTTTTGATGGCTATAGAGTGCATGATAGTGTTTGTCTGAAATGAAACGGTTAATGAAGATCATATTTCTATACTTTGTAGAATAGTAGCTCAAAGTGATATAGCTTCTTCTGGAGAAACTAGGAACCTCATACTAGATTTAGTTCAAGGGTTTGGCAAAATGTGCAATTTGAATAATATCACCACCTGTGTATCTATCACTGAGTTAGTGAACCAGACAATTCTCCAAGGAATTACAACAGACTGCAGAGACTAATCAGCTAAACAAAATTCTGCAGGAAATTGGGAATTAGTCACTGAAGGGTTGGCTACACTACTTGAGGCCTTAATCTGTATTATAATTATCACAGTCATTATCAGAATTTGTTTAGGATAAATTCAGTGTCAGACATCAATTGAAAGTAATATATGGAAGCAGAGAGAGAAAATATCTCTCCTTCCCAAAAGGGGAAATTGGCATAAATGCTCAAGAGCCAGGAATATCATCAATTGAAAAAGCAATGCTGGAAGGGGAGATTGCTAAAAGTACCCCTTGGTGGGATTGGCTTACCTCATGGTTAACAGATTTTAGATGGCTTAGAGAATTTCTTATGACGTGTTGGAATAACATTGTTGCAACTTGAATCAAGCTTTAATCTCAGCTTCAAGAAAAAAAAAGTAAGTAATGAAAARTACTTAAATATTCAGTGTTTCGTAAAAGAATTTGCTAAAAATGGAAGAAAGTACATGTGTGCCTAGTCAGTAAACTCCTACGCATGGACTTTGAAAAAGTTTGTAGTATTTAATAACACTGCAACTATCTAGATGTGGACTACTTGGACTGAAAGCCACCTATTTAATTATTTTTCTGTAGTTCCAGATTGGCATGTGTTATAGCTGCTCTTGGAAACTATTATTACAGAAACTGTGTAAAAACATAATGAGGTCAAAGAATCAGAAATTTTTGAAGTGTTCACCTCAACTTTAAATGCTAACCTTACTTCTCCTCTCCTCTGCGTGCTGCTTTGGCTGCAGGGCTGTGTCCTCCTTTTAGCTCATAGGGGGAATAGATAAAAGCATTGCTATCTTAAMTGCTGCATAATGTTTTGGTGAAAGCATTGCCAAGAGACTCTTGAGAGAAGAGCCTCTAGAAGAGACTCATTATGGTTCAGCTGCTGCCTAACTGATGCCTTCTCTGTGTGTGGAGCCACTTGATCTGTCTCCATTTCCTGTCATGTAGCAAGTAGTTTTGCCAGGAGTTAAGAAAATGGAGTATTTTTGGATTTGCTATTCCAGCAGCAATCCTTAGGTCAGGGATAAACATATGAAGGGTTGTGACAGGGTGTAAAAAACTCAGTTATTGTTATCTTTTTGTTTTTTCAAACCAAAATCTTACTTCAACAGCAATATTAGCGCAGTTATTCTGAAAGAGAAAAGCAGCTTAAGACACCAAAATTTTCTTTCAAACCTGTATATCTCCTGCTTCTACTGTCCATTTGAAAATAGTTCCACTCTGAAGTACACCTAACTGCACACTACCTGCTTTGCGGCTTAGTCTTCCAAAGCTCATCAAACTGTTTCTCCTAATGATAAAGAACAGCAACCAAATTCTTACAGAAGGAAATATCAAAAKGTAAAGATTACACTGATAGCAATTTAGTATACAATGTCAATCATTTAAAGCTGTCATTGAAATTCACTTTATGATAGAACATTTCGAAAAGTTTTAGCTGCAGTATTTCAAACAGAGCTTCAAAACTCCACTTCAAGCACTTCCTCCTGTGGTCTCTTTACCTCCATGCTGTTTCTTGGGTTTGTCCTTTCTGTGGCAAATGCCCCCTGTGCCCCCCATACACAATGTGCCTGGTTCTCTTCAAGCCATCAAACACAGGAGACCTGTTGTTGTAGTGCTGCCATTCTCTTCAAACATGACCAGTAATTTTGCATTTCCACAGCTGGAATTTGCCCTCAGCAGAGGGATTTTAAGCTTAGCTGACTTGCTGCCTAGACATTATGATTCAAACAACAAAAGAGCTGTAATGATTTAATACCCAAATATTTATTTCAAAGTAGTGCTRATTTCTGGTCAGAGAAAGAAGAATACATGGCTTAAAGTGACTGCAGGAGGAAGGCTGYTTCAATGAAGACAACTAATACTAATGACAGAGTTTTGAGCTTACACACAATTATGCTTTGACTCAGATTCTTATTTTGAGGTTTGGAGGCTGCCTGTGCSTTGTTCAAATAGGCCCTGTGTTTATTAATATTCATATATGCAGCACACGCATTTCCATGGCCTATATTTAACTAGTAATATTTATGTAAAGCAATTTCACATGTTAAGCCACATGTTAATTTGGTCTTTAATTGTGGAACTGCTGTAAAACAACTCCTTTCACCACTGCTTGGGTCCGTTGGAGCGAATTGAGACACTCAGAAAACAAAAGGAGCAGATGGCAGCTTCTCACACCYGACAGCGCGATCCACCAGAGCTGTCCTCATGATGTACTCGGTGCAATAAGGGGCTGTGGGATCCTTTCTTGCTTTCTCTACTTCTCTGCTTTTTCCTACTTTTCTATCTTTCCTCCTTACTGTCTTCCTTGTGTAAATAAAAGTGAGTTGTGATTTTGGTTACCAACATTCAACCTTGTTTGGGTCTTAATCTTGTTGTGGGTATATTCAAATTCCTCTCACACCCCATGTTCATGGTTTAGGATGCATTCCAGGGTTAAGACATGAGCATTTCTCTTGCTAGTATACCCATTTCAATAACTGGTGTTACCACTGTGTGTGGTGTCTTTCACATAATGATCTCAAAACATGTTAAGGTCATTAAATGACATACCTTACCCAGTGGTAAGTATGTAAGGGAGTAAAATGTGTTCTCGTTATTCATGTGGATTAAGTAAAATACAGAGGGATTAAGCTATTCTATCCATAGAAGCAGCATGGGAACTAGCAATAAAACCTGTAAATCTTGTTTCTCCTAATCCCAGCTGCATGTGATGCTCACTTCCACTCACTAAAACATGAACCAATGTATAGATCCCACTCTTCCTCCTACAGTTTCAAATAATGTGACGAGATAACCTGACCAGGATGCTGTTTCTTAGGCTGGTTGAAAGATTCTGTAAGGGAAATAACCTATTATTGCATTTAGACAGAATCACAGAATGGTGTAGTTTGGAAGGGATCTCTGGAGGGTACCTGGTTCAACCTCCCTGCTCTGGCAAGACCACCTAGAACAATTGTCCCAGACCATGTCTAGACATTCTTAGTACCTCCAAAGATGGACATTCCACAACCTCCCTGGCCAATCAGTGCCAGCGCTGACAAGAAAAAAGTGTTTCCTGATATTCAAAGGGAACCTTCTGCATTTCAGTTTGTTTCTGTTGCTCCCGGACCTGGCACTGAAAGGAGCCTGGCTCCATTTTCTTGTTCCTCTCCAGATGCAGGACTTTGCACTTCTCCTTGCTGAACTTCATGAGGTTCCTGTCAGCCCACTTCTCCATCCTGTTGAGCTGCAGCATTGAGAAAGCATCTGATCCATATTCCTGTGAACCCGTCACATTGAGATGATGTTAAATTGAATTGACTCATGGGGGAGCATTTAACAATCTGTAGGCAAAGTTAACTACATGACACAAGACCATCTTGGCAGTATGAAAGTTGAATGTGAGTTGTAGAGAATTAATGGTCTGAGACTCACTAAAAAGAAAAAAAAGCATGAAATCAGAGCTAGGTACCAAGTAAGAGTGCTAAAGGGGAGTTGAAAGCTGGAGAACAGTATTAGCACAGAAAAAGCAACGAGAGCTGGTGTACTCCAGCTATGTGTACTCCAGTTTTACTTCAATGCAGTAAAACAAGGACAAGCTTTGAGACTCACATAAACAAATGGCAGCCAAAAATATTCACAGCCCAGATGGCAGGGCAGAGGCAAATCTCTTTTCCACCATTCTCCCTGTGCCTTCATTTTGATTTTGTTTGTTGGGTTTTTTAAGAGAGGAAGAATGAGGAAATAGCATTTAGAAGGCAAATTGGAGATAGCCATTATTATTCTGTTGCTAGGATTAACTGGAACACATAAAATCTGCTCAAGATGACCAGTGGTCACTTCTCTGGAGCCTTACAGTCCAGTGGGTTACTCCTCATATTGAATGTACAGTCCCGTCAGCTCCAAATGGCGTAAGGTATGGGAAATCTATGCAGAAATTTAAGGTGAAACCATCACTAAAATGTCCATAACTATATGTATATCTGTTAAGGGGAAGAAGGAGAGTATGGTATGATGGAGTACAGAGGAGGGCATGCTTGCATGAGACTATATTTTGGATTAATTTATGGGGTTGGATGATTGTGGTCCTTTAATTTTGGTAACCAGCCAATGCTTTGTAAGATCTGTTTGTGCAGGTGTTTCTATTGGAAATTTTCCACTAAGAACAACAGTAATAATTTGCTTCAGTACACTGTGAAGTTTAAAGAGGAGAGGTTGAGCTTATGTCCTGACCAGCTAGGATCAGTATGTGGCAGAATGAGCAAAGGAATAGATTTTAATGTGGTGAATACTAAGCTCTGCTCACTTTATTGTCCTGATCAATGCTCCTGCTGAAGCTGTTGGTGTGACTTTTTGTAATAGGAACTCCTATGGAGCCCTTACTGACTTATCCGGTTGGCAGCTCTCAGTAGTCCTGAATTCTAATGGTACTGGATGTTCCTTCACTTTTGCCTGCTAGGTAATAAGACATAGAGTGGAAAATCCAGGCTGAGTAGTTTTTCTTAGCAATGTTTGGTCACAGAGGTGATTGTTGTATGGTGGGCTGTGACTCACAGCTGAGAAACTCYTAGGCAGGACTGAGCATGATCAGCATGGTCTTACAGCGAGTGAGGGGAAATCCTGAAACTAACATTTGCATTGGCACCAAGCACAAAATGCAGAGACCAGCCTGTAATGAGAACTGAGTTAGAAGTTAGAATCCAGCAGTTTTGGGCAGTTGAAATTCTGCTGCTTGTGAGTAACACTGATGGCAGTATTTGGGGCTGACAGAAGTGGAGGTGCAAGGGTTTTTGAGCATCTCAGCTGCACTGCAGGAGGGAAGGCRCAATTTTATTGTTTGCTTTGAAGGCAGATCATGTGCAAGGTAGTAACTTCACTTATGGATACAGTCAAGTGCGACAAGAGAAGTGAAATGACATTTTTGTTTTGAAGAATCTAGGCTGATTGTCCTCAGGAAAAGAGAATAATAGGATGAAGCTGACTATAATTTCTGGTGGCAGACTTCTTGTCTGYTAGGTCCTGGAGTTGAATCAGATCCAGAGACACTATGTTTTGGCAGTTGAAGCATAGGTATTCCTTAATAATCTGTTACACAGAACACTTTTAAAGTCCATGGAAATCATTGTATTGTCTTTTTCTTTTTTCTTCATGTGATACTTGACAGCTATTGGAATTTATTGGKTTTTTTTTCAGAAACTCAAAAGCAGAATTGTGTAAATTCTGAGAGTTGAAAAACAGAAAGCTCCTAGCAGAAATAAAAAGAGCTTACAGCTGCAATATTCTGAACCTCATTATTTTTAAAACTCTATATTTGGGAAATTTCCCCTGTGATTTTTTTATATGGTTGGTCAGATATTTCATGTTGCTGACTGGTAGCATCTGAAATCTAGGCTAGAAACAAAGAGCTGAAATTTAGGATGAGCTGAGGAAATTGGATGATTTTGCAGGTATGATAAGAAGGGCACTTCCATCATCAGGTCTGCCTGCCAGGACTTTTGTTGTGGCCAAGCAGCTAAGCTRTCCTTTGCTCCAAAGACAATATCTTAGATCTTATTTTTATTTTAAACATTCCCTTTTAAACATCATTATTGTAACATAACATCCTCTGTCTTGTTTTGTGGGATGTCTGTTGAGAGATTTTCATGGCAATAGCTTGATTAACCTTTTGTCATGGTTTAACCCCAGCTGGTAACTGAGCTCCACACAGCCTTTCTCTCAGTCCCCTGCCATGATGGCATGGGGAAGAGAATTCAAAGAGTAAAAGCTAAAATATCCAGGGGGTTGAGATAAAGACAGTTTAATAGGTAAAGCGAAGGCTGTGCRCACAAGCAAAGTGGAAAAAAAAGGAATTTTCAATTCAGTGTTTCCTGTGGGCAGGCAAGTGTTCAGCTATCTCCAGGACAKCWGGGCTCCATCACACATAATGGTGACTTGGAAAGCCAAACACCATCAATCCAAATGTCCTCCCATCCTTATTCTCTCCCCAGCTTTATCTGTGGGCATAACACCTTCTGGTATGGAATATCCATTGGATCAGTTGKGGTCAACTGTCCCAGCTCTGTCCCCTCCTGACTCCTTGTGCACCCCCAGCCTCCTCTCTGGTGGAGTGGGATGAGAAGCAKAAAAGRCCTTGAGCCTGTGTRAGCACTGAACAAAAACATCCCTGTGCTATCARTACTGTTTCCAGCACATGAACAAAACACAACCCCATACAAATTCATGTGAAGAAAATTGACTCTATCCCAGCCAAAACCAGCACACATATGAAGATTTGCAAATTAAACTGATAAAAGGATACTGAATATAAAATGAGTCAGGTTAGTCTCTTTTATCCCTGACACAGAAGAAATACTCTGTCAAAGATGCAGCTTCTCTCTTTTCTGAGCTGAGCRACTGTCATCTAGGATTCCAGTCCTAAATATGTTTCCATTGTCCTCCCTGTTTCTCTTTCCAGACAAAGCTATCTACTTCCCTGGGTACTTGGAAAGATAAGATACTAGTTTTGGTCATATCAGACTAGCAGTCTAGTWTCACAACAAAGTGGGTTGACAGAATTTAGCCAGGCTGGAGACCTAATCTTARTCTGACATTTAAATGCAAGTTGAGGTCATTGAGGCCATATTAACTGAAACCAAAAGGCAGAAAAATCATCAAGACCTCTGTGATGTGAGGCTGATAAATTTTAATGGCCCTTCAGTGAGTTCAAGCATCTTTTAGAGGGGATTTAGCATTTCACAATAATTGCATCCTTATGAAATAGAAATCACATTGGATGGCTTGCAGGGGAGTGATGACAATTATTTTTCATTTCATGATGTAGAAGAAAATTAACCTTTCCTAGCTGTATTCTTTCAGTCATAGTCAGAGAGTTTTATATTGTTTAATTGTCAATTGTTTTATTTTTGTTTTTTCATAATGGATTACTTCTATTATGGAGGGAAAAAGAAAGGGTTGATTTTAAGATTAAGGAATGTTGAACCATATTACTTAAAATAAAATAAAATAAAATWATAATAGCACAGAAGGATGTTTTAGAATTTTATTTTTGTGTGACTGTGATGATTTTGGCCAGGGTAGAGTTAATTTTCTTCACAGTGGCCACCATGGTGAAATAACTGGATAAGAACTTTTACCAGATATATTTGGGTATATTCCCTCTTGTGCACTGTGTTTGTGGTTTAGGACAGATTCCCAGATTGGGACACCAGGATGCTCTTATTTATTTCTGAATTCTCCAGTTTGGCTGTGGGGCTCAGCTGATGCCTGGATCACTTGCCTGATCACCCTGTGCCTGTGGATGGAACATTGGGTTTCTTGTGACTGGTGGAATCTGTGAGTAGCAGGTAAATGTGCTCTCAGCGGTGAGCCCAGTGTTCAGCAGGAGGCCAGGGAAACTACCAGCTGTCTTCTGCCTACAGAAAAGATATCTTGGTTATTTTTACAGTTTTTAGCTTATGGCCTCTGTGGTCTTGACTGGTGTCAGCATGTGGACATGGCTTTCAYGTTTTACAAATTTTCCACAATTTGAATATCCCAATAACTTTCTATTTTTTTCTTTTATGAAAATTTGTTCTAGCAGTTTCAGTCCTGTTTTGTCTGACTGATGCACTAGTCCTGAAGGCACCTGTCACTATGTTTTTCACACATGATRTTAAGCATTTACACAGCTTGAAGTCATAGCCTTTTTATCTTGAAYCCCTTTAGGTTTCTTTAGACAAAATCCACCCAGGTGCTGAACCCCATGGTKTTGAGCGCTCTACAAATGTGATACCAAACCAAGTTGTGATTCCCTGCGCTGAACTGCTGAGGCTTGATATTCATGCTAGGGAAGAGGACAGCTGAACCTGGRCTGCACTGTCCAGTTTAGGGGTCTCTGGTGCATAAGAGAGACCAACAAACTGGAGAGAACACAGTGAAGGACTACTAGCATGGAGATGTGCCTAACTGATGAGAACTGGCTATGTTTAGTTTGGAGCAAAGRAAGCTAAAGGCTTGATTTAATTGCAGTTGTTCACTCTCATAATGAGAAATGTGAAGAAGATGAAACCATCATTTCCTGGATGTCTGCAGAGAAAGAAGAGGAAGCAATGTTGCAAAAGTTGTGACAAGGGAAACGGAACCAGTATAGGTTAAAAATCCTCAGCATGAGTGTTGTGCGGCATTAGGATGTGTTCTGACAGAGATCAAGGGACATCTATCCCTGGAAAAATTCAAACTCACTTGACAAGGCTATGGATGACTCCAGATGAGCTCCAGAGGTCTCTTTCAATCCAGATATTTCTAGAATTCTTTGACAAATTATGTCTTTTRCAGAAATTATGAGAAAGATCACACTGCTATTACTGAGACAATGGTGTATACTCAAAGTGACCCTGGAAGTGTCACTAACAATGAGATATCTCAGAATTCTGACTGGGTTGCAAAAATAAGGATTGCACCCCAGTGATCTGTGCACCCAGTGTTAAAGGTGAACCAGAACATGATACATCCAGTAGTGTGCTGGGGGACCATCAAAAAACCCTATTTTCTTGCTGGGTGCTTAAAGGTAAACACTTTTCAGACAAAATGAGATATGTWCAGTACTGCATATATATACTGCCCGTGCCTCATAATATATGCAGTACTGTAYGTATGCCACAAGGGATTTTGGTGATATCCACATGTATCCGTGAAAACTAGGATGGGTTGATGCGTTAAGCCTCTGCCACAAAAGAATATTTTATTCTATTCATACAAGTTTTGTATGACAGGTATGAACCACTGGTCCTTCCCTTGCTAACAGGAATATCCCAGAGAAACCATCTCCTGTAACCATAGTCATGTCCTGAGTGATCACCATTAATTGCAGGTCTATTGTCAGTAATTAAATTGCCTCTTTGGCAAGGACTCAGTGTGGCCAGGAACCACACATTGGCAAGGCTGCCTGTATCATTTACAGCGAGGAGTAAAAAAAGTACATTGCAAATAGGGAGCTTTGTAGCAGCAAGAATAATGTAGCTTTAAATTATGCCTTTACCTCTGATTAATTGCATCGAGATAAAAGTTTTCAAATAATGGAAATAAGATTATTTGGTTTTGTACTGCAGGCAGTCTGGTGCTCTCAATATGTGTCACCTGATGCATTAACCTTACAGAGATGTTTTTTTGACAAACAGAAATAAAGGCAGAAGAGAAGCTGACTTTGAAAAATCCCTTTCATTAACACTCTGGCTTCTTGGTATAACTGAATTCTTGTCACAATCCACTGAAATTGTCATGTTACCCACAAAAGTGTAGCACCTTCCTGCAGCAGAGCATGTTAACTGCATGGGAAAATTTAGCTGGAGTTGTTAATTGGAATTGGGTTTGGCTAGGAACAACGTAAAAAGCAAAGCTAATCTTGTAATGAAGTCATGGTTTTAGCAGATTAGAGTGATAAAGATTTGGCTGATTAAGTACTTATTGGGTTGTTATGTTAAAATTTAGTACTCCTGACTTTTAAAATATATTGTTTAATAAGTATAATCTGGAAGAAGGTTGGGAAATCAAAATGTGACATATATAAAGTAAGTTATAAAAGGATATGAAGGAAAAAAAATTAGCAAATACTGTGTTTTCTTCTCTTTTTTTTCTGAGCAATCTGATCTAGTGGAATATTCCCTGCCCAACAGGGGRCTGGAACTAGGTGATCTTTAAGGTTCCTTCCAACACAAACCATTCTATGATTCTGTTTCTTTGTTTTTATCTTCACTTTCATCTTTCAAAACTTTCCAAATTTTGAAAATGCTGTTTAATTTGAGTTTTTAGATAAATTTTTGTTTTTCAAAATTGAGACATTTCATAAATAACATGGTAGTAAAATAAAGAAGAGGAGAAAATACCTATTTCTATGTCATCTGTTCCATTGCATGCTCAGGGACAGCTTGCATGACAGGTTGAAAGTGAGCTCAGTTGGGCAATCCATGCTGCCAAAGGGGCAGAGGTCTGGATGAATGCATGACTGTGTGAGTAAATTTCTATAATGACTAAACTTCTTTTSTAGAAAATATTTATTCTAGTTTCCAAGTCTCTGTCACAGTCAACAGGTGAGTATTGTGAGGATTGCAGGGGAAAAGCTCTGCCCAGACTCCCAGAGATTCCCAGAGATGTATTGGAGAGTACTTGAGAGGTGAAATATTACTGAAAGTTGCTGAGGTACATCCAGACTCTTGGTCAAGGCATAATTCCGCTTTTTCTCCTGAGCCCTGCTATTGTTCCTACGCTGATCCAAACTGACTGTGAGAGAGTGGAAGGAAAATGGAAGGACTGAGGATTTCCATCTGTTCCTCCAGTGAAGGGACAAAGCACATCCACATAAAAATGTTTCCAATTGACAAAGCCATGGCTAAGCAGATGGTGCTGTCAGGAGGGTTTTCACTGCTTCATCCAAGGATATTTGATGAGTCATTCTTTGACTGGTGGCAGAGTTTAGAATACGTGAAGAGGAAGAGAAACTTTGAAGATTATTTTGTAAATCTGTTGAGAAGAGTTTTAAACCAGGACCAAGAGTAGCAATGGACAGTGCACTACAGATGAGTATAAACTCAAGCTGACTTGCTGACTTGGACAAAGGCCAAGAAACTAGAAGAAATATTTTGTTTTACAGAGTTTAGGAGTATCAAAGGAGATTATAAAAAGCCTGCCAAACATTTTAGGTTTCTGTATATAGAAATACATCTCTAAACCTGAAATTATTCATGCAGAGGATCAGAATGTGATTTAATTTACAGAATAGACTTGGAGAGAAAATTCACATAATTGGAATATTGATTAAAAGGATTAATTTAAAGGGTATAATGTGTTCATGGACAAAAGRAAGGAAGTGTTCCTTCCATGTCAAAGATGCAGGCTCAATCTGAGATCTCCAACGTAGTAGGAAGTGAGTCATGCTGAAAATCTCTGGGTAGAGTCGAAAGGGAAAAATATACATACAGAACAAGTGGGTCACTAAAGGAAGAGTGTGGATGAGACTTTGTGAGAAAAAAGCCAATCAACCAAAACATAAATCTCATGATAGTGGGAATATCACAGAATAAGCTGAGTTAGAAGGTTCCCAAAAGGATCATCAAGTCCAACTCCTGGCCCTCCACAGGACATCCCAAGAGTCACACCATGTGCCCTAGAGCATTGTCCAAACACTTCTGGAACTCTGTCAGGCTTGGTGCTGTGACCACTGCCCTGGGGAGCCTGTTCCAGTGCCCAACCACCCTCGGGGTGAAGAATCTTTTCCTGATATCAGACCTAAACCTTCCCTGACACAACTTCAGCCCATTCCCTTGGGTCCTGTCACTCATCRCCAAAGGGAAGCCGTCAGTGCCTGCCCCTCCTCTTGCCCTCACAAAGAAGTTGTAAACTGCAATGGTGTCTCTGTCAGTCTCCTCCAAACTGAACAGATCAAGTGACTTCATCTACTTCTTGGCTTCTATGGCTTGCCAAGACCCTTCACCATCTTTGTTTGACACTCTCTAGTGGCTTCATATCTTTCTTACAWTGTGGTGCTCAAACTTGAACAGAATATCCAAGATGAGTTCACCCCAGTGCACAGCAGAGCAGGACAATCCCCTCCCTTTGCCGTGCTGGTCATGCTGTTCCTGATGCCCCCCAGGACACAYTTGGCCTTCCTGGCTGCCAGGGCACTGCTGACTTAGACTCAGCTTGCCACTGACCAGAACCCCTGGGTCCTTTTGTGCAGCACTACTCACCAGCATCTCATTCCCCRGTTTGTCTGTATATCCAGGTTTGACCCAGCCCAGGTGCAGAATCTGGCACTTTCCCTTGTTGAACTTCACATGGATAGTGATTGCCCTGTCCTCTGATTTAGGAAGGTCCCTCTGCAGGACCTCGCTGCCTTCAAGGGAGTCAGCAGCTCTTCACAGTGAGAAATAAAGGAATACAGAAGTTATACCTCTCTTGCTAAATGAGGGGGGACAAGGACTGATCTCTGTTGTCTTTGAGGGACACAGAGGCATGCACATGGATTTACTTCCTTACTGTTGAAGACAAACCTTATTTAGAGCAGAGGGACACAGACTGCTCTTCACAGCACTTGGTCCTGAGTCTACTCTGATCCCCTGTGGCCAAAGGCACAATCGTGATTTTCTATGATATCTTCCTTTGCCATTCAATGTGTGTGAAATAATGCAAGGGCTGTGTTACAGCGCACCAGACTGGTGCTTTCATGACATGGAATACAGAGCACATGCTGCTTACCCTGGGGATAACCTRTGAAGGTGGAGTCCTTCAAAACCAAGTTACACAGTAATTTTTCAGATAAGATTTTGGTTAGGTTTTATTTTTGATGTACCATCAAAATGCATAGAGCACCAGCAAGGCATTTTTATTATATTTCTGTAAGCCTGAACAAACAAATGAAGAAACTAAATAAAGGAACCAAGAAGACTAGAGGGGAGTTTGGATTTAGCTACTGAGGAAAGTTGAGCCATGATCAAAATCCTAGAGGCTTGGGAGCGTTGCCTCATATAATCATGTACCAGAGTACTGTTATGCCCTATATATATATACACACCTAACTCCAAAGTAAACTGACAATCACCTTCATTTCAAATAAATGGAAATTGTCTTAGCTCCCTCTATTGCTCCTTGAATCAGGCTTATGCTCCCCCAACACAGGCAACCTCCATTTCTGTAAGAGCCTGGCTCCTACTGCCCCACCTCCTTGAGGGCTGTCCCTTGGCCTCTGCATGGCTAGAAGAGCTCAGRGACCACTGCATGGGTCAGCATTCTCCTCTTGAGTCTTCAAGAATTGCCCACCTTATATGGCAGACTGTGAGCACCCCAAGACCACACAGTTGTCATCACTGTAGGATCTGGAGTCTGCCTTCATTGTGGCATCTAATTTCTTACTAAATGGTTTCATCTTCAAGAAATCCTGAGCTACTTATGAGACATCACTCACAGTTCAAGGATCTGCAGGAGTTTCTTAGAACACAGTCTTGTGATATTCAGCTCCATAGGATTTCTGAAGCCAGGATGACCCTGTCTGACTTTGACTTGGAAAATGTTTGCAACTAACTCAGACCATGGCATAACAGTTTTCCTCTCTTTACAACGGTGTTGTGGTTTAACCCCAAGTGGCACCTAAACCCCACACATCCTCTCACTCAGTCTCCTCACTTTGAGATGTGGGAGAGAATTGGAAGAGCAAAAGTGAGAAACCTYCTGAGTTAAGATAAAGAGAGTTTAATAGATGAAGCAAAAGCTACACACACAAGCAAAGCRAATTGAGGAATTCATTCACCAATTCCTATGAGCAGGCAGATTTTCAGCCATCCCGAAGGATAGCAGAACTCCATCATGTATACCATCAACTTGGGAAGACAATCACTCCAAATGCCTTCCTCTTCCTTCTTCTCCCCCACCCAGCTTTWTATACTGAGTATAATGCCACATGGTCTGGAATGTCCCTTTCAGTTGGGATCAGCTCCGTCCCCACCCAACTCCTTGTGCACCCTCACCYTTATGGCTGGTGGGGTGGKATGAGAAGCAGAAAAGACTTTAAATYTGTGTAAGCTCTTCTGAGCGGGAACTAAAATATTTCTGTGTTATCAACACTCTTTCCAGCACAAATRCAAAATTTGCTGCCTGCAGAGTCAAAAAATTTTCACTGGGGGAAAAAGGATGCAACAAAGGAACAGARGAAAGTCTCCAATTTACATTTTCAAATCCTCCCAAAATTTTCTGAAAGTATGTGTTTAGAAAAGATGGATTAACAGTGCCTTCCTGACTTTAGCTTTTTTTGCATGCATGAGGTAATGTAATATATTGGCTAGGAAATCAAGAGAATTTCTGAACAGTCAGGCAAGTCCTGACCCCCGCTGAGTGTACTGAAAAGCAAATCTCAAGCACTGGCTAAAAGATTATTCCAGAAGTGATTTTAAAATTTTTTAGACCAAGATAATCCTAAATTTATCTTCACAAATCTCACACTCCTTATGGCACTGGTTTTGTCTCCTTACTCCACCAGTGGAGCCMTTTTTTTCATGCCCTGATTCATCCTCTTCCTTCACACCTTTTTTCACTCTTAGTGGTTTATTTGTTCCAAATGATGATTCCTGGGTGTTTTGCTAAATGATTCTAGTGATATAGTTCAGTCTSTCAAGCAAAAGGATGCAATAATTAAGGTTTGGTCTAACTTAATAGTTCTCATGAGTTCAAGTTAAAAAGGGGATATAGGAAAGAAAATGGAAAATCACACACTGACTGAATTCTTAATCATATCTGTATAAAAATACCCCAGAAAGAATTAYTTTTTATCACATTTTTGGCTAAATGAAGAACATTCTAATATTCTAATTACAATATTAAGCAAAGTTATAATGATGAAAGGTCAAAGTAATCAAGAACTATCTTTACTCACAGTATGTGCTACCCATTCTTACACAAAGAGCTGTCTCTGCCAGCCCTCAACCCTCGCTGCCTGTGATAMGGAAATTAAGCAATTGCTTTTGAACGGAAGTAAGATCAAGTGACATACTATGACTAATGAAGATGTTAACACTTGCACAGGGAGGACTAAGCAGAATGCAAAGGTTTTTCATTTTAGCTTTCTTCCTTGTAAAACTTTGAGGTCTCATTCATAGCATATAGACTGTCTCTGCAACCTGAACCTTGCTCAATTGGGCTGACAGAGTCCCAGCCTTCATTCCTCGGGGATTGGAAGACTTTAGTTCCATCACAGAATAAACTGTCATTGAAGAAATGAAATAAATTTACTCTTTGCATTTCAGCTGTGGTTTGATTACTGCCCTTGATTACTTGTATGTGCCAATTTCCCTGGGCTGGGAAGTTCAGAGCTGTGACATCTTCCAGCTTTGCAACCTGGTGTCTCAGCCTTCTGATCGACTATACATTTACTCTTAGAACCTGGTTCAAGACGTGAGCTCTGTCTTTAACTTGGTCCCAGAGAGGGAAACAAGACCTGTGTCTCCTTTCTTTTCAATTTCATCACTAACAGTTGAGTCTGAAAGTAAATCACTTGATTGCATCCTTTTGTCCATAAACCTCCTTTGTATCCGGTGTGCTCATTTGTGAGCCAAGACTTGTTTTACAATATTCTGGAAGCTTCATGTACACTCTGGTCTGATTAAATCATAACAATCATGATTTATAGCCCAATCTCTCCCATAAAAAGGTGGACAGTGAAAAAGAGAAATATTCAATGTAGATGGAAGATCTCAGCCCACACCTTTTTCACTGGTGAATAATTGCAAGTGAGAAGCTGAGTTGACCTAATTTGCTTCAATGATAGTGACTGTTAGCTCCTTACTGAGAGCACCTCTAGAGGATTAGGGTAAAATGAGACTTTTTATCCTGGAAGATAGCTTGAAAGTCCGACTGATATTTAATATTTAGCATCTAAACAAGGCAGAACAGAAGTACACAAGTGGTGCTCTGCCAAACAAGGATTTTGTTGCATCAGASGCATTATGGAGTAAGTTGGTCGTTAGTAAAGTCCAGAAAATGAAGCATTAGAGAGAATTTCCACGAGTTTCAGAGGTGCATTGAAATTTGCTGTATTTTATTGCTATACCAAAAGTTTTTTGACTGAAAACCAATAGAGAAATGGGAGGGCCCATGGCTTGGGCTGTACTCTGAGTTTTTCTTGAATTGAAAACTTCTTTTCTTTCTTTTCCTCAAATTCTTTAAATGAAACGGAATTTTTACTTGTACCTTTACCCAAGCCTGAGTCTAAGATGTTTGGAAACTGTGAAGATGTCCCAACAGCATATAATTATATTTACCTGCTTTTACACTTCCTATCATGAAGTAGAAGTACCTGGCTGGAGGACAAGTTGCCACCAACCCGAAGCACTCTAGTTTGCCTGGAAGGCTTTTTTCTTCTTGCTATGAATCCAGACTCCAATTATCCTTTTTCAAGTTCTTACCCCTGAAGAAGTAGACTAAAAGCAGATTTTTCTGTGTAATTTCATACCACATCAGTTACCTGTGTGTGTCCAGAGCTTTGTAGAGATTTGCTGCAATCATTCTTCATTGAGCTACAGATGCTGACTCTGAACCTCTATTTTCCAGCAGAAGCGCTTGGGGGACTGCTGTCTAATCTAATCGATTAAGCATGATCTACCTTCTCTTGGGTAGTAGATCTCTTTTAGTCTTAGTTGTATTGAATTAGTTCTGCCAAGGAGCAATTACAGGGACAATTATGCCGTTGGGTGTGAGGAGCAATGACCAGCCTTGGGCATAGGATAGGGACAGAAAAATTTTCATCAGAGTCAGCCGCAACTGAAGACAAGATATGTGACACCAGTCTGGTGGTATTTTGAACACAAGTCATGAATCTAGACCTTTGTAGAAAAGAGTGCATAGCAAGGTTTCAAATTAACTTTGAGCTATAAATACTGAAAAGTCAGGAATGAGTAGTTGTCATGATTTAATCTAGCCTAAGAGGTAGTTGAAAGGGAGAAGATGAATGATAAAAGCCTCATGCCCAACTTTAAGATACCCTTCTTGGTAAGAGTGGAGATATTTCCCTTAGATATTTTGGGAACCATTCTTTTTTCTTCTTTAAAGAGCTGACATTGTATTAAATTATGTGTCAAGTCCTCCACAGATCAGCTCTGCCCACCACTGACAACCAAGCTGAATTTATTAAGCTTTTAGCCTGTGTTGTGTTTCTCAGCCTTGGGAATTGTTTCTTTTGGATGTGAGTTTTCAGCTGAAGGTCTCTTCATCACTAGATACTAAAGACTTCTAAATGGTCCAAAAATGCAAGTCRGTTCTCACTTAGCAGAGTCAAGTCCATAATTTTGTTGGAAAATGTTTTAGAGGTTTGAGATTCTATAGTAGGAAAAAGAAAAACCACTGACATGCYTTAAGTTACACTAGAAAAATATTATTGTAAATTAATTGAATTAATGTCTTTAATTTCTTCAAGTCATTCTCTTATTAAATGTAGTTCCTGGACTRCTAGGTGTTTGTATTAAAGATGTTTGTGCAAAATAAATCTGGCGAAGCACTCATTATCTGAGCTGTTTTTTGCAAGAAAAGTGGTGTTTTGGGAATATGGAAAAAATTGAAAATCATTTCAAACAGATCCTTAGTTATGAGGCATGTAGAGACCACACTCAAATCAAATCTGATGTGGCCTGTGAATTACCCTTTGATTTCCAAATCTCCAGGAACCACTACAACACAGTGGTGTAAATGAGAGGTTTCACTCTTTGGTGTCAGTTTTTCCTTAATGATATTGCAAAGATACATTAATGTAGCTAATTAATGAAAATCAGTATTTCGTTATTAATGTTGCAAAGCTTTAAAATCCTAAGTATTTTCCTTGATTTTTGCATGTTAAATGCCTACCTGATTTAGCTTGATTCCTGGCTAGATTCTCCACAGAAAATTCTCCCTATTCTGTGGTAGAGCAGCCCCTCTGAGTCAGGAGGGAGAGGCAACAGGGAGGGCTGCCCACAACTCCACACACARTATGATTCAGATCTTTGTGGGGGTGTCTCTAAATGCTGTGTAAAAGGCTCTTGCCTCCATCATGATGACATAATGCAGGGTTTTAACTTACCAACTGTGGATGTGCTCTATTTGTTTCCAAACGAATAGTGAACAGACTGCAGATACTATAAATATTCTATGTAGTTACTCAATAAACCCAAATGGCTGTAAATAAAAAGGACCTTTCCGAATTACTGAGTAAATAGTAATTTCTCAAAGACCCTTTACCCCATCAGACCCCAATTAGAACTGCAGACTATGTTAGAAAACATTTAATTACTTTGCAGAGGATTCTGCTTATGTTGGCTACACCTCTCTATTATTCCTGTGCAAAACCTACTCTTTTGATTAGTTTCTGTCTTGGTTTTGGTTTTGGTTTTGATAAAAAGAAAGAAACAACTCTAGGAGGAGTCTTGCTGCCTGTCCACCAGTCCTTCTTACTGACCAGAAAATTTGCTGTTCCTTAACTCCTTGTTTCAGGGCTGGGTATGGTGCTTACACTGCAGGGGATCAGGTCTGACATCAGCTGAAGTCACTAGAAATAGATTTAAGTCATAAATTAAGACATCAAAATGAAAATTAACGTTTATGAGCCAAGTGTCTAAGCTCTCATCTATGATAGACCCACTCATGGAACCCACGTAGAACTGAAAGCAAATTGTCTGACCAGACACAAGAGGTCCAGCTGACCAGGCTGTGCAAAGGCATTTTAAATCATCTGAAATGCCCTAGAGTTTCTTGAAATTTGCACATTCCCACAGGTCCTTGGTTATACATGGCTTAAAATACAGCCTCAGATATCTCAGGTATGATCCCACTGCTGTTTGTATGTTATGGATTTATAGGAACATGATTCTAGATTTATCTATTTGCCTGGAATTCCTACTCATCTGTGGAGGAAAACTGAACCTGATATTCCATATCCAGTACACTGGGAGGCTGTTTAAATGAAGGACTCTAGGGGAACCAAAATTAAGCAAAGATTAGTGAATCTACTCTCTGCATCTTGAAGACCTGAGTCCAGAAACTCATYATGCAGCTGAAAAATGTGGCCCTGTAGCAACAAGGAGGTGCCCCCAGGAAATCTGTAGGACCCTGCACACCCATGTGTGAGTGCTAGGTAGCTTAATCTGCCTGATATATAGCTTAATCCACTAGCAAAAAGACATTGATGTGACAGTTTTATGCACAGGAGTCAGGTAAATCTAAACCCACATTGTGTTCCTGGATGTTCCAGAGCCCAGATGGTTAGATGAGGAACGTGTACTATATGTAGCAATTGTGCCCTTGTAGCTGATCTCTGAATACAGGGGAAATGCAGAGTACATTTAGATATTCTATACTTCTCTTGCTTGTTTCTTCCTACTCCAGGAAAAGAGGGTGGACATTTTGTGGCTGTGCCGATAAAAGGAAATAGCAAATAATGGACAGAATTAGCAGCTGGATTTTTTTTGTTTGTTTGTTTTTCTTTTGAGGGTTTTTGAAATGTTTTCTTTGCTCTCTTGCAGATTTTTCTTTGATTTCACTCATGTCAAGAGAATTCGTTCTCCTTTCACCAAGACAGGAAATCTTAGGATGTTTTTATTTACCTCTTGTTTACTTAAATATACTTGTTGCAGATCATRCGCCATATAGTTGCCACCTATGATGAAAAATGAAATTTGTAATGTGAAGACTCCCTCCTACACCAAAAGGCAGCATCCCTATTTTCACTGGCAGTTTGAACCTCACTGGGAGAGTATGTATGTCTTGCATAAATGCATCGACTGTACGGATAGATGGCTGCTGCAACATGAGATGAGGCTTCTGTCTTGTTTTGTGGCTGCATGGGAGATTTAAATGGTCTTTTCCAAGTGTCTTTAAATGCCATGCAGCCTGAGAATGACTGTCCTCCGTCTCAATGCAGCAATTCAGTCAACAACTCAGCTATGCTTTCCTCTGCCGGAAGCCTTGCCTTGCTCTATTCTTTCTGTAATTATGGAGACTTGTACCTGTGTAATCTAGAAAAAATGTCATTCCAACATGAAAACCTTCATTGTGGAGTCTGGAAATCATGCAGCAGTTTAGCAGTTTGAAGTTTAGAAAATAGCACATTAACATTTAAATGAAGTGTTAAAATAATAGGCTGCTGCTGAAGTTCAAWGCTGAGGATGTGAATTTTTTACAAAGGGCACTTTGCATCTTCAAAGAAGGAATCATGGGCTTTTGAAAACCCTAAGTTAAAGCTTGCAGCCAGTGCCAATCCAGTGAATATAAATGAAAAGGGCTATGAGAATTCCAGAGGCTCCATAGCAAGCTATGCAATGTTGCCTGGAATGAGAGCATCTGAAAAAAAAAAAAAAGCCTGTTAAGTTTAGTTTACCCATACTTTCAAAATCAGCCAATTTAACACGTGGGTGACCAGGGAAGCCTCAGTAAAATCTGAAGCATTTTTCTCTACATAAAGACAGCCAGTACCCTTCCATCAGCTCCTGTCTCTGAGGAACCATAGGAAATGATTCAGCCCTTATTGCTGTCACATCTCATATAGCAGAGGAGAAATATGGATACTACTAGCAATATTTTACCAAGTTTTCCTAAAGAGCACTCCAGTGCCTGCTTCTTCTTTTCCTGGTGCTTCACACTGTAGATAAAGAGGTCTACCAGTATGCCTAAAGGCAAAAGAAACCAGATATAAAATATGAAGTGGTAAAAAACCTGCTTGCCAACTGTTTTCTTCTAAGAGATTCTCAAAAATAAATTTTCTTAATTTTAAAATATTTTGTGTTACAATTTATCCAATTAAAACCACGAAGATGCTGCTTAAATGCAACAGACAAATGAGCTGTGAGCCACTTGGAAAACAGGAATGTGTGAACTGCTTGTGGCTTAATGAGAGATTATGCTTACTGCTAACCCTCCAAAAGCACACACACCTTTTACAATACAGAAATCCTAATGAAATTATGAGTCTCCAAACACAAAAAAGGCCTTTAAAATTAGAGGAACATATTTTTAATACATATACTGGGTTTTAAAATATAAGTAGGCAGTGATGTTTGGGGGAGAATAAAATAAACTTTTTTCCATGTACTTCTGATGAGAGACAAAATAGTTTAAAATGTCATTTGCGTCACAGAACTGTTTACCCCTGTATCCCTTCTCTGCCAGTTTAAGTGAACATTTTGTGATAAATTTAAGAAAATAGGATTATAGGATGGAGTGGGAAATTTCAAGTAAATTTTCCCACTTCCTGAAACAAACTGAAGATTGGTATATCTTGATTTCTTAAATATATCCCTCCTAAAGGCTCACAGTGGGTTTGCAATGTAATAAATAACAGCTTAATCCCACCCTGCTTGTGCAGTCTTTTATGGCATAACAACTCCAGGGAGTTTGTATGTGTATGTGTGGTATTACATGTCCACACAAATCTGTAGCTGATATTCTTTACCTATTTTTAAAAACATGCTGCCACCATACCAAAGTCTCCCAGTGTCTGGGCAGGCTGGGTCTTCCTTCACCACACGTATGGGCAGTACAGAATTGGTAAGGAGCACAGATTCCAAAAGGATTCAAGTTCCTTGGAATCACAAGGAATTACAAACCACACATGGTGGAGCCACCATCCTCTCTTCAGCTGCTTCAGCATGGCCCATAAATGCTGAGGCAGTGGAGTGCTCCTAGGGTTTGGGCGGGAGCAAAGCCCAGGACCTCAGTGGAGCAAAACCAGGAAGCCAGAACTGAAAGCTGACAGAAGTGCTGGCTTCTTGGCCTTACCTTGAGGTCATGAGGTGGTGTGTTCTAAACTTGGAGTATTAATACTTGCAAGACATCAGAACAAACCTCCCTACTTTGAGTCTTCCATAGAGCCATGAAAAATACTGCATGTTTTAGCATTGTATCATTAAACTGTAAGGCACCCCATTCAAACTACTTATAAGAAATATCATCTAGGAAAAAAGAAACAGAGAAACAATACAGAATCATAGAATAGTCTGTGAAGAGAAAGTGACCTTAAATGTCATCTCATTCCAAATACTCCCATTTTTTTCTGGTTGTGTCTAACCCCTGTGGTTTTATCACTAGTCTGATGATAATTAGGTGTTTTCTTTAGCATCTAGTCTTATGATACAAGTGCTAGTGACAACAGTAGAGCAGGAGGGGAGGAAATGCTGCTGATAGAGTCACCAAAGGATCCTGAGCCTACTGAACAATTTCCAGAAAACCTGGTTTGCAGACATCTGCCTGTGTCCCAGAGGAGGGTGTGAGAGGTTCATCAGTGCCTGTATTTGCGTATGTGTTGGGAATTGAGGGAACTGAGGTCCTTTTCAGCAATCTTTACTCTGAGAAGCAGAAACACCTCCTTTGTTGGATCATTTACATTACAGCAAGACACAAAAAATTYGTCCTCGCAACCAGTATAGTCTGGCTTTTTAGCTGAATCTCTATTTTATAAGTATGATCTGTAGYGTCAGCAAATCTGTTGGGTCAAGGGTAAAAAGCTGAGGTAGAAAAAATGCTTACCTGGGTGTCATTTTCAGGAAGCCAGGTAGGACACGTTATGCTACAGGGCTTCCGACTGATCTGGAGAGAGTTCAGTGTAGGCAACTAATCACATGCATGGTGTGTGAAATCTAGGAGGTTCTCCTACCACAGATTAAATTTTTTGACTGTCCAGATGCCTTTCATGCTTTTTATTCATATTCATTCCATGAATAAAAGATGTGATACGTTTAAAATCTCTTCTCATTAGAGACAGCTTTTTTGGCATGAATTTGAGTAACAAAGACATATTATTCAAGAAGATCAACAACAAAAATGCTGTGGTGTCTGCACATTGTCCCACTTGYTGCATACTGGCCCAAAGACAGACAGAATGGATCAGGATTTGCATGCATATTCTTTGGTGATTCCTGCAACTTCAGATACCATTCATTAACAAACTATGAAGAGCTCGCTGTTTCTGATACGTTTTTTTCAATAATTATATGTAGTTGAGAGAGCTACATTCAAATTTACTGTAAAATTCCTTCCTTTGCTCRAGAAAATGAGCATGTAAGGGAGAATCTATCAGGATACAAAGGACATGGGATCACAGCCTTGTTGTAACAAAGCCCTCTGAGGTGACCTAGGGGTGGGACACAGAACTGAATGCATCAGTAGGACATGAAATTCTAACACAATTTTTCATTTAAAAGTTTCAGTTCAATTCATGTACTTTTTGCATTGGAAAAGTTAAGATGATGGCAGAAGCTGTTTAAGAAGCAAGCATATCTTTTGGAAGGTCAGCCAGAGAACAAGACAGGGCATAAAACTCTATARCCTATATGCTTTTCCACCCCAAAATTTGGGCCACCTAGTTCCTTGCATGCAATCCATTTGAGAGATGATCACTGTATACAGGACATGATCATGTTGTTTGAGGATTTTTGCAGTTTTATCTTTAAATTTTTCTCCGCACAAACACTATATGCAGAAAGAACTTTTACAGAGGTGACTTGAAGGCCCTACCAATTTATGATCTATAACAGATTGGGCTGTTAGGGTCATTGTATTCACCTTTTTTATGTCCAAGAGTGTCCAGATCAATCCCTGAAATAGGTTTTKTGATAATTTGTATCTGCTAATTGTATAAAATACTCTGAAATACAATGTATCTGCWTGAAATTTAGCAGCAGAACAGCTTTCATGGTGTTGCAGTGACACCCAATTTAAGAACAGTGCTACTTCAGGGCAGAGGGAAAAATCTTTGATGTACTATGTTTAATGATGTAATCTTGCTTGAAATTCCAATTTTCTGCTGTGCTATTGTGTAAAGTGCTTAGACTAAAACTAATTAACTCTTGCAGGAACACAGTTCTGTGAATATAAAATTTGCATTAATTTCCAGTGGCATAATAATTGAAGCATGACAAAAACGCTGCAGTTGATTAAATACTGAATTAGGGTTTACTCTTTGGAAAGCATTGGGATCCCTAGCTCTTGACTTTATGGATTACAATTCATAAATTAAGGCATGTGGGATTGGTGAATTCATTAAAATGTGAAAAATCTAGGTTAAATTTTGAAAATTATATGTACGACATACACTTCTTTTAAATATTTCTGGTTCATTGCCTTTTAACCAAAGTGAATTATAAAGGAAACAGAAAATATGTTTGCAGTATTTACATTGGCTAAGCAACTTTTGACAAGGATGTTGTAACATTAAGAGAGACAACTGCTCGAACTAGACTGATGAAATGGACTTTCAGTGAAATTCTGCTTGAGAGTAGTGAAAGAGAGTGAGTAAGTGAAAGTGAAAAAGAGCAGAATAGTAGTGAACGTGAGCAGAATATGATAACGTTTTCCATATCAAAAATGTCCTTTAGAAGTCCCTAGATTGCTAATGAAATATAGGAGGAAAAAAATCCCAAAGCCTGTTCTTTCTTTTTGATTGATTGATTGATTGATTGATTGATTAGTTCTTCACAAAAATATATCCTTCTCAACTTGCTCTAGCATTTGATCAAAATGTCATTGCTGAGGAATGTTAAATGACTTGCCAGCACGGTCTCTCTCTCCCTGGGCTGTGCATTCAGTTTGGATCATCAAAATTAGCTTGTGCCAGCTCACCTCAAGACATAAAATAGCAYCTCCTTCTCCCAGCCACAATCTTGGACTGCTGCAACTAGAATGGAAAGGGAAAGGCTTCTTCAGGCTCTGGAGCACAGAGATCGAAATTGAGTTTGTGCAGTAATGACCTTCACACAGCACATAAAGACCTGGAGTGACCAAGGTGAAGGGCAACTAGGACAGTATCTATGAACAYATTGGTGTTTAAAGAAAGGATAAGAATGCTGGGTGCCCACTTACCAGTGGGGCAGGGAACTCAGTGAGAAGCTAAGGAGTCTTAGTGAGAAACAAGGAGTCTCAACGTAGTGAGACAGGTGCACTTGTTGCAGTTTTCATCTCAGGTTTTTCATTGGAAAATGTGTCCTCTGGGCTCCCAGGTSCCTGAGCCTTCTAGCCAGATCCATGGGAGTAAACCAGTACCCATGGCAGAGGAAGAAGGTTAGGCATTGTTTAAGCTTCTTGGGCATACATGAGTCCACAGAACTGGGTGGGATGCATCTAAGCTTGCTAATGACATTGTGATGCCCCAYTGCATCATTTGTGAGATGTTACGGCAACTGTGGATGCTCCTCAGAACTGGAAAAGGCAGATGTCTCATGGTTTTTAAGAAGGGTAAGAAGGTGGGTTCAGAGGACTACAGGCTAGTCAGTCTCACCTGAGTCTCCAGGAAGATGATGGGACAAATAGATTCATAATTGATTTCTAAACTCAAAAAGAGATRAGAAGGAGATTAAGAGCAGCCAGCACAAGTTTATCATAGAATCATAGAACCATAGAGTGTCCTGAGTCAGAAGGGACCCTAAAGATCATCTAGTTTCACCCCATTGGGACGCCTTTCACTGGATCAGGTTGCTCAAAATCCTGTCCAAYGTGGCCTTGAACACCTCTAGGCATGGGACATCTACAGGTTTTCTGGGCAACCTGTTCCAGCGTCTCTCGCAGCAAAGATTTTTTCCCCCTAAAATCTAATATAAACGTAGTCTCCTTCAATTTGAACCCATTCCACTTGTGTTGTCACTACTTGCCCTTGTAAATAATCTTGCCCCATCTTTTCTGTAAGTTCCCTCAACAGACAGGAAGGCCACACTGAGGTCATCCTGAAGTCTTCTCTTTTCCAGGCTTTACTTATTTTTCCAGTTTTAGCAAGTGGAACTCATACCTGACCTTCCTCACTGCCTTCTGTGGAGAAATAATGTGCGCTGTGGCCAAGAGAAAGCACGTGGATGTTGTGCACATTGATTTTAATGTGGTCTTTGACACAATCTCCCATAGCCTCCTACCACTGAATTTGGAAGATAAAGGCTGTATAAGCAGACAAAATGGTGGGTAGGGAGCTGGCTCAGCTGGTGGACCTGAAGAGCTGCAATTAATGGTGCAAAGTTCAGTAACTAATGGGGTCCCTCAGTGGTCAATAACAGAACCAATCCCACTTAAAGTYTTCAGTAACAACCCAGGTGATGGGACAGAGGGCATCCTTAGTAAGTTTGTAGACAACAACAATTTGGAGAGCAGTCAAAGCCCCGGAGGGCAGGGCTGCCACTAAGAGGGACCTGGACAAGTTATTTGTTACAAGGACCATCAAGAAGCTCCATAAGAGCAAGACAGTGCGTGTAGGATGGAATAGCACCATGYAACACTACAGGCTGGAGCTCACCCATCTTGGAAGGAGCTCTGGAGAAAGGGATGTGGGTCTCCTTTGTGGACAAGAAGCTCACCATAAGCCAGCAGCATGTGTTTGCAGCAGCAGATGCATTAGGAAAAGGGTCACCAGCAGTGCAAGGGAAGTGGTCTATGTTCTTCAGTGATTTTAAGACCACATCTAGGACAGTGTGTCCTCTTCTGGTCTTTAAAGTACAAGATTGGTATTGATATACTGGACTGAGCTCAGCCGAGACCACAAAGATGATAAAGGACATGGAGCACGRGCCATGTGAGAAAAGGCTGAGAGAGTTGGGTTTGTTCAGTTTGGAGAAGAGAAGCTGAAGGGCAGACCGTGCAGCTGTTCACAATTAGCTGATCAGAGAAGGATAGAGCTAGAGTCTTCTTAAGGGYGCACAGTGATAGGATGGGAGGAAATGGGAGCAATGGGAGATTCCAAATAGATATTAGGGGGAAAAAAATCCCATGAGGATGATCAAATACTGATGCAGGATGTCCAGAAATGCTGTGTAGTCTCCATCCTTGGACATGTACAAAATTGACTTGGCATGGACCTGAACAACTCGATCAGTTTAGATCTGTTGTGAGCAGGGCATAATGACAATTGGAATTCTGGAGATCCCTCCCAGCCTAAGACATGATTCTGGAATTCTGGCAGTATTCTTSAGATTGTGGGGCAAAATTTCTTTCTGCTCATATACTGATTGCCACAGAGATATAAACATTTCRAACCAGAGGTAGTCTTTATTTTAAAGTCCCTTAACAGTTTTGAGGTGCATTTCCTAAGTCGTCAGGCAGGGTCTGTTTTGTGGGCGAAGTAAAAAGCATTTAAATTCAYAATTGTGCAATCTTCCACATTTTGCCCTCACAACATCCTATGTGTATCTTCAGTGTCCTGTGGAGACTTCTGAAAATAAGGAATTGGGAAGTACATGTTTCTAGAGTAGAGTATCTTTTGCCTTGAAGCAGGACTGTATAATTAAGTTTTTGCAAAACCTTTTGGATTTTTGTTCCCAGGATATAATGATTTACACTTGCGGTAAATACAGRCAAACTGGTTATTTGCCACAAGCAATTTAAAACTATAGTCACATGAATTGCTTTCACAGGCTTTTTTTTTCTCCCCTCCATTTGTTTTTTCTTCCTCCTAGAACAAAACTTCACTGTTCAYTAGTTTGGAAATAAAACACATCTGGCAACAACAGACCTCATTTATGAGGTCTGTACTATCAGTTCACATGCATTTAGTTAATTTTATCACATGACTGTAGGTAAAGGGAACCTCAGTAGCTTTATAGAAGAGTAAAATTTGTTGCTATGTATTTCAGACATAAAATACTATTTTTTAAAATGCTGTTATTGTGGCCAGCTCTACTTCTTTCTCCCAAAGAGGAATTCTCCCTTTATACAGCCATTTCGAGGCTTCRTTCTTCAGCCACTGAACTATTTGGAGTTTTGCCTGTGCAATGCCATGAGATTAACTTGCTCTATGAGCGAATTACAGCAACATTCCATAGGACCTTTCCAGCTATCCACAAGGAGTAAAACCTCCAGGGCTGAACACAAGAATCTCTACAGTTAGTGAACAGGACAGTTCCACCTCTGTGACCGAGTCCAGAGGGTCACCGAGTGCATCGCCTCCAGGTTTAACCTCCAACTCCAGTTAAATTTGGAGTGCCCARTTCTTCATAGCTCCTTCACGTTCTTAACCTGGAGTAATTTTATGCCACARAAGTATTTATAAATATAGACTGAAAAGATAATCTTATTAGTCAGATGAAGGTGTTACTAACGAGATAATGAACAGGATTCAGTTGTGTGTCCTGCAGCTGACATTCATAGTGGTGTCACTGCATGCTCATTGTAACATGAGGTAAAATATTGATTTATTATTATAGATAATAATGATGYGAAAGATCCAGTTAAACTAGCAACATTTCAATAGATGACTGAAAATAAATTGTCTCCCTCATTTTCCATTAAATCTGTAAACATCTTTAAGTGCAACAAATTGTTCTGATGACCAAAACTGTTTTATATACATATTAAGAAATGTATACAATCTTCCGTATATATTTATTCATTGGCAAATTCCCAGACTGGTTCAATTCATTAAAATACAATTGGGAAATGAAAGCAATAATTTTTATCCAAGTATGTTTTTAAAGGAAGAAGTGGAGAGACAGAAAAGCATTTCTGCTTCTGAGAATGAGCCAGGCAGAATTATTCCATTCAGTCAATAATTTAGTGAGAAATCTCATCAAAGTCAACATTAATAGGACTGTGCCTTTAGTTTTAATTCTTCCTTGAGAGTAATGTTTTCACTAGCACAGAGACAGGATAAGATTAATGCATTGTTTCAGTCTCATTTAGACTTTACCAGACCTCCACTTCTCTCTTTACTGAAACAGAATTTACAACTGGTCTTCACCCATCTACATGGGAGTAAGCTTTTTTCTAATCTGAAATCTATTGTAAGAACAATTCTAGAATACATTTACTTCTTTTAATTAACACAAAATACAACACTTTTTAATCAAGGTAACACTAAAGGTTTGGAAACACTCCACATTTTCTGGAAACAGACTTTTTCCCTGAGGCCTTAGTTTTTCCTTCACTAGTTACCTTGTGCAGGACACACGGTCTACCTGACTTTTTTCCTCTTTTTTCTTAAAGTGCCTATATCAGATATGCTGGTGTAAATACTTTTATATAACAAAAGTAACAATTTCCTCAAACACGCATAAATCTGTTCAGAGCTGATATGTTCTTCCTGACTATACTTTCAAATCATACTATAACCATATCAACTCTCTTGATAGCGCATTTATAGAGTTTTCCTTCAAACTTAACTTTGGGGAAATGGATTTTGAATTAAAGTAAGAAAAGGGAGAAAACTAATTTAAGGCTACTGATAGAAATATAGGTATAAAGATACATTTCTACACAAAGACTTTTCACCATTGAGAGCCACATTTAGTTATCTAAATATAATTTTTATGCATTTGATTGACTTGCAGGAAAATTTAAATTTTATGTATTTGATTGATTTCCAGGTTAACTAAAACGCAATGCTTTGTAGTAATACATGGCATAAAACTTATTTTARCAGGCATGAGTTATTTTCCATACATCAGGACTCAACAAGTAGCAGTACCTGGCACAATAATATCAAAGCTGGCTTTGCAACTACCATGCAGTGCAGGGCCCCTTCCAGGTAATGCTGTGGTGGTAAAATTCACACCTAAAAATTTGACACTGTTCCAGAAATTTTCCATCAATTGTGACAAAAGGTCCAATTTTGGAACAGTTCTCTCTGTGACTGGCATGGGTTGCCTGGAGAAATTGTGGATGCTCCATCATTGGAAGTGTTCAAGGCCAGGCTGGATGGGGYCTTGAGCACCCTGGTCTAGTTGAAGGTGTCCCTGACCAGGTCAGAGTGGCTGAAAAAAAATTATCTTTCTAGTTTCTTCCAAACCAGGCCATTCCACGACTCAGTGATTCTGTTCAGTTATTTATATGAGCTTAATTCAGGATAGTTGGAAACATATCAGAACAACGATTCTGAAAGTGATATTTAATTTTTAAAGAGCAGATAAAATTTGTAAAATGACTTTATACAAATTTCAARTCTGTCCTTCATGAGTATTGAGAGCAATAGCAACTCATTTTTGTGGCCAAAGAAATGGTTCTAACATTTAAATTTATTTTATGGAGCTAAACCAATTATTTTTGGACKCTATTCTGACTAATTCCAGTGAGAGATAAACCAAGGTCTATCAACTTATTTCTAATAATAGTTCACCAATAACTCAGACAGCCAATCTTGACTTTCAAGTCACARTTTTGACTACTCAGAGAAGTCAGTAAAAGCAAGACTGTCAGGAATCAAATTTTATATCCTTTCCTAAAAGTTTCAGAGACATTTGAAACTCATTTACTCTGAGGGAAATTTAACATGTAGATATACATGTATATTGATTTTGTGTTCCATATCTTGCTATGGACATCATGGAARAAGACAATACCTATCAAAATTGTTTCAGACTTACAAAATTATGTTTCAGGTAAAACCCTACTAATTAATGATTGCTACTTTTAGCCACAATATTTTTATTTTCTGCCATGAGGTTATATTTGTCCYATCTCTTCATTACCCCTATGCACAAAGTTTTCAGCTTCTTATCAGCTTACCACTGTATGAGTCTGAGGGKGCTGGACTTCTGAGATTATCAGAAATCATGTGAAGAACATGAAAGCAGCTAAAATAATAATAATACTTTTTACTTTGCTATTCTTTACATAGGCTTTTGGCAAGCTAATAGAACATTTAAAATACTGTGGTTCTTTGATATTTTTCTATCACTCTAGCAATATAAGGGTGATGTTTAATACATCTTTATGGCTTCAGAAGGAGCATATTTGCCATACAAATTAATACTTCTGCAGAAATATTTTTCATAATAGCCAGGTCAGGAAACCTGGAATGTAATAGCAACTTGAATTCCTCATTGTTCCATTTCAATCCCTGACATGGATTTACCAGAAACCTAGCTCCTCTAGCCTGAACAGCATTGCTAAGAAATGCTAAGAGTAATGTGCATTTCAAGCCTAATGATAAAATAAGCTCATCGACTGTGTGCTTGTGCACAGATCCCTAGTCTGATTTCRAGAGAGTACAACCACATTGTATAAATTACTATGATGCTCTGGAGTATAACCCAAATTGTAATCTAATCTGCACAGTCACTGTTACAATTTGTTACCTGGAAAAGCAGAAATCCAGTTAGAATTTGAGCTGAATTTAAAAATAAAGCGGAAAATAATCTTTTATTTTATGAACTGCAAATATGATGTGTAGGTAAACTATTTATGGAATTAAGGTGACCTGTCCTTGCCTGGAATGTGTGTGTGTGAGCTACCAGATCTTTTTTAGAGTCAGTGAAGGTACAGTTACTGAGTTCYGCTGATAGCTCCCCTGATCAATAAAGATATCTGTTTCAAAAGAAAAGGAATAATTTCCTAGGACTCTAAGAACTACTGTGAGCATTTAGAAAATGGACTGTATGCAAACGTCTACAATGGGTTCATCCCAAATTAAGCAAGATAAATCCCTCTCTAGCTATCCAAAATTAGGTGTTTGAACTATTAATCAAAGYTGCTTTTAAAGTCAGTGAAAGGAGACCAGCACCTCCACAAAGCAATTAATCTTGTCCTTGGATGTGTGTTTATCATCACAGATGGAAGGAAACATATCTCCACTACAGGGAACCCTGAAGGTTGTCATAGGTTAGACACCAGCAGCGGGTTTTGTTCAAGATTAGATGTAGACATGTGAGTTGAGTATATCAGCTACCATTATAGTCAAAAGGGCTTCTTCTTTTGGTCTAGCATCATTTGAGATGATCTAGAGTATCCTGTCTAGTGTTCAGTTGCCAGTACAGATGATCACAGGTCATCTGCTATAATTTCCAGTCTGTCTCAAATGTGTAAGGTGTGCTAAAGTGCATCAAATGACATTTTATATAGATATTTTGGTAAACAAAAAAAAATCTATGAAAATTCAATCTTTTCTAAAGGAAGAATATTGTGTAAGGTAAATCTGTGAGAAATCAACCAATTACATTATCTACCATAAAATTAACCATGAAAGATGAAGTGAGTAGACACAGTGTATTCCCATTCTCAATGTATGTAAGTATGAAGAACCTGTGAGGAAAGTCTCTAATGTTAATATTTGCTTTTACACAAATATTCTTCTCTCCAGTTTACAAATTGGATTCAAAGACACCACTATTGTCACAGAAATGCAGTGTTTGGCTTACATGTGAAAAATAGAGTGTCTGTCTCACCCTCTGTTCAGACACAGAAGGGAGGAAAATGCCACTCCAGAGCTTTGATGAGCTCTGATGAACATACAGACTCACTACTTCTTCAAAGAAATGAATCCTGATCTTGTATAAAGAATGCAAAGCTCCTGCTGAAGTAAAAAAATACCTCATTCGTATGTCTGGAAGCAGGATTCAGCTCTGAGAACTAAAACAGCTTGCACCCACCTGCTGCTTCAATTCTGAAACATCTTTTCAATAAATATCTTGTATAAATCACTAATCCAGAGCAATGTGCTTTACTATGAAGACAGTATTCCAGTCATAAAGCGTGATCCAAGTGGAAACTCCCCAAAACTGAGCAGAAATGACCAGAACATTACAACTATGATCTTGGTTTTCTACATGACAAACTCTTGCATTGACTATTACACATTTACAAGGTTTCAGTCTTCATTTGGTTGTTGTTGTTTAAAGCCGGAGAAGGCTTGCTCTTCTGGCCATCAGTTCCTCCTTTGGATGTGTCCTGGAAGAAAAGCCTCGGCATCCACAGTGACATTAAAATTCGCTTATATTCATTCCGAAAATTCTGATTAAGAAGACCATATATTATTGCATTAAGGCAGCTGTTGAAATAGGCCATTAAGTAACTTATAATGAATAGCCATTCAGGAACTTTTGGTGCCATTTCTGTAGGATCAATGGCTACAGCCAGTCCAATGAAGTTTAGAGGTGCCCAGCAAAAGGCAAAAATCACAAAAACAACAAACATGGTAAGAAAGTTTCTGAAGTCACTTGGCTTCAATCTTGGCTTTGTTTCTGACTTGACTCGTCTTCGAACTTGAAGCACTAAAACCCAAATTCGAAGGTAGCAAAAGCTGACAATGGTGATAGGGACGATGAAGTGAATGACCACCACAGCTATTGTATAGTAGGAGCTCGCAGTTTGGACAAATGTGCATGAATAGATGCGTGGATCATACTTCAAAGAGCCAACAAAAAAATTTGGCACAGTTGCAATTACTGTTAATATCCAGACTAAGGAGACGTACAACATTGTATTCCAACAGCTGTACACTTTGTCGTAGGCAAAACTATGACATATGTAGCAATACCTGTTTATTGCAATTGCAGTGATGTTGAAAATAGAGCCTATTACGCTTAGTCCCATCACAAAGCCACTGGCTTTACAGTGCGTTTCACCCAGTGTCCATCCATTGCGGAAAATAGCTAAGAGCACCAGTGGGTATGGATACAAGGCCACCACCAGATCAGCCAAAGCTAGGCTCACCACAAATGCATTACCTGGAAGGAAAGAAAAATACAGAAGTGTAAGTCTGAAAGCAAGCATAGCTGTGAAGAAGAAAAAAAGTGCCTCATTATTTTGGATGTCTGCAATGCTAAATTATTGGTGATGTCAGCAAGCAGCTGCTATATAGGACCAACAGGAAATGATTTTACAATGTAACTTGTAGCACCACAAAAATATCTGCAGCAACAGGTTGTTTCAAGTCTGTTGGTAACTGGATTATATCCTCTTTGCTCTTTTTATCTTTAATAAACACAGCCATCAGTGCGCTGTTACATAAGCACATGTTGAGTTGTTTAAGTGTAGCTAACTCCACGGCTGGATTGATAAAATGAAAAAGAAAAAAAAGTCAAAATTGTGCCAGGTAAGTAAGGCATTATGCCATTCTATTCTATCACTGGAATGCTAATGGGCTTCATAAGCATAAAGGAGAAGGATATACAAAGACTAGATGTATAAGTATTGGAAGGATGTGTTGTTTCATGTATGCTCTAAATTGCTGCACAATATTCTGTAGAATAGATATTTTCTGCATGAATGGGCTACCCATACTGTAGTTATTTTCTTTTTGGATTGTCTAAGGAAGAGTGGATCATCTTCACCATCCTCTGCAGAAAGGCATATTTAATTATACAAAGAAAAGTTCCATGCATGCAAGAGGAAGTATTCATATTTTCTGATGATGATTTTCAGGGAATATAGGTGATATGGGTGAGCCTTATCTTCTCTCTTTACCCAGTGTCCTTTTCATCAGTTTAAAATTTCTGACAGTGTATCTAAGGGTATTTTTATAAAATAGAGAGATAGTAAACTATATTCCCGAAAAATGTTCTTTAGGAACTTCACTCTAGAAGATAGAAGTAATAACTTTGAATTCTTGGCATTTAGGTAACATAAAATGTATATGGTTTGTATGGTTTTGTATATGGCTTGCCTACTCTTCTTTCTTTCCTGGAAGTCCTTCACAGCATGAACGGATATAAAAAAATCCGAGCAATTAAAAAAATTGTGCATGGAACATAATAATTTTTCRGAAAGAGCAGTTAGGTGCTCCATTCTACATATTCTGAGCTTACTAGTCCTCAACTAACAAGTTCTCCATGTCATATTAAGAATGGCATTAACTGGAAGTCGTAAAAGCAACAACCATGTATAAATATGCTCATCAAAAATGACGGATTTTCACATCTACTCTGTTTTCTCCACCTGCTTTACATCTGCAGCTTCTTGGATTAAGGAATGGAGAGCTGTCTTTCTCCTATACACTTTAGGGGACCACCATGCTCACCAGAATTTGCACAACTGCAAGTAAACTTAATGGAAAGCGAGACTATCCATCTGTACACTCAGAAACATAGCCCATCTCAAAAGCAGTGCACAACTTATTTTAGATAGTTCCTTGTTATGCATTTAGTAGCCTGTTTCCTGTATTTTTAAAGCTACACAAGTTTTTCCATAGCTGCAGCTGGATGATTTGTGAGGAAAGATTTAACAAATTAGGGAGATGATTGAGTGAGCCTTGATAACTTGAAATGTTCCTATGATTGTAGTGATTCCAAGCAAGCTTCAGTCACAACAAGGAAGTTTCAAAATAGACACAGAGGGAAAAAAAAATAATGGCAAGAAGAAGGAAGTGTGGGAACACCTTGCTTTGAGTCTGCCACTGAAGATTGTAAGAAAATAGAAAACAAGGATTTGTCAGTACTGGCCTAAATAAAGCTGATCCCTTTGACCAGGAAGGATGAACTGACTGTGAAGGCCTCTTGTAGCCATGTGGCAAACAAGACAAAAAACAAAACTAACAAAAGAACAAGGGCATCTTTATCAGAATATATTTACATCCTGGCAACAAGAATTTCTCTTATGTTTTTTCATCACAGTATCTGACATTAGAAGATAGAGAAGTCAGAAGTTGGAAGTCAGAAGAAAGGAAGGAAGAAAAAAGGACAGAAAAGGAAGGAAAAAAGACTATTTTTTCTGTTTTAGAATGCCTTTTGGAGAAAGAGAGAATTTAGTCTAGTGTGTTCACTAAGATTAATCTAAACTCTAAGGCCTTCCATCATCAGCTTCTACCCAAAATGTACTTGCTYAGTTGAAATAGAGTGGGCATTGAACTCTTTCAATCACATTTGGAAATAAACTGTTAAGTACATTTAGCAAGATATTTTCAAAGTTTTGAGCACAATTTAGGACTTCTTGAAAATTCCAGGTGCAATGAATAAATAGAGTGAGCAAGGAACTTGTCAAAAACTTAATTTACTAGTCTACAACTCAGAAGAAAAATGGTCCAATATCTATAAAGGCCTCAGGTGATTTGTCACTTCTATGGCTTTTTACAGGGTTGAATGTTTCCACTGTGCACTGCAAAGTAAGCTCCACTGGTATTTTTCTGTCTTTGTGGATGACTACAGTATTAAGTTTAATGTTTATTACTGCAATGAATAATCTACAGAAGTTGAGAGAAACTTTTCTAATTCAAAAAACATAAATAATTGACATTTTGAGAAATCAAAAGTCTTAGACATTTTCTATGTGCTTGGAGAAAGTAAATGTTCCTTGACACACCTAACCCACGGCTTTCAGAGTGGCCTAAATTACATTAATAATATAACTAAAGAGGTAACTTTTTGCTGCTTGTAACAAAATAGAAAGCACAGAATTTTCATCTAGCTGGAATTATTATCATTGCTTCTGGAATTTACTTGATGAACTTTGTTCTTACATTTCAGTTTCATTAGAGAGAGAGAGGTATATTCATTTTTTCACTGGAGTGGAAACACTCCTTAATTACAAGCAGTAGCTATTGAAAGCAAAATGTCTTGCCAGGTATTCAAAAATATGCACATCTCTGGTGTTTTAAACATTGAAGTTCTATGCATAAAAAAGAAAATAAGTTCTGATGTTGACTTTGGGTGCAACACAACTAGATAAGTATTTCATGAAGCATTTGTGCATACTGGTTTACTTACTACAACTAACAGGAGAAAGAGAACTGTCACACCCTCTTGTAATCTTGATATGACTTGATGTTGTGAGGATTTACTTACAGAAACAACTTTTTGGTAAGGCCAAAAGTTCTAAGGGCTAAGCATCTGCCTCCTGAGAAGACAACTGACTTTGAATTTCTCTACTAAAACCAGGAGCAATTGCAATGAGCAACTATTTTTTAAAGGTTTTTCTTCTCTCTTTGGTTTTAAACTGGTGAAAATGCTTAATTATATATCATATATCATGGTGTTTGAGGTTTTTTTTAGGTAGTGTTTTAGTTGTTATACATTTGTTTAACAAGTTTTAACATGTTGCATACAGACATCACCCTCTTTGATCTATGACATCAGGTGGACCAGAGAATTAAGTCTTTCACACACTGACATTTGAATTCCCTGTGACAGTACAAGCCAAGACCTAGGGTAAGCTTTGATTTTCTGAGACATGTTAATTTGGTATAATGTTCAACAGCGTGTTGCAAACAGAAGGTGTAACATAATGCTCCCAACAAATGCCAGATGGGTGTTTGTTTTCTTTGTGAATGTGACAGTTTAAAGGCAGTGATACACTCTTTTGTAGTTTTGTTTCATTATTTCAGATATTAGGGAGGTATACTGCAGATTTTTATGTAAGGGAAAGGGACAAGTAATAGATTTCCACTAGAACAATATATTTTAGAGCCTTCCTGCCCTCCAGCAGATCAACACTCCCATCCACTTTGATGTTGTCTGCAAACAGACTGAGGGGGCACTCAATCCCCTTGTCCAGATCACCACTAAAGATATTAAACAGGACTGGCCTGAAGAAGAATGCCAGAGTCATCAGAACAAAACCTTAGCATGTAAAAAGGGCTTAGAGACTATGGCTAAGTGACTTGCAGACTCCCAAACTGGAACAGAACTGTGTCCTTGGCCCTACATCTGCAGCTATGAATTACTGCTGGAGGCTACATTTGCAGGAGGTGAATTTTAGGCTTATTAGGCAGATCTCTCAACTGTCGACACAGACACAGATTTACTGAAAGGAGGTATCTAAATTGCACTGTTGTTTTTGAGAGCATGATTTTACCATGCTTGGCAACTAGGCATGAATGTAACCCAAAACAAAACCGCTGCCTCTTCTCCCCTCTTCTTCTCCCTCTGGTTAAGTATGGGAACACCAGTACTTGCTGCGAGTTTGCTGCCTTGAGTTTGCCAATAGACGACAGGTGCAAAAGTGCCGTGCTGTTGTTAAAGGCTGAGTAAAAAGGCCTGAGGTTTGTAGTCCCGGGCGCGCAGTTTTGCTCGCCTGCGGCTCGCTCGGGCGCTGCTGGGGACGGTGGTGACACTCTGTTGCCACCTAGTGCGGGAGCCACGGCAGAGACAGCGCTTGGCATCCCCTAGCAGGGCAGCAGGAAAACGCCCGGGGCTGGCTCTTCCGAAGCAAAACGCTGATCGTTAACCAGATACTACTTTTAAGGGGTGATCAATACTTTTCTGGGCTTCTGATACTTTCTGAGATTGCAGGAACTTTTCCACTACCGGGTATTTTTTAGAAAGAAAAGGGGAAGCGGAAGAGGCAAGACAGGCTCTGCTACTAGGAAATTTCACTGTTGCCTAGTAGTTAGGACACTTCCCTGATAGAAGAACCCTTCTTTGAGAAAGAGTTGAGTTTATGTCTCCCGTAGTCCCCAGAGAGTGCCCTACTCACCAGCCCTGCTGCTCTTCTGGGGTTAACGTGCTTGTCTCTTTCTAGGTTATGTTCAAGAATTTCAGCCTAGAATCAGAATACACAGGTTACCACTTGTATTGTAGAGTGCTCTTTATCAGTATGCTCATCCAAAAAAAAGTTTAAAAATCCCTCTCATGATTTAACAGCAGGGAAACTGAGATAGGTGCAGGAACTCTCCAAGACACTGATTAGAAASAACATTCCAGGTTCATGAACCTTGCTCTTACTTTTCTGTTAGATAATACCACCTCTGTTAGGCATCCTCTGGGAAAAGTGGCAGCCCTGGTCCAGCTTTCTTCTCCCAAACAGCATCATAGTGGCATACTGGTGCTGAGGGATGGAGTAAAGAGAAGAGCTAGAGCCATTAAATAAGGCTAGTTGTAGTTGTATTAAAAGCAAAGAAAGGGAATGGTTGCTGCACGAGGTAGTAAATCCTTAACAGATTTTGTAGATGAAAAAATTTTACTTGTGTTCAAGGGAAGACTGGAAAAGTACTCGTAAGAGTACTTATTTGAAGTACCACATTTGAAGTTTACTTAACAGACATACCATACTAGATTTAGGAACTCCGCTGAGATGGAAGGAGCCACAAGTTGTAATAATACAGAAGCATCGTGCAGGGTTGCTCTGTTCTCTTTTTCTCCTCAGTTCCTGCTTAAGCATCTACTGCTTAAGACAGAGTATGAGTCTAGCTATGCCTTGTTCTGTGTGTCCAGCCATCTGAAACTGAGCTGCATTTTGCAGCAGGCTCAGGGGAGAAGATCCCTTTTATCCATGCCCTAACAGTGAAGTCAGGCCCTTGCCCTGAGGGTAGTTTAGGATTGAAAAGGCCCATGTTGTTGCTGAGAGAATCATAGACTTTTAGAATCACAGAATGGTTTGAGTTGGAGGGGACCTTAGGTATCATCTTGTTCCAATCCCCTGCCATGGGCAGGGACACCTTCCACTGCATCAGATTGCTCAATGCTCTACCTAGCCTGGCCCTGAACACTGCCAGGGTTTGGGCATCCATGTTTTCTCTGGGCAACCTGTGCCAGTGTCTCACCACCTTCCCAGTAAAGAATCTCTCACTAATAGCTAATCTAAGTCTACCCTCTTTAGTTTAAAATCTCCCCTTTTCCAGTTTAGATGTCATAAGGGGAGTGAAGCCGAGACATTCACTCTGAGGCTAAGTGCCATGGCACCAGTGGCAGCCTAGCCTCAGAACCTCCAGTTGCTGAGCACAACCACTAAATAACAACAAAACCAGACTGTATTTTCACTGGTTCATGAAATAAGTCCTGTTTTCTATATCTGCCAGTACATATCAGCTTAATTTTCTTTTCTTGAAGTAATCACAGCTGTTGATTGCTTCAACCAGGAAAGAATAGGAAACCTACTTGTACAACTGCAAGTATGAAAACTCGTTTACTGCTGACAAAGGGGCTAATATGAAAAGCTGTAAAATACAACAGGTGCAATCTAGTTAGATCCTATAAAGAGCTGGGCAACCTATAATTTTTAATAACTTTTTATTCAGTGTCTCAGTATTATATTGCATGTCAAAAAAATAAAAGTGAAATACGTAGCATTTTATAGGATGTTGTTTGTTAAAGAAACAAACCAAAACCCTACCCCAAAACTTGTTCAAGATCAACTATAAAAGAATGAAGTGTGGAACCAAATAAAGGAAGAATATTTCACTTATAAAAACTCTGGGAAAAAAATTCATTATGCCCTGACAGACTTTAACTTACATTGTGTGAAACAATAGTTCATTCAATCACCTTTATTATTACTTTCATCTTTGCTACTGTATCTAAACTGTATTTGTGTCAAAGGAAATTATGTTGGTATTTTTCTTTATTACTGCAAGAAAACATTGCTCAAGTCCTTAGAATAACTTAACTTCCACCTTCTTTTATAAAAAAAGACAGGAAATTGAAAAATGAAAATAATTTTGTTCAAACTAAGACCATGTCTTGTTTTGTTAAGCTGTTTGTTTTGTGTTTTGTTCTATTTTAATATTTGCTAGCAGATTAGTTGAATTTAAAAAAACCCAAACAAACCAACAAATCTCAGACATTAAATAGTTCTATTTTAAAATATAAGTCTTAAGATATTACTAAAGATACTCAGGCCATCAGGCTGGTATATGAAATGAATAAAACTGGGGACTATTGGAGACTATAGGGCACAATTAGGACCAATTTGCCAAGAGATTTGATTAACCATGATAAGGTGCATCTTGTAGTTTGGCCCTGCAGATCAATTTAAACAGCCAAGAACTTTTTGACCAGTGTAGAAGTTGGGATTTCCACTTAGAGAGCCAAAGTCATGCAAGTGGCAATTTCCTCAGTGCTTTGCTCAACTGCTCCGTCGGGCTGCAGGTGGAGGACTTGCAGCCTGTGACAGCTACCGAGACAAATATGTGCAAAGCATGTACATGTCAACTGGTTCCATCTGCTAAAAGAAACCAAATCTAAGCCCATTACTCCTCCTATGTACTTTTGGGTGTTCCTGTGTTACACTCCCAGACATGGTGGAGGATTCTGGATTTTTATAAAACAGGATCTTACACACTGCAGTAAATAGAGTACATGGGAACACCTAATTAGAAAACACCTATGTTGACAGGTTGCCAATGATTCTAAACAACCTATGGAGTCCCTCCTTCATAGTCTTCTTTTCTTCTCTTGTTTCCCATTTCACCAAGGAAGAAAATAGATGATACTTGACAAAAATGGCCATTATAACCTTCCAGTAAGGAAAAGTCTTACCCTTTCTGTTCTGAGCTTTTGGAAGGCCTCATTACTGTACATGCATAGGGAGATTAATGTCTTCAGAAGCTGTTGTCAGTCTCTGCCATCTGCTTCTTTTGGAAACAAGGTCTTAAAGCAAAGTACAGTGACATGATTCATCTTATAATGATCCTCATAGGTTTGTAAACAGCATGTGAACAGATGAATAAATAAAATGCTTTTAAAGAAGATGATTGTGTATTCTCTTCTGAAGTATTAGCTGCTTTGTGTTCCATCTCAATACAGACAAAGTGTGTAATGATCATTTGCTGAATCAAGGTCTTTTCTGAGAGCCAGTAGAAGCCTTGAAAAATGACAAGACAACAACTCTACTGTGACTGGGCCTGCAAGTCATGATATTGTTGAGATAGGTAAATGAGGGGTGATAGGCATGCAACCAGTATAGCCATAGAACTACGAAAGCTGGAACTGATCTCTGGAGTTCATCTAGTCCAACCCTCCCATTCAAAGAGGGACAAACTACAGTGGGTTGCTCAGGGCCATGTCCAGTCAGCCTTTCACTGTCTACAGCCACAGAGAATCAACAACCTCTCAGGGTGACCTGTTCCAGTAAGGAATCAGTGTACAGGATGTTTACCCTTTTCACTAGGGAATAGAGGCAAGATGCTGTCAATTTTGCGACAGATGAGGAGTCTACTTGATCTACTATATATCAGAGGGTACTTAAGATCATACCTGTTACTATGCATGCAGAGACCAGACATGGTCATTAACAATGAGCTAAACTTGCTTGGCCAGAAAAAGAGGCCCCAGTGCAGATTAGAATAGATGGGGCTTTGTTTTTCTTACACTTCGGCCTTCGGATTCTTTGTGACAGCAGAACTTTTTGAACAATCTTTGACTGGACAAAATAGTCTGAGCCAAAGAGAGAACCTGGGCCAAGAAACATTTCCAGACCAGTAAATCTACAGACCAGTAAAGGTACAGAACTCTGTGGGGGTGGAGCATGGAGTCTGGTAAAGTCTGCACAGAAAGAGGCAGGAGGCACCAGCTCCTAGCAAAATCATTTTAAGAGAGCAATTCCCACTGGCTTTAGCAAGGCTAGAATGCTCCTCCTTATCTAGATACTCACCTACTAGGTTAGAAGACTCTAACCTAGATTCTGCAGAATCCTGTTCCACATGCTGCTCTGATGACCTTTGAGCACTGTGAACTGAGTGCAACCAGCCCTTCAGACTAGCTCCTTGTGGCAGTTCTGGTTCACCCCAGTGAGTGACCTGGTGGCCTGTGACCCAGAAACACAGCTGTGGGTGACTTCTGTCTGCCTAACCTACTGAGTCACACCTCTTTCACTCCATGAATACACTTGCAAACTGGAGCAAAGCAATACAGCTTTTGCTGAACTGAGCTCAAATGGAAATCACTATATTATATACATAAACTACATTTAAATCACTATATTATATATATAAACTACATGAGAATGTTTGAGAGTGTTTGAAGGTCACCTGCTCCACGATTGTGTTTGCTCTCCATAAGCAGAGCAGATATTCTTGCTTCATCTTTAACCAGGAAGCTGGCTGTACAGCAAGTTTTATGGCCTTTATGGTCCTAGCATACCAGGTGTTTCATAAGAGTGACTAAAGAAGTTTGTATTGTTTTTAGATTATCCAACCAAACTCATAATTACAAGACCTCAAATTAGTTAACTTTCCTTCTACTTTGAAACAACAGATGTCCAGTGCTGCAATTGGACTCTGGATTGTGTAGTTGAGGTTTCATACCCAGCACCATAATCATAGGGAAAATCTTATAAACTCTTTCAACCCACTTACCAGTAGATAATTTTTTCTAGGCAAATCAATATTGTTACACCATCCTTTTACAAAGCCTGCCTCAACATCTGATTAATATTTTACACATTTTGCTTCTAATGACTGAAAAGGGAAGAATAAATAAGAATAAAAGAAGAATAAAAAAGAAAGAAAAGTCTTGCTTAACATGAAAACTGATTCAGAAAGTAATCTTTTGTCCACAGTCTCTAACCCCACCTGTGACTCTAATAACAATTACTTTTGCAGTTGCTTTAAAAATATCTCAGGAAGACTTCTTGTCCTTGAGTAGGAGTGCTCTAAATTTCCACAGCACAACACTCACTTTCTGACATTATACTTTATGCCAGTAAAACACCTGGAGAATAATGGTGTACTACCTGACTCGTGGCAGGGAAGTTTGAATTTTAAATATTCTTTCTGTCATGACCACCAACATAACAAGACAAAGGCATACAAAGATACCAGTCACCTATTAATCAATTGTTTTTCCTCTCTAACAATCCAAAAATTACACTCTGTGCATTCCAGTGAGTAGTAATTAATTTCAAGCAAGCTGGTTGGAATGTTTAGTCTCTTGGATATATTCATAAGACTCTCAAGAACCTTAAGCGGCAGTCCACAGAGAGGAGAGATGGACAACTCCCRGTTGGCATGTAGTGACTATGCCATTTGCAGGTCTTTACTTGTCTTGAAGAAAAGCAGTATGTTTTAATATAACAGCCTTTTATTTCTCAGTAGAAAATCTGATTAGAGTTGAGTACTTCTAAGAACATATTTTAAAAGTCCCAAGGATCACAACTTAAATGAATTTCACCAAGGACAGGATCTGCACAGAGTGAGCACCTTGAATAGACATTTTTTTCATTAAACTGTGTGGATAATATTCAAAAAGTAGGTTTTTTGTACTTGAATAAAAATTAGCACATAAAAATGCTTAGATTGATTATTATTACATATATTCATAGGTGACAGCCTTCACACAAAAGGTTCTTTTCCCTATTTGCACTCAAATGAAAAGCTGTGTACACTTGAATCATTTGGAAAAATTGAACTGGTTTCAGAATGAGAGGACACTGAGAATTTTGGGCAGCATTGGAGCAAATCAAAGAGACCTGAGGATTCTGCTTGTTGGTTTCTGTCTTCTTTGCAGTGATATATTTTACAATTTTCTGCTAGTTCTAAACTTACAATTAGTTAGCATAATTATATTTACATGGGCTGAGATACCAAGTGGATATTTTTCTTGTTAGTCAGACTGTTAGTTCCAGGAGCTGCATGTGCTGTCTTCTGACAGCAATTATTGCCTACGTTGAGCAAATACGGCAATATAAACCAACAGGTAAGCAGCTGTTGCTCTATAGCAAAAAGATGACAGTATAAATGGAACTATCATATAAATTATTGTCATCTTCATAAGGTGTTTAAACATTGAAACTGATCCAAGTCCATAAAACATAGCTGAAAAAAATAGTAAGTCTGTCAGAAGGGTTATGTTTTTTCTGCAAGACATAATTAAAGCAGCATTTATTAAACAGTGTAATCAAATACCTCTACAATTGATAAATAATTACAAAAAGAATCCTAACAGGCAGGATTCTAGCAATTTGATTGCGCTTTCTAGTAATCAGAATGCGCTTAACATGTTTTTATTTGTTTTCATGTCAAGATGTAGCTGTCCCATATGAAGTTGAAATGTCAGGAAAATGCTGACTCTGATATATCTCAGTCCTTATCAGTATGGAGATCAAAAGTGAAACAAGATTCTAAAGCAGCTACTGTTGTTAGGGAGGAAACACCACAGTGTTGCACCCTCAGTGATTTAGCCATGTTTCTGGGGGATTTTGCTGTCAGGAAATCTGTTCTATGCCCATATCAAGGTGGAAAGTTAAAAAGCAGAACAACTGCTTGGATTCATTTCTAGGAAGATGAAAATTGAGATAGCATTAGTATTCCTTTCTGCAAACGAAAAAATGGTTTTATCAGCTCAGGAAAGCATGGCTGGTTTCATATGTATTCCTGGGAACAAGACAATGTACTGGCCAGTTTATGTCAAGGTACCAATATGCACTTGGAAAGGATAACTTCTAAGAAGCCAAAATCTGAAGCATATCTGAAGGTAGTGGTACTCATAATAGATCTGAATTGGAGTAGGAGTAGAATTTACTCCTAGAGGGAGAGAACAGGTTGTCACTGATTTAATGGAATGAGAGTAGTCTCCTATAACATCCTCAACACAATGATAAAAGTAATCTGGTGAATATATATCTGCTAAGAATAGATGAAAAAATTAATCTTTTAGACTGAGTTGTCCTAGCGCTCTGTGGGGAGGTTTGGTCTCTTAGCTCTGGCTGATTGTGCCAAAGAGCACCATGAATCCTTGAATTGCTTCTGCTGGTCCATCCAAGAATAGAGCTTTACTGCAGAGAGGTCATTCCTCATGCAGTCAGTGTGTCTTGCAAAAGGAATGTCAGTCCAGAGTCCAGGAGAGAGCTGGCAGGAAAGGGAGTGCTCCTAAGACCCATTGGAACTGCCACAATACAACTGCTAAGAGCTTCTTCTAATTTCCTGCATCTTAGAGTATGTTTGCATTGGTTATATCAAGGAGATGAAAGAAACTTATTCATACTCTGAGTTGAAAAAAAAAAAAAAAAAAAAAAAAAAAGCCTGAATACAGTGTTGCAGGAAATGCATCACACTAACAGCATCCTTTGGTTTTCCTTCCCTTGAAACATGGGTAGAGTGGACTTATGCCAAATGAAATACACAACATAAATACACCCTTAGATTCTCCTTCACAAGTTCAGGAAAACATACTTCTGCAGCTCAAATAAATCCTTATCATTCTATTTCCTATAAAGATAAGCGTAGCAATAGCTCCACTTATTAAGTGGAATAGGATTTAATATTACATTCTAAAAGAAAAGTATCTTGGACCTGATCTTGGCAATAAACTTTTTTGCTTATCAACAAATGGATTACCATACAGAATAAAAGTAAACGGTAATTCAGAACAATGATAACTTGGCAATAATGTATTGCCAAGTACTTCAAAGGAAGATACAAAATACCCTGTGGCTGCAGAATACCTGCACTAAGCTACAATTTTACCCTAAACAGCCTTCCCTGTGGTGCAGATTGATAGAGAAGTTATTTTTCTACTTTTTGACGTTTCTGTACTCTTAAATACTTCTTTCAATCTCTCTAGGATCATAATTACCTTACAAACTTTCTGTTTCTGAAATAATGTAAAATTCTGTATCCTTCAGATTTTTTCTCTTTTAGAACAATCTTAGGTTTCTGCTTTTCACTTTTTTCTAAATTTACCTGCAAGATTCACCTCCTTTGTTAAAGAAATTTTCTTATTTTGCAAATTAATAATACTGGCTTTTCATTTGCCCTTTTACTTTTGGATTTACTTACAGGTTAACAAAGTTCAGAGTTATTATTTCATAAGTAACTTTGAAGACTTATTTTCTCATTTGGTTACTGTTTGAACCAAGTCTCACAGAAAAGAGGATGGAATTGGTGATGAACCAATTCTGTTTCCTCTCCAAGAAGAGAATAGAAGTATAATTAGAATTATGAGATGAGTCACGGGCACATGCCTGAATAGTTCTAGAAGTTATATGGAAAGATTTGGAGTATGGATCATTTGGAGGTATTTTATGGGAAGAGGTTTCATATCTTCATGGACAGACTTCACCTAAGCATATGGGATACCAGCTTGCAATCCAAGCTGGCAGAATGAATAAAAAGAACTTGAAGTTGAGAGATGGGAAAGAGCTTGAGAAGAAACCATATAGTTTCTTCATTTAACACCCAGGGCAAGGGAATTTTAGCTTCAGGAAGGTGATGGCAAAAAATATAGAAAACAGGAGCTCAAACATTGCAGAGTTCAACTGGAGTGGTAATATAAAAAGCAGTAGAGTCAGTTAAAGGGTGCCAGGAACCTATGCAATAAAATAGAGGATCCAAAACCAGTGAGAAATAAAAATAAAACTTTATGGAAACAATTCTGTTAGAATGGAACTGCACCAGTGATCAGGGAAGAGAAATACCAATCAAAAGGTCTATTGTCTTCATAAAAGAAGGAGAATGAAGAGAGAGAGACAGAGAGAGACTAGAGAGGATATCCTGATAAAAGACAAAATTACATGGGGGAAGAGTTGCAAAGACAATGTGCAGTGAAGAATGCAGAAACCTGAAATTGGATGAGAACACCTTCCTTTTAGGAGGAAAATATTAATGAAGCCAATTTAACAATGCAGGTCCTCATATGTAAAGGGGGAAATGAGCACAGAAAAGGCAGCTGAGTTCAGGACATACACCCAGCAGATTTCTTCAATTCAGAGTCTATTTCCCAATATATCCCAGCCTTTGTTTCCATAAAGAACAAAGACATCCCTGAAGAGCCTGCCACAGAAAATAAGGTTGTATTGAAAGTAGATGAGATTATTTTGGTTAAATGAAATACAAGAATAAACAAAGCAGACATAGCTAAGAAGGGGGCTTGCACATTTTGATAAATAAAAGAAGCTAATTAGGAAAGTGAAATCAGCTGTATTGAGGAGCTTAGGGATTTGAATGTGGAAGAAGCTTGGCATTTCTTCATATTAAAGGTACAAAAATATTCTGTAACTTGCATCCAAAAGAGGGAAAAATCTAAGAAAAAGTTCCAGATCTAGATGGAGAAGAAGTTGTCTCAGTAAGGACAAGAAATGAGGCTAGAAGAAGAAGATATGTCCAACAAGAAAACTGCTAGAGAGAGCAAGAATTGATAAAATGGAAACTGACCCCCTAAACTTCTTTGACTTCACAAAAACTTCTAAAATTATTAAAATGCCCTTTCAGCACACTGAAAAAGAGGAAAGGAAAGACAAGTTACTGGGGGAGGGGGACCCTGAAAATTGATTTAAAATGGCTCCTGGTTTGAAGAAAGATTTTGCTAGACCTTTTAATAAGGACAAAAATGGTGGTCTTGGGGACAAAGCAGGATGACAGGTGAGGAATTAGCATATCTACACTACAATAAAGCGAAAATATCAGAAAGATTGAATATTCTTGACGGCAGGAATTTTTTAACATCTGTTATCTCAGAGATAGTGTTGTGTTCTGAAAATATTGAAAGCTACATGTGGGACCTGTAAAAAGGGGCTGAAATGTTCTCTAGTCCTCCCTGCCAGTAGGGAAGTGCAGATTTCTCTCAGGCTTGAGTGATTTGATTTCTCTCAGAGCTTGGCTCCCACATGCATCCCAAAGAGCAGTGTTGCCATGACTCACTTGCAGCTGTGGTGCTCTCACACTTTACTACCCATTTCCTCCTCCTTTGCTATGGTGCTGCACAAATGCTTTTTCTTTTTGCATGAATGGCGCTCGCAGTAAGTCAGAAAAGCAATTAGTCAGGAAATAATAAGAACAGCAAACCAGTGTTGCCACCTCTGGAAGATTAGTTTGTCTACCATAGAGTATGTGTTAACATGTCACCTATATTCAAGGTGGGAAATTGTTGAAAAGGAAGAATGAATTGAGAACTATTTGGGTTCTTAATCTCAGTTGTAGACAAGACTGGAGAGACAAACTTGGAGGGATAGGAAAATTAAAGATGCACGTATAGAGAAATGGAATAAAATCAATGTGAGCTTATACAAAGTGGCTGTACCAACCAATCTGATCATCTTTATTTAATAAAAGCTGGACTTGGACTTTCTGGATCTGGGAGGTTGCTCTAAACAAATCTAGCCTTGGAATCACCAGGGTACCACTTACAGTCTGTTGCTATAACTTCCTGGACAATGATGAAAGAGAATTGTTGGACCGGAGGGAGATAACCTACATTGAACTAATTTTGTCTGTTTCAGAAGTATTACATCACAAAACACGAAGAGAACTAATGAAATTTTGTGATAATACAAAGTTGAGAGCCTACTGATACATGGACATGCCAAGATCTTTTTTTGCTTGAGGACTAAAAGACCAGAAAGGGGATAGAGTATAATAACATGAGATATGAGGTCAGGCACTGAAGGAATAATTGTGTAACAAAAGAAAAAGAAGAGCTGCATCAGCAAGTGACTGCACCAAGAACAGTCACCCATATTATGCTACTACAGAAAAGGAAAATGTGTCTTCAAGGCATGCCAGATCCATTTTGTCTATCCAGGAAAGGACAGAGCAGAATAAAATGTTAATATTTTCTTGAGAGTATTGGTGGTACTTCATCTGCATTACTGTGAACAGGTCAGTTTTCTGTTTAAGACAGATTAATTTAGTTTGGAAAGGCCCAAAAACCCCAGGAAAATTAAGAACTTAGTTACTTAGAGGAAACAAAAAGTATTTGACTTATGGAAAAAAAAAAAAGGTTGAGGGGTAAACATTTCTTTACTTCCTATTAATATTGCACAAGAGTTCTCAACGAGTGGAGAAACAATCCATTCAATTTAAATGACAATTGTAACTCTACAAATAAAGATATCTACTCTAAGTAAGCAACTAATAATCACAAAGTTAAAATAAAGTAAAAATGAGTTTGAATCATGGTAAGAGATAGAAAACCTTTATTCTAAGTGTTGGGTTCAATGAACTTTTGTGAATGTTGAAGCTATGTTTCCATCGATTTCTTAGCATTGAGCACCTTTAAGGAGAATGTGAGAGAGAATATGAAAGCCAAACACATCCAGTCCCAGGACTTCCCAGAATTCTGTGGATCCAGGGTTCAAGAAGTGAGGAGTATAAAAGCTGAAACCATCAGAGTGGGATCTCATGATCTGCTCATCAAAATATGTTCTTGTCAGCATCACTGCTGGTATTAAAGGACAATTTTTCCATGTGGTTTCAGAAACAGCTTTCTCCACTGTCATTTTGTAAGAGATGGATTCCATTACAGGAAAAAACTACCCTGTATTCCAGTGGACAGGAAAAATAATAGTGGAGGAATAAAGGAGGGAAAGAGAACTGGTGTGGCCAAAGAGATGAAGAATAACTGAAAACAGCATTTAACAATGGGGAACACTTACCTTCAGCTGTATCACAGAAATGTGGAGTGAAGGCTATGGAAAGAGCATGGAAAAATACTACAAGACTTGCTTATATTGCTGTACAAGTTTATTTAGTAGATGGATAAGTACCAATATTATAATCCTACATGCAGGATTATTTGTTTTGTACAGATGACCATATGAGAAGCATTGTCCATCTCTAGAGCCACATACACATTAGACAGAGCTAAACATGTGAATATACTGATGCTCTTACAGGTAAAAGAAACATGAATTTTGATTTAATTTGTGTTGCAACAGCACCTTGCTATTCAAATGGAAATTAGAGTCTCACTGTGCTGTGTTAGCTGATATATATAGAAAGGAAAATAGTGGAGAGGGTGAGGAGGGCTGAAAAAATGTACTAAAAATACCACTTTCCACTAATGCATTCTTTGGCAATGCACCAAGGTTAATATTAATATTCTGCCAAAAGTCAAAGGGTCCCAAGTCCTCATTACTATTTGAAATGATATTGAGTTAATGTGCCTATTCTCACTTCTCACTGATTTTATGCTGGCTTTAGGACCAATGAAGTATAAATGGCTTGCTTTATCTCTGTCCTCTGGGAGATGCCTTGCTGGTTCCCACTTTCTAGAGTGCTTCCTACCAGGTTCTTACCCCAGCCCATAATGTTACATTTATCGCTACAGCTATACAAAAGTATCTTTAAGGTTCTTAAAAGCATCTAGTGGCTTTGATTTACTTGATGCACTTTCGGGATACTTGATCATCCAGCAGTGGTTGTTGAGCTCATGTAAACTTTAACACTTCAAAAGTTCGGCAATGTAAAAGCTGCCATCAACCGGGCATGTTTAATTGCAGGCACACAAAATCAATAATTGTTTCTGAAAATTCAGAACACATTTGACATTTCAAATAGAAAGGCAAGCTGATTTAATTTTATTATTTCCACATATGAAGTTTTATTTAATTTTGTAGTGTGTTAGATGAAATTGCTCTCTTCCCAAATTAGAACTGATAAAAGCATTAATTTCTGTAAATTAAATCACTTTCAGAGATCAGAAGTTGCTCAGCCTCTTACAGAAAGACTGGGTGCAGTTATGTAAGACAAGCATGTTGATTCATACCAACTAAGCTCTGCATTACTTGGAAGAGTCTTCACAGATTTCCCCCAAAACCAAATTTAAATGTGGGAAAGAGGCTCCTGTGTGATCTGAAACAATCATTCTGTTGTAAGGCTGGCAAAATTCCCATGCTTGAGGAGTGAATGAGCAATATCCAGAAACACCAATCCTATCCTTTATTTCTTTCCTGCTGAACGTAATAATAGGGTACAAGCCCAATGGCTAATAGGCCATTTTACTTCACTCCATTCTTGCACCTCCCATTATATAGCAAGATTAGAATAGATTTACTTTTGGTCATGCTTTAATTTTAAGCACAGTGATGCATAACCACATTGTTTCCAGTTATCAGATCTCTCTGTGAAGTCTAGAACAGAATAGTGTTGATAAATCCTGGGAAAACTGCTAGACCTGCATTGCTTTCTGAAGGTATGATTACTTCTTCTGCCACAGAAGTAGGCAGAGCTGGTTAATTTATTCCTTATACACCTGGGACTTATTTAAGTCCCAAACTCTCATCCAAGAAAAATCTCTCACCAACTTCTTCAAAGGGAACCAAGTGCTCATGATGTATAGCTCTTCCTTTTTCCTTCCATTATCTAGATGTCTTCCTGTCATAACCATTCCCCTAACTTCATCTTTTTCTTCTCTGACAAGGTCTAAAACTCCTCTCATGCCGTTTTTCCTCACCATTTCACTTTCTACTGCATTCACTTCCCTTGCAGGTACAAACACATCGTTTCTTGTTTGCTCAGAATAGAAACCTGCAAGTCCACCTGCTTTTCCACCCTTCTTTGTCAGAGGCTAAGGGCTCCCAAGTACTGCCTTAGCTCTCTGCCACTTTCCCATCCCCTCCATCTCTCCACTCGCATCAGTTTCCAGTCCTCTTCCACTCTGCTTCCTCCCCAAGAAATTTTTCCTGAAAAGACTTTTGTAGACATTTACCAAACTATGCCCTTTCAGTTTCACCTCCAAGAGTCATGTCCCCTTGATGTAAAATTAAGAACTGCCAATTTAAAAGATATTTAACCTTATGAAGATTATGCAGAAAGAATTCCCTGCTGTTCTCCACAGTACTTATCAAAGATAAAGAGATCTTTGGGACAGGGTCAGTGACATCACATTAAGGATTATCCTAGAAGGAGATCAATTAGCAGGTATTTGAACTAGGTAAAACGACTACGTTTGGGAGATTTTTCGTTTTGTGGTGTTGTTTTTTGTTCGAGGATTTTTTGGGTTTTGAATTTTTTTTTTTCCTCAACAGTCCCAGGGTGCCACAGAGTACTTTGATCAGTATCTTGAAACTTACTCTTCCAAGCATCACTCCCTTCAAGTCCAAACATCCCTTTGCTGTTGTTTGGGTAAAGGGAATGTTTCAGAAGAGAGTCCCTCTCTTCCTCCCCCTGGACGGGATTTGGTGCCTCGGGCCGGCCGCCCCCTCCAGCGAGAGCCCTGTTCCCTGGCCGCTTCCTCCCCCCGGAGTCCAGGCGCGAATTCCTCGGGAACTCGCCTTCCCCCGGCGCCGAGGGGGCCGGGAGAGCGCTGGTGAGTCACGGCGGATCCCGCGGGACTCCGTGCCCCGCCGCGGTGCCCAGCCCAGCCCAGCCCAGCCCAGCCCCGCTGGCCCGGGCCAGCCCGGCGCTGCTCGGCGGCCGCGGTCCCGCTCGGGGCACGCAGGGCTCCGGCTCCGGGCCGTACGGCACTGCCGGCCTCGGCACGGCTCTGCTCGTCTCGGCTTGCTCCCCCGGGACGGACAGCACAAACACAAGAGAGCACGGACTAGCAGCGGCCACCCCATGTCTTCCCTCCCTCAGCCAAGCCACCCTTCCAGACGTTCTCAGGTTCGGTGCTGCTCGGGGGAGTGTGATCTCTCATCCCTGTGTAAACGGGACTTGCCGGCATCTCCCGCCTGCATCGAGACGCGCAGCGATTGGGGAGCGCAAGAGCTACCCCTCTATAAACTGCTTTTGCCCCTAAGTCCGATTTAACTTAGAGCAAGAGCGAAGGAGCGCCCGCTCCCCGTTAGCAGGAGCTCTGGTCACCGCACGTGAGACACGACAGCGTTGGGAAGCGACTCTGCTTAAAAACACCCCAAACCAACACCCCCACTATCCCCAGGAGAAGCAAGCCAGCAGCTCTCCCTCCTTCCCGGCGGCAAGGGAGCACCTGCTGACACAGAGGATCGATGGCAGAGCCCTCTGGCTCCCAGTGAGGGGAGCGTAGTGCTCCGGACTCCTGCCAGCTCCCAGCAAAGTTTGGTTACCCCGACCTGCGTGCGCATGGAAAACGAGGGAACTCGAGTCTAGAAGTAATGAGGAGTTCCGGGAACAGCTGAGTACTACAAGAACTATAGTAGATACACCACAATTTCGGGGGTAGCACTTTATACTGCACCGACACCCAGCATCCGGCCGAGTGCGGGTGTGCCCAGCTCGGCGCATCAGGGAACATCGGCTCCCTTGAAGGGGGAGCCGGAGGGGCTGCAGGATCCGCACGCCGCGGGACGTGCGCGAATCAGGGCCAGGAGGCGAATCAGAGAAGTTGGTGAGAAACTAGAGAGCTTTGTAGTTTGAAACACGTTGCAACCAGCCCGGCAGAGATGATGAGATAAAGTCAGTACGTTTAGCAAGTAAAAACCGCAGAGCAACATTCTAGCACACACAAGGAGAAAGCGTAGACACGATTCAAAGACAACATCGCACTTTATTTGTTGCGTTCTGGTTGAAGGATGTGCGATGAGGAGACAAGAAGGTGATTTCGTGAAGACTACCGTGAACTCTCATGCGGGCTCCAGAGAGCAGGCTGAGCCGCTTCCCCACGCATGCACAGCACCGTATCTTTAGGACTCTTGAGCAAGTTTTAAAAGCTCCTCCTTCACTCCTCTGACGGCTTTGGGCACGCTTTTTGTCGCCGGATGGCACCGATTCCCCTCCTCGGGAGCTCCACAGAGACCACATAATGCCTCATTAGGAACCACTGAACGACCTGCGTTCCCAGACGGAGGGCAGGACGGAGGGCGAGGGGAGCGCAGAGGCGGTGCGCTGGGAAGGGTGACTGAGGGCTTGGGGATCCCTGCACACAGTACAGGGCAAGAATCCAGGGATGGGAGCTCTGGCCCCCCGCCTTCAGCGGGCGGCCCGCACGGACTCGGCAAGCGGGCTGGACTCCTCAGGACAGCTGGAAGCGAGGACCAGGGTAGCGGCGGGACTCCGGGCGCTCGCTGCTCCCTGCCACGGCCGGGGCAGGGTGCGGGGGTCGAGCCCTTACCTGAGTTCCGAAGCTTGCGGTTCTTGAAGACGGAGAGGATGACCAGGAGGTTGCCGAGGATGTCCACCACGGTGGTGAAGATCAGCACGCTGGACAGCACCGGCACCACCCAGGCGGGCCGCGGGGCGCCCGCCGCCGCCGCCTCCCGTTCCGCCAAGCCCAGGCGGCCGCGCCCGCCCGGGTCACAGCAGTTCCTCAGGGAGCCGTTCTCCAGCATCGCGGCCACCCCGTCCCGGCGCCTCCCCGCGGTGACCGGCGGCGGCCCCGCGCACTGCCCGCGCGGGCGGGCGGGAACGGCTTTAAGGGGCGCGCCGGGCGCTGCTCCGCCGGCAGGGGCGGGGATGGGGCGGTGCCAGAGCCCCCTCCCCTTTCGCGGGCGGTGGGGGAAGCCCGGGGGCGGGCCGAGCCCCGCCTGCCGGGAGAGGAGGCGGCGGGAGCGGAGGCGCGGAGCGGAGCGGGAGCGGCGGGGGCTGCCGGGGCGGGGGCAGCATCCGCGGGTAGCAGAAGCAGCATCCGCGGGTAGCGGAGGCAGCCGCGCTCGGCCATCCCCGGTGACAGCTTGCGTGGCCGGAGAGCCGCGGGGATAGGCGAGGGCGGCGGAGAAGCCCCTGTCCCAAAACGCTGCTCYTGCCCCAGGGCTCAGCCGCGGACATCCGCCGCCGGGAGAGCGCTTGTTTGGGGCTTGTTTGTGATTTGGTTCTGGGGAGTTGGTTTGGTTGGTGTTCCCCTGCCCCGCGGCTCGGACCGCGATGTTCCGGCAGCGCAAGGCCAGCGCTCCCCCCGCCGCTGTCGCCGCCAGGCACACGGTGCGCCCAGACGAGTGTTCCTGACACATTGCTCCCGTCGGCCTGGCAGCAGATCTGAAGGGGTCGTACCCTGCCTTCGCCGTGGCCTTGTGCCTCGCGTTTGAGCACAGCGGTCAGGTCGAGACTGAGTGCAGCGCCCGTGGGGCGATAGCTGCGAGCGCCACGGGCGGGACGTGCCCGCGCCCATGTCGGCTTCGGAATGCGGGCGCGTTCCGCGGGATTTTCCCGTCAAGCTGCAGGGCCGACAGAAGGGCACCGGCGGGCTCCACTCTGCAATTACGCTTGAAACATATCGTTTCCTTTTGGCCCCTCAAAGTGGCAGCTGCCATATGCTCATTTGCATTAAATAAACAAGCGAGAGGCGTGCGGCAGAGGAGGGCGCAGCCCGCCTGTCGCCGTGCCTGGCTGGCGGCGTGGCACAGCCGCCACGTGCCGCGGGCACTGGGACGCCGCGATCGCACGGCCGGGGCCGGCAATTAGCGCTGCTCTCCGCAGACGTAACTCGGGAGGGTTTCGTGCCCTACTTCACATTGTTTGCAGGCCATCCAGGTCACGCTGTATGGTTGTCCTGCTTTCAGAGGAAGGTATGCCCCTCAGGTTTTCAAGAATTAGATCCTGAGGTAACCTGCCTTCTGGCGTTAGTTTGAAAAAACAGGACAAGTTCCTGTCTTTTCTAACGGTAAATAACTTATTGTGGCTCGTTGCTTCTTTGAGGCTTAACGTGCACTGGTGTAATCAAAATGCTAAAGATAACTTTGTGGACTTTTTGGTTTTTTTTTTTTTTAAAGAAATAGTTTATAGTTCAGTTTAAAATCCTAGTCAATTTTAGATAAACTGAAGTAGTCCTGGTTGGAGTGAACATAGAATCGTGCATGTGGGCTTTTGAGCCAGTCTCATTTACACTGATTAAAAAAGAGAAAACAACACTACTTCAGATGCTTTTTGTTTAACATAGGCAATATGTAAGGCAGCATGGTCCTTTTCGAACTACAGCTGGAGTTATCACAGCTTCATGACTTGGACCAGAGAAGAACCTTCTTCTGAGAATTGTCACTCCTAAATAGTTATTTTGCAGTTCTGATATAGGAAACTAATAACTGCAACTTGACAGGACAGGCTCATTCTTGAGAGAAGCGAGAGTTCACTTGATTTTCCTTTTTCTTTCTCCAGAAGTTGGAAAGGTAGCTGATCCAAGGAAATGCCTGTTCTCTGTATTCATCAGCGCAAAGGAGGATTTTTCCCTAATGAATCTTTAAGAATAGTTTAAGAATAACTTTTGTGTTACAGTGTTTCCCTTTATCTTCCTCTGTTCCAATTTCCCCTTTCAGAATGTTGTTATTCTCTCTGCCCATTATCTATGTACTACTCTACACTTATGGACTTGTTATGGGAAACTTACACACATTATCATTTATTTTCATGCCTGAGGCTCTTTCTGGGCATCTTTCCAGAATCTGTGTAAGTGCTTTCAGGAGAGCTGTACCATTTTGTTGTCTGTCATTACTACAGGATTTATCTTTGACTGTTTGTCGAAAGCTTAAACTGCCCCTGAGCATAAATGTGGCTTTTCAAGGTAGGCTTTGCTCCTTGCATTATCCAGGTTTGCAGTTTGTCCCCACAAGAGGAACAATGTATTTCTCCCTGTCACACACAATTGTTATGTATCATTGCTCACTTCATTTAATAACTCCCAAAAGTGTACCAAGTGATTTAGAGAAAAATTAGAAAGCTATGCCCTGAGCTTGGCCTGAAGTATGAGCCTGCCATAAAATGTGAAACATAGTGAGCCTTCTGGCTTTGGAACAAGAGTCTGACTTCTGTGGATGCACTGGCATTTGACAGTAAAAAACCAGGCAGGTAGGAATAGAACTGGTACCTTTCCTACCTCAGGAACCTGTAAAGAACATGCTCTTTATCTGCTCTGAATTTCCACTCTCTTCGTTAGTATCAGTAACATAGATTGGAATTATTATTTCGTGTTGTCTGTCAAARGATAAATTATAAATGTTAATCTTATTTGCTTTGTAAAATGATTGATTAAAATGCATTAAACTATCTGTGGATGATCATACTCAGCTTTTTAGTAGCCTTATTTCCAATTAACCAAATTCTTTTTTAAAGTGAAATAAGTTTTTAAGCCTATTGATTGTTGCAGTTGTTAAAACATAACTATTTGTTGCAGAAAGCTCTCCATCTCAAAGGAAGAGATATATTCTTCACAGTTGGATTGTTAAGACCTTTATATTTTTAATTTTGTGAAAATTTTCTTCTATGTCTAGGAAAATTAGCCATGTCTTGTGTTTCTTTTTGAAAGCAATCTGAAGTTTTCTAAAGGCAAGCTCTATTTGTTTTGCAGGGTAAGACCAGGAATTGCCTGAATGGTGGAGCAATCAAATATTCCATGCATTGCTCTGCTGCCTGAGGCTAAACTCTCTTGTTTGTCTTATTATTTTTTTTTAATCTTTTCCCCTGTTCATTCTGAAGACAAATGACTGCTTTCTGGAGATACATGCAAGCACTTTGTTCTCTGTGATTTGTTGATTTGACTTTCTAAATCTGTAACTGGTCACAAAAGTCAAAACTTTTCAGGAGCACAAATGAAATTTCAGGACAGAGGACAAAATCTCTTGAATTTCAGGTATTCCACAGAAGAAGAAATTATATCTCCTCTATGTTTGCTCTTTCAGCACACATTTCTGCAAAACCAAGGGACATTTAGAGCTAAAATGCAGTTTCCATATAGTGTTCCTACTTTTAACGATCTCAGTTTGAGTTGATTGTTCTCACTGTGTACACCATGGCAGGGGCTGGAGTCTTATACCTTTTATACCTCTTCCATTTCTATACAATTTGGGTTTTTTTAATACAAGTCTATATTTTTAAGTCACCTTAAGCCCACTGTTCAAATGAATGTCTGTGTTCTTGTCCACTGCTGTCATGAGCCTGTACAAAAAGGGTGTATCTTCTCTGATCAAGAAGGGTCTTTCTTTTCTGTAGGAACAGAAGATTCACTTATCAACACTTACTGGTCTGGGTTTCATCTTTTCCATGAAATGTTAATACTTTTAATGTAGAAATCAAAGCTTTAGTTATTGGAATTTTATTTTGTTGTCCATAATTTTCCAACCCCTTTTTACCTGCTGGAAATTTCCCATGAAATGAGGTCTGCCATCCCAATCCCAATAATTTATTGTTGTTTTTGTCACACTGAATTTCTATGGCACATAAGAAGACCCTTTTGCTGTGAATTTTCAGTGAAAAGAGTCACCCATTTTTGAAGCTTTAATCAATAGATTGGACAAAACAGAGATGTGGAGTGGGAAGGGATTTAGGTTGAGTACATCTCAACCTAAGGTGGAGGGAGAAATCGAGATCAGCTTCCCAAGGATTGTGAACATTTATTTTCCTGTAATCATTGGATGGGTGTGGGAAGCAGGTAGAATAGATAACCTTGTGCATATCTTTCTGCTGAAACTGAAGAGGAGTTTTGAGGACTAGCTTAGACTAGGTATTGCAGTGCGAGGTGATTAAAGGGGAGGATTGCTTGGGGAAGATTATTCCAAGGGTTATCGCAGGACGAAAGCTCCACGTCAGAGCTCTTGATTAGGACTCAGTGTCAAATTTCAAAACATTTCAAAGCCATCCTGCCTCTAAACGTGCTCTCCTATTCCACCTTCCCCATTCTTTAGTGTAAGTGGTTATATGTATATATGTACTTTGTATACAATATATGTACGCACACACTCTGTGCATACCACAAGCTACTGTCGCTATTCCTCTCCTGGGACTGCTCTGCCAATTTGTGTTGTGTTTTCCTAATATATAACCCCAAGCTGGAGTGGAAGAAACTGATTTTCATTCATGACCTCAACTAATATTTGAACTTACATTTTTCGGAGGTGAAAGGCTAATTCCCTTATTCTGCATAACCCTATGACTAATCCTTTTTAAGATGGAAACCAGAGCCAGAAGAACATAATTGGTTTATATTATTAGAGGGAGCTACCACAATCCTGATGTTTATGTAGCATTCAGGTGCTGTTATCTCCTTCCTTCAGCTTGTTTTTTGCAAGCAGCTGCTAGTTTTGTCACAGCCAGAAGGCCTAGATGGGCTGGGGAGGGAGAGACGCTCTGGCAATCAGGAGGCTCTGAAGTCCTGGTGGTGACTGTCCCATGAATCTATCATGGGACCGGGGCTAACTGACTAATTTTGTTTCTTTGTCTCTTTTGTTGCATTAAAAAGAGGCTAGGGAAAGTCTGTTATGTACTTCTTGGAAGGGAATTGAGAGTGATTTTGTTAATGTTTTAGAATAAATTTAGTTTTGCTATGCAGCTTATTGTCTTTTTTTGAAGTTAATGCAAAGCTGTCGCGAACGGTCTAAACTGCGTAAAAACAAGCCTGCAGCTGTCTGCCAACACCAGCAGTAATGGATGGTCTGCTTCACAGGGTTGACCATGCTTGAGCTGAAATTTGGAACCAAGGAATAATTTGGTTTGGTGAATTAAATGAGTTCAAAACTTAAATACAACTTTTTAAATAAAGATAGAAGTCACATTTCATTCTTCACCACCCGTTTCCACCAGTGTTGTCCCCAGGACAATACGAACTGTGCTGTCTTGGGCTTTGTCATGGTGTGCAGGTATCAGCTGAGGTGTGAGGAATCATCTGAGATCAGTCAGGTGGCTGATACAATATACACAAAACACAGTTACAACTGGCTTTTCCCCAGAGGAGTAGAAGTCTGGCTCCTCTACCCAGCTTTTGATTTTCACAAAATGTCTGAAAGTATAATAGCCTCAAAGCTTGAGGCCAGGACTCAAATCCTGTGCAATTTAGCAAAGCTTTAAAGTTATAGGGAGGAGCTAATAATAGGCCAGATATGTTAATAGAAGGCCTGATTACCTGAAGTCCAATTTTCATGGGAAGTTTAGGTTACAGTGGTTCTGTAATAGCACACTTCCATCAAGACTACCAAGAGCTGTATCCACTTGTTGTTCCTCTCACATATGTTCTTCTATGCCAGGGAAATAAGAACTGGGACTGGAGCTGGAACATGATAGACCCCTGGAAATAAAATATGAGTCAGACTTGGTGATTGCTTGATTAGAATGTATAATTTTCTGATAACGACCATCACGCCAACCAAATTATATCCTGAGCTGAATTTGTTTTCCCACTATTACCTGTGACTCATAGGTAGTGGGTTGACCCTGGCTGGATGACAGACACCCACCAAAGCTTTTCTATCACTCCCCTCCACAGCTGGACAGGGTAAGAAAATATAATGAAGGGTTCACGAGATGAGGTAAGAACCAAGAGAGATCACTCACCAGCTACCTCACAGGAAAGACAGACTCAGATTTGGGATATTATCTGAATTTATTACCAACAAAATCAGAGTAGAATAATAAGAAGTAGAAATAGACCTTAAAACACCTTCCCCCCACCTCTCCCTCCTTCCCAGCTCTACCGCTGCACTCCAGCATCTCAGGGAGACAGGGAATGGCCACTTCATCACACATTGTTCTTGTCTCACTGTTCTTCCCCCACTCCACCATGGAGTGTCTCCCAAAGGAGACAGTTCTCCATGAACTTCTCCACTGTGAGTCTACCAAACAGGCAGCAGTTCTCCACAAACTGTTCCAATGTGGGTCACTCCTCCACAGGGTGCAGTCCTTCAAGGACAGGTTGCTCCAGTGTGTTGGTTCCCAACAAGGTCCAAGTTCTACGAGGAAACCTGCTCCAGCATGGGCTTATCTCTTCACAGGTCTCCAGGCCAGGAGCCTGCTCCACCATGGGCTCACAGCCTTGTCTCAGGCATCCACCTTCTCCAGTGTGAGGTGCAGGTGGATCTCTCCATCCCTTTGGACTCCCATGGGCTGCAGGGGCAGAGCTGCCCTCCATGGCCTGCAGGGGAATCTCATCTGGTGCACCTCCTGCCCTCCTTCTCCACTGACCTTGACGTCTACAGGGCTGTTCCTCTCACATATTCTTGCCCCACTCTTCTCTGGCCACAATTACATCTGTACAGTAACTTTTTTTTTTTTCCTTCTTAAATATATTATCATAGAGGCATTATCATCATTTCTAATTGGCCAAGCCCTGGCCAGTGGCACATCTGTCTTGGAGTTGGCTGGCATTTGCTCTGCTGGATATGGAGGGAACTTACAGCAGCTTCTCACAGAAGCCACCCCTGTCTCCCCCTGCTACCAAAACGTGACCATGCAAACCCAATGCAGCAGGAGTGTGGCCCTTTGATAATCAACAGGACCACCAGTGAGTCAGCAGCACTGGATTCAGTGGTGCCATTCAGTTGCAATGTAAGATGGATCATGTTTCTCTGGGTTGGGAGACAGAACAATAGATCATGGTGTCAATTGGAACTTACTGCCTGGATTCATTGCTTTGCCTGCTGACCCACTGAATAATCTACCAGCCAAGGTATAGCTGCTGTTTAGGGAAAATGCTATGCGTCTGTCTTCACTGGCAAACAACATAAAGGCTAAACACCATTTCAGTTACTCTAGCAGTGTTTAAGAGGGAAACATTATTGTAATAGGTTTTAAGAGGTGCAGTGCTCTTGTAATGGCCTTCATTCCAGGTGAGTTTCATCTATGAAAGTTATTGAGGTGGTTTTATATGTATTAGATCATTCACTGCATTAGAGTCTTCTTCTTAATGTTGAAAATACACATCTAGTTTAGAATTTTATTGTGTCAAGTTCAAAAGAATCTCCAACTACTTTTTCATCTTTGTGCAGTAATAATCATGCTTTTCTTCTGTCATTCTCCTAGCTCAAAGGACAAAATCATTTAGGACAAAGCTATATTTATAGTAAATGTTAGTTATTCTGCATTGACTGGAATTCATTAACTGTACAAAATGCCTGGAGGTACGTTTGTGGAAGTAGCTCAGAATTGTTTTTTAACTGAGAATGATTATTACCTTAAACAATAAGAAAGTAAATACTGTCAGGGTTGGTATGGCTGGCATGTGGGATATGACTGAAAGCAGAACAACAAAGGAAGAATTCAGGAAGCAATTTGGAACATACTGTGGCAGTATTATATTCAAAACTGACATAAGGGAAAGGAGTGTGTCTGTTTTATGAAATGAAACTTGGGTGGCAGTAGATGAGGGCTCTGCATGAGTTATGGAGAAATGGCGTGGGTCATGGATGAAAATTTTGAAAGGAAGACAACAAAACTAGCCTCTTTTTCTACTTTTTAATATTAATTAGTACATTACTGAAAACAGGATACTTGAAAAATGCACTGTGTCATAAGGGGTCAGTCAATTCAAGCTATCATACTTTTAAGCTTTCACAGAAGAAAAAACCAAAACCAGTTCCAATTTTTAAAGTTAAGGTCTCTAAAGTAGGACATGAAGAACAATAGAATATATAGTATTTTTGACTCAAAATTTCAGAGGGACCACATTGAAAAACCTAGCAGTACACCAATGAGATATGCAAATTGACAATACAACATTCTTTTGTCAGGAGAAACCTAATAATCATCTCCTGACCAGTTGATGTGGGCAAAACTTGATCCATTTATGGAACACATCAGTCCATTAGGGATAGTAAGTGATCATCCACAACTGTGACATAGGGTGACAAAAAAGTGTTGAATTTGGATTGTACCAACATTGATTTTACTTGTCTGACACATGACTTGGCAACCTTAAGCTGTAGTTTCCTGGCATTCTTTTTTTGTCATGTCATCGATTTTTGTTTGGAAAAAACCCCAAAAATTGAATACTTTGTCATTCAGAATTACTGACCTTCCTGTGGGCTGTCACTGATAGTGAACCTTATGTATTTAAATCTTGTCTACAGCTCTCTTCAAATTGATGACATCACAATTTGTCGTCATTCTCTGTTTTTTCATCAGCATTAAATTCGTCTGAAGCTATTGACTTTCATGGCCACTTGATTTCAGCAGAAGATAGAAGCAGCTCAGGAATCTGGGTTTTATTCTAGGGCACGGAAAAGCTGTGTTTTTAGGATTCGAATCTTCCAAGCTGATTCTCACATGTATGTTCCCTTCTGCTCTCTCCTATCAAGTTCCTCTGTGTCTTCTCCCTTTGGGTGCATCACACCTTGTTCATACTTTAATCTCTTTTTCTACCCCCTCATTATTTCATTCCTCTCTGCTTTCTCAGACAGTCCTTGTATCCCCTTTGGGAGCTTCTTTGAGATCCCAGGACCTCCCTTTCCTGATGTGCAGGCAGTTTCCTTGCCTAACAAAGCCTAATTCTCCTTTCAAAACCATGGAAGTTTTGTTTCACCCTTTCCCTTGCTCCAGATTGGTGTCTTCCCAATCTCACCATCCTTTTCCTGCTTTAATATCAATCCATCCTGTATTTTCTTTCTCTCTTGCTGCTGATCCCTTTTTCTCATTTCCAGTCAGAAACCCAGCCCTGTCACTCCCAGGACAGAGGGCTTTAGGAAGCAGCTTTTGACTGAACCATGGAAAGTCAGGTCGGTGTGAGCAATATGGAGAAGATGAAATACATTCAACCACTCTGCTAAGGTAAAAATTGCAATTGTCACAGGGTGGAGAGAGAAAAATCTCTGCAGGTTTGGGAGGATTCCCCCATCTGAGTTTCCCTCATTTCAGTCAACATTAGAACTTGACAAAAGCACATACATCTTAAAGGAGAATAGAAGCTATGGACAAGATTGCCCTGTAACTTTGGAGACAACATGACATTARCCTAAAATTTGTGTCCAAGCAGCTCAGTTCCATAGGATGTGTCAGCAACTGGGGGCATGGTGGTGTTTGGATATCTTCTTGAGGGTCTGTAGCAGAAGGGTTGGTGAGCTTTGAGATTATTTACTGCATCTTCTGGGAAAAGGAAGTAGAAAAGAATAGCAGCTCCAGATCATTCTCTCCCAAGCATCTGCCTAACCACGTCTGTGATCTTCAGTCTTAGATCCATATGTGCRTATGCCTTTCTGCTTTGTAATTTTAAACTTTTTTTTTTTTTGGTCACCCTCTGGGACAAACTGGACCTTTTCTTTCAGTTGGTTTTTTAGTAAATATGATTACCATTTCTTGGCATCACAGTCCTTCTGTCTCTATATTTATAGTAGAGTTTCTTGATTCCCAAATTTGTGTCTCAATGTTTGAAGAAGCTTTCATAATTTTACAGGAATTTCCTTTATTAAATACTTTCCAATCTTGCTTTTTTTTTTTCTTATTCCACGCTAGCATAATTTTAGAAAGCTCTTTTAAAGACTTCCTCAGAGACCCTTGAAATTACAAACCTTTTCCTGTGTTTTCCCTTGTGTTTGAAGCATGATGGCTCACACTGTTATGTAATTTCCCTGTTTCAGTCTTGCCTTTATGATTGTGGAGGCTGCATTTTTTCAGAGACCATGGGACCGAGTAGGTGAAGCTGGAGGAGGATAGCCTAATGGGTCTAGTAGGAATGGCAGCATTTATACTAATTTGTGCAGTCCTAACTAAAACTGTGTCACTGAAACATGACCTAGCAATGAAAAGAAACACTAATTGGGAAGGGTTAAGGGATGTGTTGGAAGACCATAGAACAGTTTGGGTTGGATGGTGGTACACTTCCCAGTCTGGCCATTCATGAGACTCCCTGGCAGTCACATTCTCAATGCCAGAGGCTGGGACTGATCCCCTTCACAGCAGGCAGCTCCAGCGACCCAATGGGACCCTGCTTGACTCAAGACACACCCCACACTCACACACAGGCAGACCAGGTTTTCTTATTGCAGATTTCAACCCCAGAGTTAACCCCAGGTTTGCCGTAACAGAGTCCCATAAATTGCTTTATTCTATAAAGCAATTTATTAATGGTGCAGCAACAGAGGAAAAAAAAAAACCAAAACAAAGCTGGTGCCTTCAAGAAGGGACCCTGAACAAAGAAACCCCTGGGGCTGTTATACCCTCACAGTCCAAGTCTCAGATTCCTCCAGATCCTTCAGATCCTGGTGTGTTTCTAAGTGTCTGGTCACCTGGAGGGGCCGCAGGTCCCCATGTTTTTTGTTATGCAACTGTCAGGAGTTTATGGCTTGGGCTTAAAACATCTGTCCCCATCTTCCATGTAGGACCTCTTTAAATATTGAAAGACCACAGTAAGGTCTCCCTGCAGTTTTCTCTTCTATTGGCTAAACCATTTAATCTCTCTCAGCCCTTCTTCATAAGAGATGTTCTCCACTCTGCTATCATCCTCATGGCTGCTCCCCTACATATTCTTCTTCTGTTGGGACCCCAGAGCTGGACACAGCACTGCAAGTGGAGTCTCATGAAGGCAGAATCCCCTCCCTCACCCTGCTGCCCATGCTGCTTTGACATAGCCCAGGATGTGGCTGGCTTTCTGTGTTTCCAGCTCATGTCCAGCCTGCCATCCACCAACACCCCTAGGTCTAAGAGATGCTCTTACTCACTGATAAAAATCTTCTTGTCTTCCTGGACAAGAGACTGTAAAGGCTTCAAAAGAAAGGAAAAATTAACCAAACACTGCTGTGTTATAGAAGTATCCTGCTTTTGTAACTCCTACAGAAATACTGACATTTGTAATGCCTGCAGGAGAGCACCAATACTTCTATGTTGAGGTCTTGGCTCTTGAGTAATAGCATCTGTAAGCCTTAATCTGCACTTTGCTAGTTCTGACTACTCGTACTTCTGGTACTACTGCCTCATGTCAGATAACAAGTTTAAAGCAGAATTATTAAGAATTTTGTTTGAGGGAAAAAAATACCAAATGTTAAACTGAAATAAAGGATGTGCCTCTAAAATTTATGTTTGTGTCAACAAAGCCTTTCTGAAATTCACGTTTATATAAAGCACACATTTTACTGGGACAAAGTTCCCACTAATAGTTTTTAATACTGAGACTCTAAATTGTCATACTTGAGGTCAGAATCAGGACAGGGCAATGGACCTTCTTCAAGGCATTCCCTTTTTCCTATTGGTTTTGTGATGTGACAACTTGCAAAAGTCCAAGGGCAGCCCACTGATACCTTCTAGTACTGGTTATGTACCAGCCTGCTAAGCTTTGAATTGCTTTGTGATCCACACAATTTGCAGTCACCAAAATCACTCTGATCATTCTTCAGCCATCAAGTCCAACTCAGCTCACTTTCTAAATGCCCTTAGCATTTGTTGCAACTGATTAAAATTCACCCCAAAAATTTACTGGCCTATTATAACACACGCTTGCAATAATTTCATTCATAATTGCTATTTTAAAATGTATGTAGTAAGAAATAATATCCTTCTGTGAATAGTTACAGACATACGTATTATAAATTAGTTTATGGTAGTTTAGACAAAAACACACACAAAGACCATTGCAGCCTCCAGAGGCAATTACAGATTGATTGGATATGGATGGGGCAATTCCAGAGTCACTGTTGACCATTTTTGGAACAGAAAGCTGTTATCTTCCAAGGTGTAATGCCTGCCTTGCCCTGATGTTTGCTGTCCTCCTTCTGTAGAGTCTACCCAGAAAATTCCATCTTTTATTCTACCCTAGGTCCATGATTTTATTTATAGTTGTTTTAAAAAGTCTTGGCTGTAGCACTACATAAACATGCAGTCTTTTAAAATACAGCTCTTACATTTGTGTATCTGACTGATTCCCCTTTGCTTTTAAGACTCGGAATAGTAAGTCCTATAAACAGACAAAATCACATCCATGTGCAGTTTTATATTACATACACACCTTATTCATATTGATAGAATAAGATATATCCTTCATCAGTCACAACACTAGACAAGGCCACTGACCTATAAAAGTATTACATGTATCCTGTTTCAGATATGATAATAAAATAAAATTAAAATTAAGTGAAATGGAGTCAAACAACTTATAATTAAATATACTTGTAGTTTTTTAATAGATTCCTTTTCTGTTCTACCTCTGGCAGATAAAGCAGAAAGGATTGTTATTAATAGTTATCCAAGTTACTCCAGCTTAAGGATTGTTATTATTAGTTATCCGAGGTACTCCAGCTTAAGGGTTGTTATTAATAGTTATCCGAGTTACTCCAGTTTAAGTATCTCTCTTCATAGGATTTTCTAGTGATCTTAAAGGCCTGATTAACTGCATGTTTGCTTTTTTATTTCATGTAATTAATCCCCTAAGATGGCTATACTATTGTTTATATGTACTCAATTAATTTTTATTATCCATTTCTTATGAATTATTTATAGGTAGGTTTATTTATATATTTATAGATAGGTTTGTTTTATCTTAAATTAGCGTTTCTTATATATGCATAGGCTTCTACAACCTTTCCTTTCCTTTTGTTTTTTTTTTTTTTTTTTTTTTTTTTTTTTGTTTTTTTTTGTTTTTTTTTTTTTTTTTTTTTTTCTTTGAAAAAAATACTGGTTTTCACATGTCACTTGAACACTTGAAATCAGACATTATAGTGTTTACTTCAGTGTTCAAGAGATAGATCTCTCCATGTTCAGATGAAATATCTAATACCTCTCTCTCTCTCTCATTGAAGGGTCACACCTAATCCACCATCATTTCAACTGTTAATTACTTACATGTCCTATGTAGCACTTTGTTGGTGTTTGTCCTTTTTATTTTTCTGTTGATTTTGAAGGCAATGGACCATCCCTCACCCCCACCCCCTCTCCAGGTTTCTTTCATGCGCCTCCTCACATGCCTCACTGAATTTAACAATACTCTCTGTTAATTTGAATGGCTCATTTTCATTCTAATTGTATTGCATTTGCTTGTCTGGTTCTGCAGTTTCAAACATTTTAGCTACTCTAGCAGTTAGATATTCTTTTGTATGTGGTTCTCTTTTTCTTCCAAAACTATTCAGAATGAATTTTGGAGGAGTCTCGGAGCTGATGCTGCCTTTTCTTTTGTCGTTTTCTGCTTCTGGGATTTGTACCGTATTTGGCTCTCCTATTTATACAATGCTTCACTCTTATCCCTCTTTCTTAAGTCCAATTGCTGCAGGTTATCGTTAGCAAATGTTAAAGGCCTGACTCATTCCTGTGTTTATTATATCTTTGAGCCTTTTGTTCATCTCTCAACATTTTCCTTGCTTATTGGAACCTCTGTGTTAATTCAGTCGAAGAAGTGGTTCCCCATTTGATTCAGTGCTTGCTGCTGCTCTAGCTGGGTTCCCCTGCTGCTACCCTAATGGCTTTTCCCCATTTAACCCATAATTCCTCAAAGGTATGCCTGCTACGAGCACCGTCGTTTTTCTAACTGGTTTCATTTGCTTGGAATTTCAGTTCCTTGTGATTGCAATTTGCTGTCCTGTCTCCATCCCTTCCTATTTACTACAGTATTGTTGCTTAAAAGAGCTATTGGTTTCCTCTGCATGTCTGTCAGAGCTGGGTTTGGAATAACGCACAGTGTGGTGAATAATAATGCAGCTGTGGTGAGTTCCTCTCCAGTTTTCCCAGCACAGTTATTATTATCAGTTCCTACCCTGGATTTGTCTGGATCACTATGTCTCTCTTCATCCTTGTCTTTCAGGTGTCCCAAAGAGCTGTAGCAAACGTGTTCTGCCTTTGAAACTGTGCTTACAGGGCTGCTGGGTGTTTCACTCATCCATTAAGGTCAGCCCTGGCAGAAGAAAAGTGGGAGTCAGTAGCTTCTCTGGTTCCAGAATTAAAACCTGCACTTCTGGTACTGTCTTCTGGTTTTCTCTCATTCCATGACCTCTCACTGAACATTGCAGGACCATTTGAGTGGCCATTTGAGTTTACACCATTTGAGTTTACACAGTAAAGAAACAGCCTTCTGCTTTTCACAGCCACATTTCCATCTGTTAAATCTGACACTTCTTTGGCAAATTCTTCCAAATTTAAGCCTAATATATTCTAAAATGGCTCCTCAGACCAGGGTCATTTGAGTGCACTTGAGCCGTTGCCACCAAGTATCCTGGGAAGTGGTGGCATCCTCACGATGAGGCTCATCCTGTTCCAGTCCAACAGGATTACAGGGATGCTCTCAAACTCAGTTGCACATGCAGCACTGAGTTGTGCAGCAGCTTTGGGCAGATGTTCAGTCCTGCCTGAACGCTGTCTCACAGCCAGGACTGGCAAATGCTGCTCTTTTCCACTGATGCCTTCTCAGTCACTTTTTGTCTTGAAAAATACGTTCCAACAGAAACAGGCAGAGAGGCAGAAGGTCTGCAAATAGGACTTAGAGTCTGATGTCAGAGAAGGGATGTAAATATGAACAAAGTGCTGTTTCTGTCTTCATCCAATTGCTGACCTGCTCCTTTCCTGCCAGTGTAGTCAGCAGTGGGCTGTCAGAAGGGATGTAGGCTGTGGGAGAGACCCCCAAGTTTTGGAAGTGTAACCAATTGGTTATAAATGGGGTGCTTTTACACATTATTATTTATGCAGCCTGTCCACAATCAGCAAAGGAAGGTTAATTTTACATTAAGTTGTATTTTAGTGCAATATAAATCTGAAGAGGTGTTGTGAGACTTCAGTGGCACAACCAATATGAAAAAGTGATTWTTTAGTTGTTTGATCAGTACTCAAGGGAGTATCAACATATAAAATCTATAAGTTTTCATGAATGTTTGAAGGCACATTAGTTCCTTCATCAATTTCACAGACTATTGCAGACAGATTTTAGTGAAACTGGTTACTGTGCTATTAATTATTAAACGAGCTCTTATTACCCCTAATGGGCTTGAACCATCACTAAGAATGTTTTAGCTTTGATTTTGACCATGCTAATAATAGTCTCACCTGTCTTGTTGCATGGTACAATTGCTTTCATGTGTTACTTTCTGTCTGCTCTAGAAGCAAACCTTACTTTGGTAACATAATAGTAGGATATATATGGATTGCAACACAGTTTTGATCTGTATTCCCTTTCCAAGTGCCATTATATCAAATCCATTAAGTGCTTACAATGCATGGGCTGAAAAAATGGCTATGAGAAAAAAACAAAGAGCTGCCATATTTCTATGTCTCAGTGACTCAGCAGCAGATCTACTGAGTTCACAAACAGAAATCTAATTTTTAGTCCTGCAAACTAGATTTCACCTCTGATAGTCAATGGGACTCTTGACTTTACAATTATCAGCACCTCTAATAAAGAAAACTCTTTGAAATTATCATTACCATGCTCTGTTCTTTCCACTACGTCTAAAATTGCTCTGACAGCCCCCTGTCTCCCCATAAAGGCATTTCTAAAATTATTTCAGACTGCGATTAGCCAGGACAAACCTGACTTTGATTTCCAAAACCCCCATTGAATAAACARAATTTGCAGTTAAAAAATCCCATAGCTTTTAAAGTCTGGGACTAAGTAAAAACAGAAAGAGAAAATGGAGAACTTCCATCACCTTGCAGATTTCTTTTAATACTTAACTTAGCAACAGTTCTAATCCAGTAAAGATGTATTTATGTTTGAATATGCTTTAGATTGACTGTGACTGAATACCTTGACAAGAAGTAAATGGTCCTCTTTTACTGACCTTAATCCCTCAGGGCAGAGACATGATGTCCAAATTACATACCCTGGCTTGCTCTTTCGTATGTGCTTTAATAAGCTAAAAAGATTAAAAAAAAACAAAAAACAAAACTAATTACCTTTAGACAAGAAATCAGTGTTTTCACTGTCAGAATCCATACAATTCATCTATTGAATCACAACCATTTTCACAAACTGATTCCCCTACATGTAGTAGGTGCATAGGGAGTACACTTCCTATGTATTAGCTGCAGAGTTTAGACAGCAGCTGGGTCCAAAGAATAAAATTTGAATTCCTGTTTCTTCAGAAGCATCTCTTCCTTTCCACAAAATGGCTATTAGGATGGATGTTAAAAGGCAATTTTTTTTTCATTTAAGAAAATTGTTTTTAAAGAATACTACAGAGTGGGAGTTTGTTACTGCTTGGTGACTCTTCTCCAGCTTTAATTTTTTGAGCATACAATAAAAGCCCACAAGGGTATTGTAGGGCTTACTGTGTTAAATTCTCTCTGTGAACAGGCAAATAACCCCCTGTGCTCTGAGCTCTGTTACTCTGATCTGCTCCCAACCTTGCAGCATATAGCAGCCCAAAACTTCCACCACCTAATATGGTTTTGCAGCTTTCCTTAGTGTACACAATACAGCTTCAAGGTTTTCCAAAAACTGTGTGAAACCAAATAGATAAAAATTTCCCCTCTGTAGGAGTGCTGATTGTGAACATAAAAGTGCTCCCAAGGTCTTCTGAAAATTGATAGGCCATAGCTGTGCTTTCATTGCAAAGGGTTCAAGCAGCTGTTAACTCTGCTTTATCACCACGTGATATATCATGCGGCTCTGGGCATTTATTTTTTCTATCTCCACCACAAGCGATGTGCCTGTGACTTTTTCTTGTCAAGCAGAATTAAGTTCAGGGGTGCTGTTGAAGCTAGTGAGCTTTTTTACATGCCAGAAAATTGGAGTTTAATAAATTGGTGTAATTTACACGAGAAAGCAAGAGTGATGAGACGTGTCAGAAAAAGTAACCAACAGGGAAGTACATGGAAATAATTCAAGACTGCAACAAGAGCAAAAAGTTGACTTTAGGAATGTTCCTTGTAACATCCACCATAGGGGTTTTTTGGGTCAGTTTTGTTTTCATCTGGGAGCAAGCCAGCAACTTATCCTGTATGGGCTCTTCAGTGCTTTGGAAGACTGAGCTGGTGTCTCTTTGTCCTCATCAGTCAATGAGGAAATGATGGGATTTTAATTATTGAATATTCAGTGCTGATAAAATGAGAAGAAGAAGAGAGAGGAAGGGTGATATCTGGGTTCCAGATCTGTGGTTCTTGGTAGTTACACTGGTAATATTTTAACTTCTAAAATAGCACTGCCTTGTTATCTGTGAAACTGTGTTTCATCTTTCTTCCCTTTTGTTACGTGAAGTTTGTAATTTTTCCTACACCATCAACATTTTGCATCATGTTTCCTTACACCTTCAGAATGTTGCATCCTGTTGTCCCTTCTGTATATTTCATTTCCTCTGTTGGTAAGTTTTGCCTTTTCTAGTTGCATAGCAGAGCTGTTTGGAAAGTTCTACCTCTGAGAATGCTTTTCTGAGCTCACCTACCGATATACACATCTCTTCTCATTCAAGTACTTCCCTGAAAGTTACTTCCATTCTTACAAAAAGTCAAACAACCACCATTGAGTAGGAGACACTAGACAGCCACTCCGCATTATAGAAATCTAGTAATTTTTATTTAGCAAAATGAAAAAAATTAGTAATTTTTCTCCTAGCATATATGTCTCCCTTTCCTTACTGCCTAACATTTTATCTCTTTTGAGAAACAGTTAAGATTACTTCTCAGAGATTAATTTATTTCCATGGAATTTTCCAGAGATTTTTGGAAAATAAAAAATGCTAAAAATTGATAATACTGAGAATAGTGACAATAGTGAAAATGAAAGTAGGAGAAAAACCCAAAGTCAGAAAAAAATAATCTCATTTTTATATCACTGTAGTCACATTTTAATACCTCATGTCACAGACAACACCCACTTTTAAGAGTCCTAATATTTCCTCCGCTATCCTAGCTTTCCATTACAGCTTTTCAAATTCAAATTCATATTTGGACATGAATAGTGAGTGTATACAGCATTCTGGCTTAGTCGCGTCTTACGCCATGTTTTGTGCTCCATATGGGAAACTCCTGGACTGATTTAGTGCAGGATACCCTTTTTCACTTTGGTGGCTTATGCTTATGCTTGAAGAATAATCAGTTTCATCTCTTTCATTTGCTTCTGGTAGATGACTTTTCAGCTTTCAGACAAAATTCTCATTGGATGATTAGTACCCAGAGTTCCATTTTTCACCATCTGACATATTTTGGTTAGTGAAGCACTCAGTTCTTCATCCGTACCTTGGTATCTTCTACACTGCTAATACCAGCTTGATTTGTGATCATGTCAATGTATTTATCCTCTCTAATCTCCTTCCAGTTTGTCTTCCTTCAAGGGAGTTTGTTGTCACACATTCCTTTGCCAACATGCAGTTTTTACACCTCACTTGCAATACAACCTCTAGCCCACTGGATAGAACGGCATGAGGTTATGAAAGTCACTTCCAAATCCTGCAGCTGGCAAAAGTTCGACATGACAGCAGAAAAGATTGGATGCCATGACACAAGTGCAATCAAGAAAACTTCAAGTGAGGCAAAGGGCCAGAGACTTCTTGCATAGAGTCTGAACCAGTGCTGTAATGTGCATGGACTTGTCACAGGAGTGACTCATCTGAAACCAAAGACATAGCATTGTAACCCTTATACAGTAAAGTCACGGATGAGTTGAAATGTAATGCTGTTCCATGAACAGAAGATTACAGTGAACAATTGAGCACCCCAACCATCCACAAGAAAACTTCAGGTGCAGTGGCTGTTAACCTCATGGTGTCTTACGATGGGAAAAGTCACTGGAGGAGGAACATGAGGAGAAGGTGCAAAACTGTGGCTCTGTGGAAGAAAGGCTTTCAATACTCTCTTCTGTAAAATACTCACAGAGAGGGGATAGATCAGCAGATAAATATAGTAGATTGAAAACTGGCTGAACAGCTGAATTCAGAGGATTGCAATCATGGTAGGAGATCTAGTTGATGGCAAATAATTAAAGATGCACCCCAGGGGTCAACACTGGTTGTTGAAGATTGCAATGCAAGTTGTTTTCAATTACCATCTGCATGGCAGATTACCTTTGTCAAGTGGGCAGTTTGCTTTATCTCTCTCTTTGAGTGATCACAATCACACCTCCCTCGGGAGGGGACATCGGCTGATAACAGGCTATTGAATGTCACTGCATGACTGATAAGAACTATAACATCCCATTGTGAAATGCTCCGCCCAGAGGGAGGAGCCACACATTGCTACCCAGATATAGTCCAAGAGTTTTTGAGACACCAGCAGGGCTTTCTCCACAGGATTCCCCAGAGAAACAGCAGCTGTCTTCTTCCTTCACGAGATCTTCAGAGGAAGAATACATCCTTCTCTACAGATCCCCGTTGTGCCAACAGAACCACACCTAATACTTCAGGAGGGCTGAAGCCACATTTCCAATTGGACTACCACCAACGCCCTGACCCACAGGGTGTCAGGTTGGGTTCTGACTCTGTCAATGTTGTTCTAGTGTACTGCATTGTTTATTTTATCCTTTTTTTTTCTTTTCCCTATTAAAGAACTGTTATTTCCTGCTCCCATATTTTTGCCTGAGAGTCCCTTAATTTAAAATTTATAGCAATTCGGAGGGGTGGGGAGAGTTTACATTCTCCATTTCAGGGGAGGCTCCTGCCTTCCTTAGCAGACTCCTGTCTTTCCAAACCAAGACACTGGTCCAGTTTTATTCAGCAATTTTATTAATTAACTGGATGCTGGGACAGAATGTACCCTAAAGTTTTGCTGATGACATGAGACCAGGAGTGGCTAATATGCCAGAGGGTTGTGCTGCCACCCAGAGGTATCTGGATGGTCTCGAGAAACAGACAGGAACCTCATGAAGTTCAAAAAAAAGAAGGGCAAAGTCCTGAATCTGAAGAGGAGCAACCCCAGGCACCAGTATATACTGGGGGCCACCCAGTCAGGAAGAAACTAGGCAGGAAGTTTGAACACCAGATTGAATGTGGGCCAGCAATAGGCCCTGGCTGCAAAAACAGCCAGCTGCATCCTGGGCTGCCTTAGGGAATGTATTTAGGGAGAGGAAGGTGATCCCTCGGTGCTGGTAAGTCCAGGTCTGCAGTGCTGTGTTGAGTGCTGGGCTGCTCAGTTCAGGAGAGACATGGAAACACTGGAAAGAGTCCAGTCAAGGGATGAGGAAGGAATGAGCACTTCTTCAGAAGAAGAGAAGGTTTACAGGGGTCTCATCAATATCAATAAATAGCTGAAGGGAGATGATGCCTTGGAGGAGGCAGCCAGGCTTTTTTCAGTAGTGCCCAGTGCCAGGACCAGAGGCAATGGACACAAAATAGAAATACAGGAGGTTCCTTCTGAACACCAGGAAAGTCTTATTCCCTGTGATGATGACTGAGCACTGGAACAGACTGTCCAGAGAAGTTGTGGTGTCCAAGCATGTGGTTTGTTGAAAGTTCTCAAGAGTCAGTGGCATAAAGGTCTGAATAACCTGGTCGGATCCTTCTGTGAGCAGGAGGTTGTGCTAGAGGTCCTCCTGAGGTCCCTTTCAACCTGAATTATTTTATGAGTCCATGAGGCTCTCATATATTTGTCTTCTACAATAAATACTATCCTGGAGACAGTACTCTGATTTGTTGCTCTAGCCCACAGCTACTTTCCCAGTAATGTAAATTTTTCAAGCACAAAAATGCACCCATGATTAGTTCATTGCGGAATCAGGACAATGGGCATAAGAGCCTGTACATATAATATAGTTGTATGCTGTTTCATACTTCTCCTATGTTTTACAGATTTGAAAATCTGTTTTACAGATTTCAAATGATGCATCTGATTGCCATTGCCAGCAACAAACTCAAAATCTGCAAAAAAGAAAAGTGAGATTGCCTTCTAATTGTTTAATTATCTCCTTAAAAAAAAAAAAAAGGTTTCATTAGAATTTTGTTTCCAGGCAAGAGGAGCTGGATGTGTCTCTCTTCCTTGGTACACCAGAGCTAAAGCAGCTTAGTGAGAAAAAGAAGATATTTTGCCCAGTTAGTATTCTTTCATCTCAATGGGGGGAATAACTTTGCTAAGTAAGAAAGTGCCATTATTATACATCTTCTTGTCTGACCTTGCTTACGTTTTAAGCAGACTAGAGTCGAGAAATGAGTTCCAGCTTGCTCATGTCTCATTGTGATAACAGGGCTAGCTTTCATTTTGAAAGGGAAGGATAATCCGTTTGCTTGCTACCTTTATTGTGTATTTTCACCATGGTTGCAGTGAAAAAAGAGGGGACATTGAAGAGGTGCATATGAGTGATATGTAGAAATGATGGAGGTATGCAGTGATTCATTTGAGCCAATGCAAAAAAGGCAATGTCAGCCATCACCAGGTACTTAAATTGATTTTAATGACAATATAGAGGTGCAGAGCCAGATAGACAAGAGAAACATTAAAGGCATTTAGATAAGTTAGATGGATTCAATTTGTTCAGACCTACTGAAATTCACTCTAAAGTCATTAAAGAACTTAACCATTAAAAATTGCCTGCAAGGATTTCTGTAAGTGAAGGGATCCCAGCAGACTGCAGAGAGCAAAATTTAAAATCAACAAGATTAAATTCAATACAGGTAATCATGGAGAATGACTGTTAGGAAGAGGAAATCAAATGCACAAACTTAAAAATGATGAGTAACCAGGCTGAAGAGAAGCAGAAAAAGGATTTAGGGGTGCAATAAGTCAGAAACCAACCCAACAAGTTATCATGTCAAAGAAATTGAGGCACAGTGAAAGTTTTTATCCAAAAAGCTGTGTTGTGCATTAATAGAAGAGGAAATTATAAGATAGAATTGGGGGTTTTTTCCCCATCTACTAAGCACGTAGCAAAGTTAAACCTTACTAAAATGCTGCATACAGTTTGAGCATTGTGTTTAAGTAAAATGTAGACAAATTCTGATTGCTCTCAGAACTCTTTCCAAGAATAATTAAGCAATTAGATAACATGACTTAAGAGGAAGATCTAAAGAAATTGGATATGTTTAATCTAGAAAAAGAAAATGAGACAAAATATACAGACAGCATTCTGGTTGTAACAAGTTGCTATAAAATAGACAATGAGCAATTGCTCTCCCCACGCACTATGATTGGAGGAGACAGAGAGAAGTAATCTGATTTATTACAGTAAAGAAAAATGGGTTATTATTTTAGGAAAAGATTTTATTTGGGGCTTGGAGACAGCTTTCTGTGTGGAGCTAATGAAAAATCTAGATTAAGGGAGGTAAACCAAGCTCAGACTGTAGGCTTAAGGTTTGCTGCCAGAGAGCTAGGTCCTAGCAACAAGGCGAATTTGTACTCTAAAATCAGAATTTTTGGAGGCTCTTGACTGTAAATCAAAGAAGGTCATAACTCATTCATGCCCTCCTACAGACATGCCTGTAAAATGTGCAATTACTTATTCATGTGCCTGGCAATGCTGATGTTGAAAAGAGTGACTGAATAAGGAATGACAAGCTGTGTGAAACATGAAGCCTGAAATTGAACAGAATTTATATTGAACAGTGAATGGACAGCAAATGAAAACGCAGACTGCAAGATGGCTTATCCCTTCCAACAAAAAATAGAAATATATTAACATCACTAGTCCTTTTTTTTTTTGTATTATAATTATGTTCTCATTTTGTTCAATTGTCTGTTTGCATGAAACCTGTGCCTGCCAATGAAGCCACTAAGGATGAAATGTTACTCTCAAGGAGGTTTATGTGACAAAAGATGTCTGGGTTTATGGGGGAAAGAAGGGATCTAGGAGCAGAGGAGGAAGAAACAGGCTCTCTATCTACCCAAATTATCTGGGTTTGGTACTAACAGAACAGCAGGTGTTGGAGAAGATAATTAAGGCATGAAGTTTACAGTATTGTAAAATATTCCATAAGGATGGATAATTGTATTAGAAAAACACCTCTGATGCTCTATGGGGAGCAGTTCTCTGCCTGAAGAGTCTTCAGAAGCATGAAATTCAATGTATAAGTACATCTGATAAATAAAAAATACCAATCAGCTCAAACATTAATTTGCCTGAGGAAGACTGACATCCCTGTGAGTCAGGTATGCAAATCTCATGTACAGAATGGACTGAGTTACTGCTTGAAGAATTGGCAAAGTTTATGGAATCTTACCAATAGTTTCAAAAGGAAATTTCCTTCAGAACTGACTGGTTTATGTGTCTATAAATATCCACATGTTTATGCATATGAATACATTTTTTTTTATAAGTAGACTGCATTAAAAACTATTGTAAAGAGCAGGGAATAAGAGTGTGTCATTTAACATCTCTTTACATTAAGAAAAGTAATTAAACATCCAGGTTACTCATTTAAAGAAAAGTACTTTGCCGTTTATCTTCATGCATTGCAGAACATAGTGCCTTCATGAACCAAACAATTTTATCAGTGAATTAATAAAATAATTCGTGCTGCTAAAGGAAATAATGTGTTTAAAACAAAGTGGGTTTTTTTCTTCCTCCTTTTGCTCCTATAAGAGTTATATTGACACATTTCTTCAGAGGAAAAGAGTTCACAGATTATTTCTTAATTAATAGGATGAAAAAAGCTGAGGAGGGTTTTCAACAGGCCAGTGTGTCTGTATGTCCCAAAGGCTATTCATCAACATCAACATGCTTGAAGGCCCATGCAAACAGAAAAGATGACCGGTAAATCTAAGGTCAGCATGAGTAATCTCTTTCCTGAACGATTAATTTCTGGACTCACAGCTAAGCTGAGGAGCAGAATGATTCTCCACTTTCATGAAATTCTTTTCCATCTGCAATAACCTAAATGCAGGTAACTGGTGGCAGGCTGTACATAAACACAGGGAATAAGTCAGAAGGCATTTGTGTTAATTCAGCTCTTTGTCATGCTAATTCTTTGGTGCCTCAAGCGGCTGTTCTTCCAGAATATCTGCAAGGTGATGTGTAGTATTTATGAATATTTGAAGAAGGTTTCTTGCTTATTGTAATTATGCTGATGCTAAATGGCTGAGAGAAGCAGATCAGTTTGCTGTATCATCACTGTGCTGTCCCAAAGTCTTGTAAAGGCCATCAGGGTCTGTTGAACACTGACAGCATTTAGGGTAGTTTAAGACATGAAACATAGTTCCTCTTGTTAGAAATTAAAATTCTAGAGGAAAGAGGTATGCAAGATGCACTCTCACTGTGAAACTCCAAAATAAAAAATATCACAGTTTTTATTTATTCATTTCTATAGTTGTCGTTGACCCTTTACTTGAGAGTAGTACGTAGCAGTATAATGGAACTAGGATAAAGCTTAAGACGATTGTGTAATTCCATTTATCTATATTTTTAGAATTCATTCTTTAGCATAGCAGGTGAGTGTCTTCTGCATTGAAAACAAGGTGCCAGAGAAACTTAGGCCTGATTCATCTGACTGTGATATTTTCAGCTACTGTTGAACTACTTGTTCACAGTCCCAGTAACTGTAAGTTAGTGATGCAGGTGAGATGGTTTTTGTGATGAAATTGCGGTGGTGGTTTTCTTCTGAAATAGATATTTAATAAAGCTCAAGTGAACCCCATGTCAAGAGTCCTTTCACCTAAGACATCTACAGTAGAGTTGCATTAGATCCTTGATGGCCTCCTTCATACCAAAATGCTTGTTCTAGCCAAGTGCAAGAATTGTCCTGGCCAGAACACAGACCTTTAAAGAAGCAGATAAGGGAAGTAGGTTGGCTTTCTAAAAATAATTACTTAGCAGAAATTCCTAAATTTAATGATATGTCTTGAAGATATGCTGCTTTGAAATTGTTTGTACAGGTGATAGAGTCTCTAAAAGAGCAGAATGCAGAGTAAAGAACATTTTGCCTAGGATGACATTTACAAAACTGGTTTCTCTCTTAAAGGAAGCTTAGTCTCACTATCTCTAAAGTTAGGCAAGGTGAGTCTGGCTCAGAGAGTGCCAAGACACTATTGTGAATTTGTAAGACCTGTTGGATTACAAATACTAAATTCAAGTTAGATAAGGCAGACATGAAGCAGAAAAGGTGAGAAAGGCAGCATTTGGCCAGGCTGAGGGGGAAAGCAAATAACCACTGTGTGGGAAAAAGATGCATCTACTTTTGCTGGCTCAGATCAGTGCTCCAGCTGCAGTTCACCATGGTCTGGTGACACAACAGCCACAAAGGAGGCTTTTTGTACAATTTTCTGGAGATAAAACATATCTGCTTCACAATGCAGCGTGTGACAAATACAGTCTCCATATCTCTTTTTTCCCTTACAAGAAAGCAGCAGCACAGCTCTGCATAGCTCACCTCTTTCCCATTTCAGAGACCACAGTCACAGTCTCAAATTTTCAGTGTCTTAGGCAGACTGAGCATGTGCTCTTACACTCAGGCACAAGCCCCTGCTCACACAAGGGTTGTTTATTTTTCTGAAGTCCCTCCAGGGGCTGTTGGGGTTTTTGCTGATGTATGTTGTAGACCAGAAAAGAAGTTCTAAAAAAGATTATGACCAGTGCTCAAATGCTGATCAATACACATACATGAGCTATACTGTTTTATAGAAACACAGAACTGGGGTCATCAAATCCAATCAAATCCTGTCCTTTGTAACTGAGGTCAACCATGTAACTTGCGTTAAACACACAAGATCCTAGAACCCACAACACCCCTTTGGTCCACAGTATTTCTCAGCCATGCTGCAAATATCCTTTAGTAGACCAACTACCCAGAAAAAAAATGCAATATGTCCAGGATGATTCACCAGAGCAGGAGCAATTTGTCAGTGTATACCTGACACAAATCAGTAAGCATTTTCACCATGCTCCATGGGATTTTGGAGCTAGAGCCCCAGTAACATTTACGCCTTCAAATGATGAAGAGAAAAATCTCATGCACAACATAGCCTGGTTTATCATAAATCTGACTAAACTGAAGTCCATCCTGTCAAATTATAGTTATAACAGAAGCTGTATCAAAGGTGAAAAGTTATTTTCTTTGATGACTTGCTAATTAACCAAGCTGACAGATATGCATCGCAGGGAAGAGGGTGTCTGACTGGCAATTTATCCTCGACAAACAGAAATGTTTCTCACTCTTGTTTTTCTTTTTTATTTTTCTTTTCATAGCTTCTGATAGAAATGAGTTTTATAGTCAGAACAACAGCTAAACAATGCAGTTTGCAGCAGATAGTGAATAAAAGTTTATGTAATGTCTTCACCATATTCTAATGACTCATATAGGTGTTAATGATGAGCAAGACACGACTCAAGATCACTAGGTCTCTGGGTTCATGTATTTCATGTTCTGTTTCCCAGACTGTCAGTGAGAGAGTGATCGTGCACTGCAGTCACCACTGCTCATTACACTGAGTGTCACTGCTTCTCATTATACTGTGTAATGGGTGCTAGTTTAATCTCATTGTGTCCCCCACACAGATACTCGTTGCTTCTCTTTCTTGAAGCATCATTGACTGTTTCAGGTCATCCCACAGTTTCCTGAAATTGGCTGATCTCATCTGTGACACCTGAGTACATGAAGCTTGGTGAAGTATGCATCAGAGTTAAAACAAAACTGTGAAGGATACAGTTTGAAATTAGTTTCTTTAAACTAGGATGTGGTTGTGTGGATGTCTGTATGTTAGTTGTGTGCCTAGGCTGTAGTTATAGCTTTCAGCTGACTGCAGTTCAGTACATCAGTGTTATGATCAGGCGTCCTTGGGACTACCCAAAACCTCTGCTCAGGGCTGGCAGATGTGACAATGGTCATACGCCAAACCTGGGCCCTTTTGGAGTTGCACCTCCAAGTAGCAACCTTACACCACCTCAAATAATGCCAGAAACATCTGCCTAGGCATATGAGTCCTGTTCATTAAAGTCAAGGGGTGGAACGATGCACTTCATCTTAAAGCAGGCATGTAGGGGTTGTTCATTCAGGAAGCTCTGCTGACAGCATTGACTAGGACTTCAGCTCAGTTTTTGGAAGACAGTTCACTGCCTTTGAGTATCTAAGGTATGCTGGCTTGGTACTAGCTTCAAGTCCAGAAGAGCACAGCTTTTACACAGATTCTGTGTTGCATTAGCAAATCCCATACAGGTGGCTTGGACAGGATATCTGCAACTGCCCTAGAGCTTTGCATATATACAAAAAACATTAGCCATAGAAGCCCAAATACTATAAATGAAGCTTACTTTGTGTGCAGAGATGCACTGAACTGTCTGAGAGTAAAAGCCTGTAATGGCTTTCACCCAGATATGGTGGGTTGGCCCTGGCTGGACACCAGGTTCCCACCAAAGCCACTCCATCACTGCCCTCCTCAACTGGGCAGGGGAAAGAAAACAGAGTGGAAGGCTCCTGGGCTGAGATAAGGGCAAGGAGAGAGAACTCACACATTATTGGCATAGACAATACAGACCTGAAGTGGGGAAATTAGTTTAATTTATTGCCAATCAAATCAGAGCAGGATAATGAGGAATAAAATCAAATAATATAATAATTTTCCCCTCACCCCTCCCTTGTTCCTGGTCTCAGCTTCTCTCCCAATTTCTCCACCTCCTCTCTGACAGTGGTGCAGGGGGATGGTGGATATGATTGCAGTCAGTTCATCACACATTGTCTCTGCTGCTTCTTCCTCCTCAGGGGAAGGACTCAGCACTCATTCCCTTTTCCAGCATGTGGTCCCTCCCATGGGAGACAGTCATTCACTAATGTGAGTCCTTCCTATGGGCTGCAGATCTTCACAAACTGCTGTAGTTTGGGTCCCCAATGGGATGCAGTCCTTCAGGAACAGGMTGCTCCAAGGTGGCTTCCCAGTGGGGTCGCAAGTTCTACCAGCAAACCTGCTCCAGAGTGAGCTCCTCTCTCCATGGGGCTGGGAGACTGCTTCCTTAGACTCTTTGACATCTTCAAAATCTGCACTGTTGCAGAGGTTTTAAAAGCATTTAGCACTTAGAATTCAAAACAACAGGACCTGCTGTGCACTCATAATAAGACTCAGAGCTATGAGATGATCCCACTTGTTTAATTTATATTATCTAAAAAGGAATTCTAGCTCCTTTGCTGGCATAAATTGTTGCAGCTTAATTGACTTATATACAGCTGGTGGTTTTTGGTTTACACTGCTTAGGATTAGAGGACATGTGTCTCAGTTCTAGACAACTTGAATAAACAGAAATTAAGTAATAACCTTACACTTTTTTTGGTAATAACCTACTGTTTTTTTGTTTGGTTTTTTTTTTTTTTTTTTGGTAGGAGCTGGAGCAAGGACTTTGCTTGCTCTTGGACTTTGCAAGATCAATTCTGAAATGAAATTAAGGTCTGAAACTGAAATAAAATGTCTATATTGAAGCCTTTTTCTATTCTAGGTCTCAGTTGTATACTAAATTGTGTGAAAATCTTTCATTTAAGTAATGAATTTGTTGAGGAAATTGAACATGTGAATAGATTTGGGCAATCACTCTCTGAGATCACTCTCTTAACTAGGCACCAAAAGGTAACCAGATGTTGTGGGCTCTGGACTCTATTAAGGGGAGCATTTAATTAGTTATGAGATCATTAAATGAATCTAAGTCATAGAAATGTTCTATGTTGAATCATGCACACAGAGTGATATGTTCTTAGGCCCCATAGGAGAATATTAGCAAGTTATTATTGCTAAAGTTTAAAATAGAGGTTGATATGAGCTTTGGAAAAAAATGTACCTGGTGCAGAACTTTTCTAAACTTGAGGTACACTAAGGCACAGATGTTTCCTAACAGCTCATTAAACTGAAATATGTCTGTTGCCTCTTTTTGAACCTGCAGATCTACAGAAAATTGTATTAATCATCTTTCATAATTGACAAGTGAACATCTTTTTCATAAGCTGTCTTTCAAATTAAATATGAAAGAAATTGGCCTTGCTTGTAAAAACCTTAAATTCTATAAGAGTTTTTTTTTCCCATAGGTTGCTTTTAATCAGGCCTCAAGTTATGAGTAATACTGGATGGCTAATTCTTTACTTCTATACTTCCATCAAAGTTAGGCACTGTCAACTTACACAAGCGCAGCTCTGACAGCAGTCAGATGTTTCAAAAATTATTTCTAAATGRTGGGTCTTCTATTCATGTGCATGTCCTTTTCCTTTTAATGAACATAAGTACTGGGTTTGTTCCTCTTCATTTTTAGGGAAAATGGGATGAGGGAAGACAGGCTCTGCATAATTTCTAGTGTGAAATCCRCCAGGTCTTGCCAACTCAAATTCATTATTTAATGTGTCCTTTCTGCATTCTAGCCAAATTCTTATCTTGTTGAAATTCACATGGATTTTAGCAAGCTTTTTATTTCCAAACAAAAATTTAAGAAACTACTGAATACTTCAGCCTTCTCTGCATCATCTGCTATATGATCTGCAAATAATATTGAGTCTTACTAGACCTATGCTCTCCTTTGATTTTGCATTTCAAACATATTTTTAGGAAACTTAAAAAAATACTTTTATATTATATACTAAATGAAACTTTTTTTTCCAACTTTTTTTTTTTTAATTCAGATAAGCTTATGTCATTCTCAATCCCTTGTCATCCTTGTGCTCTGCAGATCCACTTGGTATGAATCTCTACTGAGTTTCAAGATTTTAAAGACCTCTAATGTAATTATAACAATCTCTGTATTTTCCTTCTTCAATAGAATGGTTTGCTGTGGTACATCTATCTCAGTAACTCTTGCCTTTCATATTACACTTGGATGATCCCAGAGAATTGTACCTCATAGCTCCCTGAGTTTGGCACACACTGAAATTTTTGTTGATTGCATGAAAATATGACAGCAGCAGATGAATCACAAAATCATTCTGGTTGGGAGGGATGCAGACATCACTAGTCCAGTCCCTGTCTAAAGAAGGGTCAGCTAGGATGTCAGACCAAGTTATTTCAGTTACTCTGAGTTTTTTCCAGATGGACCCTGAAAAACTTTCAAGGGTTCAAATTCCACAGCCTTTATGGACCAACTTTTCCAGTACCTGTCTGTCTAGATGTTGAAAAAGTCCTTACATCCAAGTAGAACCTTTCTTCTTACAATTTGTGACCATTGTTATGTGTCCTCAGGCCACATACAACTGTCAAGAGCTTGGATCCATCTTCTTGAAAACCCACCCACAGGTACTGGATGGCTGCCATAAGGTCCCTCTGAAGCTGTTTTTTCACTATTCTGAACAAGTCCAGCTTCCTCAGTGTTTCCTCACAGGCCAAGTGCCCCATCTACTCTGCTCTCATAAGACCTCCCTGGATACTGCATCCAGCTCTGAGGTCCCCAGCACAGGAAGGACATCAACATGTTAGAGGAAGTTCAGAGGAGGGGTGCCAAGTTCATTAGAGGTGATGCCTTACGATATTTGCTTTTATATTTTTCAAATCCTGTACTGCATTAGTGTATAAACTTCACATAGAGTGTTAGTTACCATCTTCCCATATTGGTCAGACAAAGCAATCTCTCTAAGCCTGAAATTCAAGGACACCCTACTGCCTCAGGCTCCAAAAAGCATAAACAAAAGTGAACTGGGGGGAGAAAGCTGCGGGTATATGTCTTCATTACCTGAAGCTGTAATTGGAGGATTAACCCCTGATATGTAAATAGATCAAACTTATATCTGCCTGAAAAACTTGTGACCATCATCCATCTTGAGCATAGCTCCTCTTGGAGGCTTTTGACTTCCTAAGGTGTACCTGTTGAAGGCCTTTAATAAATACCTACTTTTATTCTCCTAATCTTGTCTAGCTTCTGTTCTAGGTAGCCGGTCCAAGGCATCAGAAGGATGGAGCACCTCTGCAGTAAGGATAGGCTGAAAGAATTGGGTCTGTTCATCCTGGGGAAGAGAAGGTTTTGGGGTGACCTAACTGTGGCTTTCCAGTGCCTGAAGGAAGCCTACAAGAAAGATGGAGAGAGACTTTTTCACAAGAACATTTAGTGTCAGGACAAGGGAGAATAGTTTTTAACTGCAAGAGAGCAGATTTGGATTAGATATTACAAGGAAGTTCTTTACTGTATGAGTGGTGAGTCACAATTACATGTTGCTCAGGGAAGTGGTAGATATCCTATCCCTGAAAGTGCTCAAGGCCAGGTTTGACGTGGCTCTGAGCAATCTGATTTAGTGGGAGGTGTCCCTACCCAAGGCAGAGGGGTTGGAATGAGACGATCTTTAAAGTACCTTCCAACCCAGGACATTCTAGGGCTCTATGGTTCTATCATCTGCTGAACATTTTGGTCCTATGATGGACTTGAATCACTTTATTTATCTCTCTGTTTAGACACCTGACAGCTACCCTGAACTACTTTTCTCCTCAGTGCTGGCTTCCATGGAAGCCCATCTCTGACCTTCCTGAGTAGCCTGAGGTCTGCTGACTGGAAATCCTGGCTGTGTGCTCTGCTCCTTACTTTTCTCAGTCCCCTGAAGCCCTTGAAGGCCACTAGTTCATTGGCACTACAGCCAGGATTGTCACCAGTTCTTCTTTGATAGTGAGAAGCAGATCCAGGTGTTCGTCATCTCTTCCAGACACATGCAATCCTGCAGCCATCTTCAGGATTGCTTGAATATGTTGTATTGCTTTTCCAGCTGATGTCAAGAAGATTAGAGACACCATTAAAAATCCCCAACAACAACAACAAAGTCCGCCAAAAACAAAGGCCCAAAACCCCCCAAATCCTCTCTGATCCAGAGACATCTTCAGTTGGTTTCATAGTTCTTCCATGGTTGCAATGATACTGACATAAATCAGCATCTGGCCTGTCTTTTACTTAGTGATAAGCATCACTGAAATGCCCCAACAATTGCAGTTAGGCTTATTACAGTTTATATGCTCTTTACATGTAAGCATTGTTGGCCTAAATGTGTAGAAATAGTGTTTATAGATTCTAGCTCATCTAAATGTCATATCATTTTGTTACACCTAAATAAAGAGTGATAGCACAGATTCAAACCTGTATTATTTATAGATCTTGCTTAGCATTGGGCTCTCTGAACATTCCCCTTGCTGTTTCTCTGCTCTGAGTGGATAGCAGTAGGGCCATTTTTGACAGGGTAACATATGGGCATTCTGTGGAGTTCCTGGAAGGAGACAAGCAGACAGATGACTAAGTACGGGCTTTCCCAGCTGCTTGTATTCGAAACTGTAAAAAGGACAGCACCAGACAGAATCACTTGCCTGTGTGAGCACACAAGTGCCATGAGCCAACGCAGCTAAATTGGAGCGTTCACACACAGAGACAGCTGCGCTTCTCTAGTGACTTGTCCTCTATATTTATCCAAGGTTGCATCTGAAGTTCATCTTACCACAGGCAGTTTTTGCTTGATGACAGTCAAAGTCCTTATGCAATCACAGGATAACTCAGGCTGGAAGGGAGATCAGGAAGACTCTTATGTGCAGCCTGTGGTATCAGCATATAATGTATTTTTAGAGCACAAAAATCCATCATTGAACAATGCAGTCAGGCTTGGGTGAAGGCAGACAGTAAGTGGATGACTCCTTGCCATGTAAACAGGAAAATACTGACACCAGGAAGACCTAATGCACACAAATATCTTCTCTTTCCCAGTAAAATGTCCCTGGGTTTTTCCTTTCTGTATTCCACAATGAACTTAATTCTAAAACTTAAATCTTTAGTACAAGAGCAACAACGATCAAATTTAGTGCAGATTTATGTTGAAGATTTTGAGTTGAAATTTTTTTGCTCTCTTTCAGATGATGGGAATGTCTAGCACAAGAGAGCATCACGAGTCTGTTGACACCTCCAGATCCTCATTAAGTGAAACCTTGCTGGGGAGAGGAGTAAAGGCTGTGGTCAGCACTGAGAGGACACAGGGAAGATCTCCTGGACTAGGGGAAACGACTTTGGGAGAACAAGAACCACACAGTCCAGATACTGGAGGAGCGCTGGTGCTCATGCCTGCTCAGTGGTCACCTTCAGTCCTTTGCCATGGGAGATGCTCATGCACCAAGGTGTGGGGCTCTTTGGGGAGTCCTCCAGGCTGTGGAGTGATCTCCAGTCAGAGCAAATGGCTTTTGGAAACACTGCTGCCTCTTTTGCTGTCAAAAGGGGTACTTCTGTGGCCAGGCATTCTCCAACAAAGCATTCAGCAACACACAGCACCGCACAACACACTCCAAAACAGTGAACTCTGCACACCTCAGCTGTTGGAATTGCCTTGGGTGGGAAAGAACTAAGAAATTATGCTGATGAGCATAGAGTAAAAATTTGTGAAGAACAGGAAGAACTGAAACAGGATTTGTGTTACCCCATGTTTTATTTTTTCAACATAGTAATTGTGTAGTCAAAATAAAAAGAAATAAAAAGTTATTCATAAAGCATAGTAAAAACATAATTAGTTTTAATTTAATAATTATTTTAACATAACGCAATACAAAGTTTTGCTGTTTCATCTCAAAACTCTGGCATATCTGTTACATTACTTGGTGTTCTGAAAGAAGTGGTGTGAGGATATACTATTTTGTTCTGTGTTAGCTTTTAACTCTTTATTTGTGTAATTAAATTTACAACAGCTTAAATGGTGCCACATTAAATCTTGCCTGGTTAAAACAGCCTTGTTACAGGTTGTTACAGACATTTCCTGTGATCTGTGTCAATTTAATGTTAACACATCTAAAATCTCAGCATTCTGTTTAACCCATTTCAACAGTACAGTTCAGGACCTGTCTGTCCTATATAGTCTGAGTACTGAACCCACAAAGTGGGGTCCTCCCTGGGGTGGTGAACTCCCTGGACTTTTCTTTGGAAGCTAAGAAGAAATACCAGTGACCTACAACTGGGCTAATGAAACTTTGGAAATGGACAAAAAATACAGATATACATCAGAAACCTCTGAGAGCTAAGCATTGTCTGATGAATTGCAAAGAAGGTATCCAGGTATTTCCACTTTGGATATTATCTCTGTCCATACTTCTAAATTATTTTCTAGTGACATCAGATTGCCTATCATTCCTCTATTTATTTTTTTTTTTTTAATGAATAAGTTGTAAAGCATTACTGGAGTCTTTTTCTGCATCTTAATACCCCTACCCTTTTACAATGGGAATGGTAAAATGTGGAGTAGGGCTTCCCCACTGTAGTGAAAACCTTTATGGAACAGGGGCAGTTTATAAGTGTCTTCTCCAAGAAAGTGTAGGATTCTCCTGAGGCCCAGGGGAGCTGGAGCAGAGGTATGGCATACAGAGAAAAGTACATATAGAAAAGTATAGTGTGTGTTTCCAAACCAATAGATACAGCTTTACAATGTGCTCGTATTAACTCCAGTACTAAAGAGGATTTTAGTCATGTTTGGCCTTTCAATGATCAAAATAGCTAGTTCTCCTAAAGTCTGAGATGCCTGTATAGTACTAGTAAAACTATTACATGTTCTAGAAGAGTAGCTAAAAACAGTGATTATCTTGTCAGAAATAAAGGTTTCAGAGAAATGAGTGCCAGTATATATTGATTCTGATGGAAAATATCTAAAATCTACCATGCAATTGCTACAACAACAGGCAGTTCGGAAGAAAGGCATCATGAGCTTATGACTCATCTGTGTCCTTTGAGAGGTCAGAGGGTGTGGGACATAACTGTCTGTGGGCTTTGTTTCCTCTTGGCAGCCATGGAGCCACAGGACGTGGTCAGCTGATGCAGAAACACAAACAATCTCCCCGACTTTATTAACAATTGCATGCTACAAAGAGACAATGTCACTATAGATGAAAACCCACTGAAACCTGGAAGAGGCAGATCATCAAAGCTGGCACACAAATGTGCTTGTAGCTTTCTGCACCAGCTTGATTTGCTGTATTTCACTAGTATTACAGCATTTTCAAAAGGGAACATGCTGATGAATATCTGGACAATGAAGCAGATTTTATGGCTCTGTTGATATGCTAATGTAGGACAGATATGCCAAGAAAGTAAAAAAGTGATGATGAACATTTACCACTCGTCTAAAAGTATGCATGCAGCCAAAGTGTGGTCTGAAGTATCTTAGATATAGGACATAATTTAGAGATTTCTTTGGTAAGTGCTGAGAACATGGTTGATGCTGTCAACTTGACCAAACACCCTGCAAAATCTTTTGGCTTCACAGAACAATTCTGCTAATGATCTTTCTCGGTGTGACTTTACTGAGCTCAGTGAGTCTATCTGAAATTCCCCATTTGAAAATGACACATTCTGTATTCTTTAACAATCTTTCACACAATACCACCCTGCAACAGGAAGGCCACAAATCAAGCATCAGTGGCTATCTCCTTTTTCTTCAAATCACTACCTGAAATGCAGGAGACTCACACGAACTATAAGCTCAGGAAATAACTCTGGGTGATTAATTTTATAGAATGTTGTTGCAATTAACATTTATCACATCCTGGTGATAAAGCCACAAGGACTGAGCTGAACATTTGACAGCTTTGCTGATTGTCATGTTGGCTTTATCATTAATGAGCAAAAAAACTCCACAAAGATCCAACTGAGTCACTGTAAAGAAAAGAGCATTAGAAACATCTTTATGAACTTCTAGTGCATTCTCAGCATGAGGAGTCCTTAAGTGATATACAAATTTTCTACACAAGTAGAAAATTCTGAAGAAAATAAAGCAACAACTTTTTCAACTTTTATTTTTCCTGAATTACTTAATGCACTTAATCATTATGTTAGAAAAAAGCTTCTGAAAAACTTTGTATGCTTGTAAGTCTTGGTACTAGCCATCAAAAAATGTTAGTCCTGGTAGGATTTAAGTTTGCTGTTACCAAAATTATACTATACTTACCTATTTTCCCCCTAGCTTTTCCTTGGTGTGGTTTTCTTTTTGTTTGGTTTAGTTTGGTTTAGTTTAGTTTTGCTTTTGTTTTGGTTGTTTTATTGTGGGTTTTTTGTTTGTTTTGTTTGTTGCTGTTTAGGTTCTTGTGTGCTGTTGTTGTTGGTTTGTTGTTTTTGAGTTTTTAAATTCAATTTCCGTTCTGATGATATCTGAAGTCACTGGAGTCCTCATCCTGAGTTTTATGAGACTAAATGCTCAGTATTATTTTTAATATTGCCCAAAACTTGATATGGAGGCTTTGGGCCCCTGGGATCTATGTGAAATTCTGCCCAGACAGATGTAACATTACAAGAAAAAGCATGAGACGGGGAAAGCAGAGTAAATCACATCCCTTTAAAGAAGGATGGAGACAATTAGACATTGACGAGTTTTTTATTACACTAGTAGCTATCAGGATGACTTGTTGCATTGTTGTACTCCCTCCTGTCTGTTTTCTAGTCCTGTGGTTATCTTGCAAATGCTCCTGGTCTGTCAAGGCAGGACTCATCTGCCCACCTCCAAGAGTTTGCATTGCAGGTATTCACATCTGAGTTAGTCACCCTGATTCCCCTCTATAGTCATGATTCATCTTATTCTGGTTTGATGTCTGCAAGATGGGTCACTTGAATGCTTCTGTGGAAACACCTGGAAACACCTCTCCATCGTCAACAGATGTGAGAGTCTCTAGCTGGGTAAGATTTATGCTAAACTGGATCCTAGATGTTGTACAGGGTCAGATGCAGAATCAGGGCCCTATAACTCTTAATCAGTATTAGAAATTAGTTATCGGGGTTATACAATAACTCTAAGTAGTTTAGGCTTATTTTAATGCTTGAAGCACTCAGGCAGCATTTCTCTTCTATACACACAGTATTGGGTCATATCTATGGTCTCTGGGGTTTTGCTGACCACAGACTGCAAAACTCTCTGCTTTTGATTATAAAGGAGGTAAGGAGAGATTTCAGACCTCCTACTCCTGCACCAGATCATTCTATGTTGGACTGTGTTCTCCTCTTTCTTCCTAAGAGGACCCTGTCCCAGTTTAAATTTGCAACTGCAGCATCCCTACGGCAAGCCAGCAGTCTCCTTTCAAACATAAATCTGAAAATAATGTGCAGTCTGTACGAAGTTCTAGGAGACTGCAGCCTGACTAGATAGTGCACAAACACATCTTTGTATGTGTATGGATTTATGACATGCTCAGCCTTATAGTGTGAACCTTGCAGTTTAAGGGAGGGGATTCTGCTCTTTTAATCCCCTCTCCAGGTGAGACCCCACCTGGAGTAATGGATCCAGCTCTGGAGCCATCAGTTCAGGAAAGATACGGACGTGTTGGAGTGAGTCCAGAGGAGGGTCATGAAGATGGTCAGGGGGCTGGAGTACTTCTGCGATGAAGACAAACATCTCTGCGATGGAGAGAGCTGGAATTGTTCAGCCTGGATAAGAGAATGCTCTAGGAAGACCTTATAGAATATTCCAGTACCTAAAAGGGGCCACGAGGTCATGTAGTGATAGGGCAAGGAAGTGATAGGGCAAGGTCATGTAGTGATAGGGCAAGGTAGAGTGGCCTCAAATTGAAAGAGCATAGATTTAGACAAGATAAAAGAAAAAGAATTACAGTGAGAGTGTTGCAGCTCTGGGACAGGTTGTCCAGAGAAGTTGTGGATGTTCCATTCCTGAAAGTGTCCAAGGTCAGGTTGGATGGGGCTTTGAGCAGCATGATGTAGGGGAAGGTGTGCTGGTCCCTGACACAGAAATTGGAAGCTTAATGGTCTTTAAGGTCCCTTCCAACTAAAACTATTATATGAATCTGTGGACATAAAAATTTTTGTCCCCATTGAACGAAAAAGCAATTTTCAGGCTGTAAAATTCATTCTGTAGTAATTTTTCTCTCTTTCTCTTTGCTGTCATATCCAGTGGAAAAAAAAAAAAAACCTAGAAAAAAAAGATTTCCTGACAACTAGGGTAACAAAATTGTTATGATATTTTAATAATAGGAGGAAATAGCAAGAGTTTTTCAGCAAAAGTTGATAGAAGTGCAATTAGGAAGGAAAATGCTTAATTTTCCCATTATATCAAATTTTATATTCTGTTTCTTCCTTAAATTTAAGGAACTGAACCATGACATCATGATAAAAGTAGAGCATGTTTCAGCAAAGAATCATACTGAATTTTTTATCCATCACATTCATCACATTTACAAAATCTGAGAAATTTTTCTCAAGCTGTATACTCTGTTTGCATGGGAAGCATTATCCAGTTGACCAAAAGTCATGGTGATATCCTAAGTTAGAGTAGGGTTGTGTGTAAATGTGCATACTTCCTCAATTTAGCTGTCCAAGGGCCTGACATTTGCAGGAAATTGGAAACTGGAGTTGGAAGACTGGGTAGCTTGGAGGACTGCCAGGTCCATCCCCATCCGAGCCCAAGAAGGTGATTCTAGTGACTTCTGTGTGCTACAGATATTTGTAGGTACCTCAACCTATAAAAGCTCAGAGAGCTCTTGAATAGTGAAATTACTGAATGCAAGCTGCCTAAATCAGTTGTGTTCTTCAGCTGCTCGTGGTGTTGCACTCACAGTACCATGACAGTTCTGTTTCTGATGTGCTAATGAATGTTCCCCACAGTGACACCAATGAAGGCCACCTATTGCTATCCTCATTTGTATTTGGGAAATGAAATATAGAAACTCAGTAGGACACACATCCAGAGGCAGAGATCTACATGTAGGTGTTTGGAGATGAGACAAGAGTCTGAGCTCCCACAGCAATTGAAGATCAGAGAACAGTGAAAATCACTCAACAGCAGGCATCTCTAAAGTGCTCAGTACCTTACATTCACTGCACTGCTCATTCACTGATTAATAGTAATATTATTAGTAGTAGTTCATCCATTGGTTAAAATGGAAACCTAGACACTAAAAACAATTCAGTTATTTCAACATGGGTGTCTAATGTAGTCTGAGACCATCTTTGACATTCAGATGCTTTGCCAGAGGTGTATGTGCCCTACAGGTCAATTCTGTGCACATGTGTCAGGTCCCCCACAGACGGTCAAGAGTCCTGCCTGCGGCCAGAAGAGTCAAGGCCGACAGAAGTAGACTGGGCATGTCATTTGGATGTTGGAAATAAAATCACTGCAAACTGATGTATTTGTTTGTAGAAGAAGGCTTCACTGCATTAGGAATCAGTTTGACTCCCTAAACATCAACTTTTGGCACTTGAGATGCTGTAAAGGCTGCATAACTGCTGGTTATGAGCCCTTTCTAGGTTCTGTGATGGCCTTGGGTGTCTGTACCAGGCACCATGGCACACCCTAAATGACATTAGATGTCTCTGTGTGGGTAATTAAATCAAGCCTTTCTTTTTGACCAAGACACTCGTTTGTCCTTTTTGTTGATAAACACACTGGCAATCACATATTGTGTGGGCTTGCACCAGATCCCGGAGGTCCCTCTGCACTCTTCAAATTCATTAAATATAATCTTATTTTTCTACTCTGGATAATAAATATATAATGAATTGTTTTAAGCAGAAGCATTTCAATCGGAAGCACATTATTTTTTATTTTTTCTTTGGCTGGTGCATTTATACAGAACTGAGTTGGCTGAGCAGAAGAGAAGTAACTTCTTTGTGTTTGTGAAATGTCACTGTAACATTCTGAGCATGGGCTATTGGAGTCTCAGAAGAAGCTGAGTGCAGTGAGTAACACCATTTTGTCCACAAGTGGAGCTGCAGCCATTGGTGAGCTGTGTATGACGCACTACTGACATGCCTTACTTGCGTGCTTTTGTGTGTGATGGGGCAAAAATGACTCACTCCTGTGTGGGCTGGCTATCAGCTCAGCTGAGCTTTCTAACTTCAATGCGACTTCGTAATTGACTCTGACAAGTCCCTATCTATCTTTTATATAATATTTTATAACACTACACCCTAAGGTCAAAATAAAGTTCTGCTCCTCTTGTTTAACCTTCTTTAACAGAACATAAAAAAAAAAGTAAACTAAACCAGCTGGAACTAAGTATTATCTAGATGAATGTACTGTAAAGTAACATTTTTCTTCTTTGTTGAAAATAAACTTGTTGTTTCAACTTTGTTGACAAATAAACTCTATAACAAATGAAATAATAAAGTCTGTAAATATCAGAATATCCTTGCTTGTTAGGGAATAAAAAGCTGGTCAAATGTTATTCCTGAAGTGGGTGGCAGGTGCTTTAACCGTTAGCAAGAGGAGTCACTGTGAATTTGATTGTGAAACAACCAAAGCCAAACTTCACTGTTCTGTAGTGCAAGGTTGCCCTTATATTATGGAGTGCCACAGATACAAAGAATGCTTAGAGTCAGGGAGCAAACAAAGAGATAATGACTTTGAAATAAAGTCTTCTTTATTCATAGAATCACAGAATGGTTTAGGTTGGAATAGACCTTAAAGATCACCTAGTTACAATCCCCCTGCCATGGGCAGGGACACCTTCCAATATACCGTGTTGTTCAAAGTCCCATGCAAGCTGGTCTTAGACACTGCCAGGGACAGCATCCACAACTCCTCTGGGCAATCCGTGCCAGTGGCTACCACCCTCACAGTAAGGAATTTCTTCCTTATAGCTGATCTAAACCTACCCTCTTTCAGTTTAAAGTCATTCCCCTTTGATCTATCATTACATGTCCCTCTAAAAGCTCCTTCCCCAGCTCTCCAGTAGCCCACATTTAGTTCCTAGAAGGTCCTATAAGGTCTCAGAACCTTCTCTTCTCCAGGCTTAACAATCCCAACACACTCAGTCTGTCTCCATAGAAGAGATGCTCCAGCCTCCTGATCATTTTCATGACCCTCTTCTTGGTGTCACTCCAACAGGTCCATATCTTTCCTGTCCTGGAATTCTTCAGAGCTGGACAAAGCACTCTAGGGAGGGGTCTAACCACAGCAGAGCAGAGAAGAGGAGCAGAATCTTGCCTGCTGCCTACACTGCTTTTGATGCAGACCAGGATGCATTTGGCTGTCCGGGATGCAAGCACACATAGATATAGGAACATGTGGCCATGTCAATTGAGGACATGGTTTAGTGGTGAACATGATAGTGGTGTTAAGTTGATGGTTGGACTTGATGATGTTAGAGGTCTTTTCCTACCTTAACCACTCTATGATTCTGTGGTTGTAAAATTGTGATGTGCTGTTCATCAACCAACACCCCCCAGGTCCTGGTCCTTAGGGCTGCTCTCAATTCATTCTCTGCTCAGCCTGTATTTGTGCTTGGGATTGTTCTGACCCAGGTGCAGAACCTTGTACTTGTTGAACTTGAGGTTTGCACAGTCCCATCTCTCAAACCTGTCCAGATCCCTCTGGATGGCATCCCTTTCTTCCAGCACATCAAGTGCACCACACAGCTTGGTGTCATCTGCAAAGTTGCTGAGGGGGCCCTCAATCCACCTTCCGTGATGGTGACAAGGATTTTAAACAGTACCATCCCCAGTACAAAACCCTGAGGAATGCCTCTGGTCGCTGGTCTCTCCTTGTGGACATCGAGTCATTGACCACAAAATTTTTGATTGCCACCAATTCCTTAATCCACCAAGTGGTCCACCTATCAAATCCATGTCTCTTCAGTTTAGAGACAAGGATGTCATGTGGAGCACTGTAAAATGCCAATGCTGTAATCTCATCACTGAAGGCCACCAGATTTGTCAGGCCTCATTTCTCCTTAGTAAAGCCATATTGCCTGTCACAAATTGCCTCCCTATTTTCCATGTGCCTAAGCATAGTTTCCAGGAGGATCAGCTCCTCATCTTGCTGGGCATCGAGGTGAGATTGATTGACCTGTCAATTGGAAAATGGAAGCTGTGTTTCCTCTTATCCAGCCACTGTGAACTTCAGGAGACTGCCACAGCTTTTCGAACATGATAGATAGTGACTTAGCTGCTTCCTCCACCAGTTCCCTCAGGACCTGTAGATGCATCTCATCAAGTCCCAAGGACTCGTGTTCCTTCAGGTTCCATAGATTTTCTCGAACTTGACCTCCTGTAGTGTATGGTTTTTCCAAGTCCCCGACTTTGCTCTCTATGACTTGAGCTGTGGCTGGAACAGTTGCTGGTGAATATTGAGGCAAAAAATTCATTGAGTTCCTTAGGCATTTCCATATCCTCAGTAACCAATCTCGTTTCCTTCCAGAGAGGGCACACATTTTCCCCAGCCTTCCTTCTATCCCTCATGTACCTGTAGAAGCTTTTCTTGTTGCTCTTGCTGTCCCTGGCCAGATGGAATTCTCTCAGTGTTTTAGCTTTCCTAACCTGATCCCTAAATGCTTGGAAAATCTCTGGGACTATTCTTCGCAGGCTACCTGTCCTTCCTTCCATTCATCCTTTGTGGGCTTCCTTTTTATGTTTGAGTTTTTCCAGGAGCTCCTTTTTCATCCACACAGCTTTGCTGGCATTTTTGCCTGATTTCCTCCTTATTGGGATGCATCATTCCTGATCTTAGAGGTGGTAATCCTTGAACATTTCTTGGGCCCCACTTCTCTTGAAGGCTTTGACCCTGAAGATGCATAAGTCTGCTCTTCTGAAGGCCGGTGCAAGGAGCTGGCTGTGTGCCCTCCTCGCTGCCCAAAGGGCCTTGAAGTCTACAATTTCACAGTCCCTGCAGCCAAGGCTGCCCTTGAGCTTCACATTGCCTGCCAGCCCCTCCTGGTTGGTGAGAGCGACATTCAGCATAGCATCAGGGAACAAGGTCCAGCATAACACCTCTCCTTGTTGGTTCCTGTATTAACTGGAGAAGGAGGCTATCATCAGCACATTCCTCTTGGATTGCTTCTGCCCTGTTGTGCTCAGGATGTCAGATGCCCAGACAGTTGAGACATTGTTCATCCATTTAACTTTACCCATCCTGGCCTTGAGTCCTCTTGGTAAGGAGAGTGACCGTTGTCTTACCTCACAGTTGATTCATCTCTATTTAGACATTCAGAATAGGATGAACTTTCCTCTGGACATACTAACTTCTCTTTTACTACCTTAGTTTGGGACTTAGATTTTAGAATGAGTAAAGTTAGAGAAGATAAATCCCATCTTTAGGTGCTATTTTGAGGAGGCAGCTAGGTACTAGATTTTTTTGGAATGTTTGTGCAGTGACCAGCCACTCTATTCCACAAGAAGACCATGGTTTATGACAGAAATTCTCCAGTGCTACTGCAACCTCCTCCAGTTTTTAAAACACCTTACTAATGTCATTTGGTATTATTACAGTTCAGTTTCTTTGGGCTGATATGAAGTACTGTTTAGCCCAAAAGAAGGATGGGGATAGATCAGAAAGAGAAAAAATCAGACTGAAATAACAAAGATGCATATATGTTATTTGCTGCAACATAGATAGGTAGACAGATAGATAAAGAATGGAGAATAAAAAAAGCAATTTTTTGGTTTATCTGTGCATATTTATCCTATGTCTCTGTTGCTGCAACTCCTGCAAAAAAACAATACACTTATATTAAAAGTGATGTCATAACATCTGAAAATTATGTCTGAGAAAGTGAAGACAGTTAGATTCAGTGAGATTAGAGTGACTTATAAGTTTGAATGAGGAGAAGGAAACAGATCTGCTTCTAGGAGAATCCCAGTGGCTTAGCTGAAAACTAACGATATCATGCAGGCACTGAAATCATAAAGGTTGTTTATTATGACTGTGCAGCTAAAGTAATAGAAAGCTTGAGACTGTGACTGATAAATAGCTGGGTAATGAAAGAGTTGCCTGCAGCCCATTAGAGAAATGATGAATGACTGAAGTCTGCCACAAGGTTTCTGCAGCCTGACATAGATGAGGTGGTGAAGACTGGGAGATATCCTGATCAGACTAACAGATAACTGGCAAAAACTGAACACATGGATCTTGCATGCATATGTAGCCCAGGGCTAAAGATACTCACCAATTAAAAATGGTGTGATGAAAAATGGTAAGGGAAGAGGAAAAATGCTTGAGATAAGTACAGGGAGCAATGTAAGTGGCTGAGAATGTGCCAAAGATAATGAAAAATTATTGCACCAGCATTAGTGGGAGGTGAGAAAGGGCCCAGAGGAGCTAGAATAAAGGCATCAGACCAGTAAAACAGTGCAAACATAGGGGCAGGGCAGGAAAGAGAGTAGGGAGTATGGCTTTTAGTTCAGCAGAAGGGAGCTGCAATGCAAGGAAAGTGAGCAGCCGTATGTGCTGGAGAGTTTATCAGCCTTGGGGCTTACTGTACCTTCCCATCTGTACATCACCGTCTGTGCAGCTTAGGTGGTCTAATTCTGCTAAGAGTCAGGATGATCTAACAGGATGGGAAGGAGCATGGAAAAGGACATCGGAGGGTTGGTGATACTAGTGAGTCAGCAGGAGAAATTATAAGTTTCAGCTGCAGGATGAAAAGAAGACAGGACGGTTTTGATCAAGAACTTTGAATTCTGATGAGAGTGGAGGAGGGAGAATGATGTAGCGCAGTCCACAGGCTCAATGATAGAACATACGGTAGGGAGCAAGGAGAATCTTATGCTCACATGAACACAAGCTGCTTGCCCTCTCCCCTCCCCTTCCCTCTGCACCCCTTCCATCCCATTCCCTTACCTTTCCACCTAGTCTCCAAACACAGATCTTCAGCCGCTGCATCTCACCCATTTTTTTACCTGTTTGCATTGTCTGAACACACAGAGGGAATTTATTCTTAACTGTGTGGGAAGACTGCTCTAACCATACAGCCCTTTCTCAGGGTTTACTAGGTTTACCAAACCCAATATGAAGTGATAACTAGCCTGCTACAGCTTTTCAGAGCTTCTCCCATGGGAAATGGGGATTGCTGATTAGTTCTTAGGCCCTTTAAGTGGTTTCCTCAGGTCTCCAAACATCCCTGCAGGCCTGTGAGATGCTGTGCTGACACCAGCGAGGAGTATGAGAAAGGCTTGAGGATCTTCCCTCTTGGACAGATCTTCAGGACCTTGAACAGGGCACATAGAACTATTCCTTTATGGTACATATGGATATAATGTAACTATACCTTTCCATATATGGTACTTATGAAAATTACATAATTCCTTGGCCAAAGTTTTCTAGCATTTTGTTGATTTTTGTAACTGCATCAAAATGGTGAGAAGACAAATTTGTGATAGATGAAGTCTTTTGCTAAAGTAGCTCCTCTAATATGAAGCTGACTGCCCCTGACTGACTGCTCCTTCTTGGGGTAAAAACTTTGCTCTTGGTTCAAATTTACAATTTCTTCTAGTTAATTTCACAAACTTCTAATTACAGACAAAGATTTTACAGTCTTTTAAGAAACCTTATTTTATGGACTGCTTCATAATATAAACTGTCTCTCCACAGTGATAGACACACAAAGTCTGTAATTTGAATATCTGATGTCTTAATACTCTCTTTGGAAGAATTTTAAATCTCAAGTTGATTACAGTCATCCTCCCATAGGGCAATAAAATCACTGTTCCACTTTTTAATACATCTACTAATAAAACACTAAATATTCCCTCCAAACAGATCAGTGAGGTTCAGGAGAACATGAGAGTAGGTAGTCCAAGGGGTATTTAAAACATCAGATGACTGTATGAGATAAGAAGACTTGTGTGGGCTGACAAGTTTAATAAGCACTGCAATATTTAGCAAGTCTCCCTGCTTAATAGCAGTTTCTCTAATGGAATAAGGTATCCGGGAAAGTCTGTCATTACTTTGAAGTACACATTTATTTTAATCTAATTCCACTCAGTTTCTCGTTCTACTCAGAGTGGTCTGAAAATTTACTCTTTTACAAGATGCCTCTTCCCAAACAACTCTGATCATTGCATCTTCAGCATTTTCAGTGTGGCAGCTTATGGTCTACTACAATACCAATGCTCTTTCCAAATTTGAGAGGAATTTGATTTTTTTTCCATACATATTAATAAATACGCCTACATGGATTTGACTATAATTAAAATGTCCAATAAACATCTTTGCACTTTTTTATTGATTTAAAATATACATTAAGATAATGGCTGTCCTAAATCTAAGACAAATTTTCATCCTGACTTTGTCTGAAATCTAACTTCAATATGACTAAAGCAGAAAAGAGGAAAAAGTAATAATTCTTGTAGTCTTTTCCTTAACTTTCATGGAGTATGTAAATCTATATATATTTTCCACCTTGAAAGAATCAAAAAGTCCAGCAGTAATTTGCAGTATATACATAGTTTGCAGAATAAATACTTGGAAAGAGGAACTTCTGTGCTCCCCCTGAAATCAGACAAAAATCATTAAAATTTTTGTTGGCTGTGTGTCTTGAGCTGTTCAGCCACTTCTCAAAAAAGGATGATGAAGGAAGTAAATACTGATAATGCTGACAGGAATTTCAAAAAATCTACTTCTAACAAATTTCAGTGAAAAGTAAGTTCAACATTGATGGATTATGAGTACAAGCCTGTACTTTATAATTGCAGAATAAAAATTAAAATGCTAGATAATTTTATTAGGGTACCAAACCAGTAATGACTGTGATCACCCCAAGAAGCCTCTGCACATTATTGTTCAAGAATGCTTAGTGCCACAATAGTGACACAAATATCTCTATACTTGTTTCTTGTTCTTTCTTTCTTTCTTTCTTTCTTTCTTTCTTTCTTTCTTTCTTTCTTTCTTTCTTTCTTTCTTTCTTTCTTTCTTTCTTTCTTTCTTTCTTTC
>JACDOX010000026.1:5880945-5960631 GCA_014549065.1 Cardinalis cardinalis | reverse complement strand
TCTTTCTTTCTTTCTTTCTTTCTTTCTTTCTTTCTTTCTTTCTTTCTTTCTTTCTTTCTTTCTTTCTTTCTTTCTTTCTTTCTTTCTTTCTTTCTCTCTCTCTCTCTCTCTCTCTTTATCTCTCTCCATCTCACTTTCTCTCTTTCCTGTAATTGAGATGAAATGCTTGGTTTCTTTATCCTCTTCTCTTCTGCAAAATGATGCACTTCAGACTTCAGTGAGTCACTGAGGATTTTCTGACCAGCATGACAGTAAAAGAAACTGTAAAGGGTTTGAAAAATGTCCACAGGCACGACTATTCTTCATAATGTACAAGATGGTAAATTATCCTTTGTCAGTGTCTTGGTAGTGCTCACTGTCCCAACTCACTCAGTGCTGGCCATTGTCAAGGACAGGATGATGGACATCTCAGCATGCTCATTTCCATCAGCCCAGTTTACTGTGGATCTCAGGTCATTATTTCAAGTCTCCTTCCTCACTTTGATTCCTCAAGGCTGGAATGAAGCTAACCTTGAAGCTAGTGGTAGTGAAGAAAAAGGAAAAAAAAGGGTTATTTATATCCTAATTGGCTTCAGAATACAGAGCAAAACCAGTTGGTTGGAAGTAAAGGTAGGATCAGGAATTTCATAAAATCACAGAATTTTCTTAGTTGGAAGCAACCCTCAAGGATGATTGAGTCCAACTGTTAAGTGAAGGGCCCATACAGCAATCAAACCCACAATCATTTGTAGCTTTTTCTACTTTTTGCCAATGTGAGCACCCAAAATCTTGCTTATGAGTGAAGAGGAAGCACATCTTTTATCAATATGTGTATATCCAATAATTTCATCTTAGTATACTCAAAATCCTATCAATCTCATATTGTTAGTCCAGAGAGAATCCATACATGGTAGCTTTTCCATAATTTCATGTCTTTAAGTCAAAGTTGCATGATCTTCCATAAATATTTTACAGGGAGGAAAGAGAAGGAAGGAGATAAGACCTGATGCCGAAATGACATGGTAAAACCATAGAAGTTTCAGTTCTTCAGGAAGGTAAACAAAAGTGTCTGTGAAAACCGTGCTCCTCCCAGAAGCAGGAACAGCTCTTAGTCATTTGTGGGGAGTGGAAGGTGTCCTCAATAGCAGTCTGAGGAGGATTCCTGCGCATCCTCTCTCCTCAGAGATGAATTTGGGATGGGCACAGAGTCTTACAGACAGCTTTCATCCACTTGTGCTTCCCTTAAAATGCCAGTACCTATCTCATGTCCTGACCAATTATCCTCCCCTCCAGCTTGAACTCCATCACTGTCTACTTTACTTGCCTCACCTTTCAAGCAGGGATCCTGTATTACTATCCTACACCTTATTCCTCCTCTCCCTAAACAGCTGTGATCTCTGTCCCAGCTGGAGCAAAACTGCTGCCCACCAGCATCCCCACAGCAGCTCTCCAGGCAAAAAGCCTCCCTACCATCTTTCCAGAGGTTAGACTTCCTTCCTGCCATCAGAAAAGCAGTTCTCGTGTCACATGAAGCTTGGATGAGGCCCTGGATATCCCATTTAGTCCCCACTACTGATATTTAGAGACTCTGTATATGTCTACCAGCTCTGTCACAACTTCTTATGTACCCTTTAATACCTGTGTGGGACTATAACATTGCTGGCTTTTAGAGGAGATCATGAGGCAATGGGAGAGGCCATGTGATGTTCTGGTTCAGCTATAACTTGCTTATACAGATTCTCTGGTACTCCAGCAATTTGTCAGATTTAATTTTTAGAAATGCAGTGCATTTCAAATAAATACAAATTTTAAACCCAGCATCACAGAGCAAAATTTCCAGTACATGAGAATACCTATGGGATGCAATAAATGAAATTAGGTTTTTCAAATTGTTATTATTATTTTAAATTGCTCTGACATGTGGAGAGAAAGGAGTTTAGAGGATAGTAGTTTTATAAAGGAAAAAGTTACAAAGTTATACACTGAAGAAAAGAGAAGGAAATTCTTTTCCCTCCAGAAATAATGTAACTGACACTGAGTGTACACTTTTCACGTTTGTTTAAGCAATGTATTTTTTATTGCTTTGATTATTCCTCCTCCATCTTTCCCATGCATCCAGGATGTTTGATAGGTCCCTGTGAGTAGTGAAACCAGCCATTAATTCTGTGGACTTTCATAGTCAATCAGGAATGAGTCCTGGAATTTCTGAGCAATAAATTTTCCTGGATTAGATAGCATTTGCTGTGTTCTCTTTCAATTTGGACCCATTTCCAAATTATCCTCTTCCACTGCTAAGAATCTCACTTGAGTGAGATTTGACACTTCAGTCCTCAGTGTTTCAGAGACGAACTCACAGCTGGTATCAATCTAGAAGCTTGTTCTGTTTATGAGCAAGTTTCTGTGAAACAAGTGTCTGCAATAGCAGCAAACTAAACCAAGGACTAAATGTCTCTGCTGCTGCCATATTCGCACTGGTATGAATGGAGTGCAATAAATGAAACATTAACCTCACCCTAACCAGTTTATTTCTGTCAGCTTAGCCAAAGCAGCTCATTTCAACTATCAACATGGTACAAACCCAATTCAAAGAGATCAGGTTAAACTGCAACACAAGTTGCTTTTTAGCTACCCTGTTATCCGTCTACACTGCAGCATTCAAGTTACTTGAACACAGATACACCAGTGATTATGCTGAACCTTCTGTCAACTCTCATGGGTTCTGCTCTTTTATTTAAAATCCTTGGCCTTGGAGTCAGATGAATGCTATAGAATCTTAGCTTCTTCATCAGCAGTCTTATAGGTGAAAAAAGCAAGAAAGCAAACAAAACCCCCTAATACATAACCCTATTATTTTCAAAAGTAAGAAATCAAGTAAAAAAAAATTAATACATTGTTTTTAAATGTAAAGATTTTCATCCATTCTCAAGATTTCAGGATACTTTAATTAGATGTCACCCAGATGTCTTATCTCCATGGCTTTTTGTAGTTTGAAAAGCTGTAAAATCAAAACAGCAAAGTTATGCAACAGATATTGAACCCATCATTCAGGTACATTGGATCTGCTTATGCTTCTCTATTCATGCAAGCTGATCATGCCCAAAAGCAAACACTAAAGGGATTATAGTATCAGTGATTTAGTGTGGGTTGGAAGGGATCTCAAAGATTATCTCATTCCAACTCTCCAGCCGTGGGCAGGGACACCTCCCACTAGATGAGGTTACTCAGAGCCCTGCCCAACCTGGTCTTGAAAACTTCCAGGGATGGGGCACCAACAACTTCTCTGGGAAACCTGTTTCAGTGCCTCACTAGTGCTTTTGCCCTATGAAAAACCTGTTGTCCCTCAGAACAAAGACTTGTCAGAGGAAAGATGATGAACTAAGCCTGGCAGAAACATGCTAGATGCAATAGCTCCCCTCAGAGCTTTTCAGCGTGCAGTGGATAGAGCTGAGATTACTCATTTCATGCATATTTTCCTACAAAATCTTCCTTTTCATCAGAACTGCACAGGAAGCTCTACATACTGCCTAAGAGATTCCCTGTCAAGGGATAATCCTCTTCACAAAGTGTAAGAGCACGATGTACTTTATGGTCTCTGCCCATTTTTATTCTTTCCCTGCCAACCATTCCTTCAGCACAGCTATAAATCCCAGTAGGTGAGGTCACTAGCTCAAATGAAGACAAACATGTTCTTCTGTAGATTTCCCAGTGTCACCCCAGGCATTATTTTTATGGCAGGCATTTTTGGGTAATCCCCAGGAACAGAAGCCATGTAAGTTATAAATATTTTTGCAAAAAACCCCAAACCTGTCAGACTTTTACAGGCCACAGAGTTGTACTCCACTGTTAGAGCAGAGCTATCAGGTGTGATAATAGCAGCCATTAGTTGCTGTTGCCAAAATTCAACCTAATGGTCACTTTGTTGATAATTTTTGGAGCCAGAGGCGAGTCTTGAGCAGGTGCCACATGAAGAAAGGTAAAACACTAATGTTAAAATTGTTTTTTTCTGGAAGGAATGTACCTGGCAAATTATGGGCAAACAAATAATTTTAACTGAAAGAAATGCCACTTGTTTCTTTAGAAACTTCAGAGAGAGAAACTTTACTTAAAAGTGCCCTTTTAAAATGCAATACTACTCATCCTACTTTCACCTTCTTCTGATAAACCAATGAAACAGAACATATCTGAATAGTCACTCTTGGAAAAATGACACGCCTTTAGCTTTTTTTGCATTGTTGCTATTCGTGTTATCCAGCTTCAGATTGTTTCTGTCTTTTGAAAATAACATGCAGCTGGAAACCCCCTCCCAATACGCACCCAAGTAGTATTGGGCCAGCTTTTGGTTTGAATTATAATTATTGACCATGTTTAAGAGTTTGCTTTGCATAAATCCTTTGGGATTTTTTTCACTGCTTCTGTAGAAAATTCTCTAAGACAACAGATGCTCATTACATTGAAATATCTGTAAGATAATATCTGTATCTGTGTGTTCTGTAAGCCCTTATGATACTTTTCTCCTGTATTTTTTTATGCATTGTAATGCTGCCAACAGTGCATTTAATACATAGCTGTTTCTTGCTCCTTTTTTCTTGGAAATTGTTCATTACGTGCTTGTGTCACTTTCTTTCTTTGATGGAGTTCCACAAGGAATCCTCTGAGAACCAGAAGACAAAAGCAGAGGAACTCTCTAAAGTGCCACAATACCAGGAACTTTCCAAGAAAAATTAGCATCACATGTCAAATAGGAAAATTACATTCCCTTTGATTCCAGCCATGTTTGCTTGCTATCCATCTCTTTTCTGATATTCCAGTCTTCTGGGCAGAATAAAAACCAGCCTTTTAAAAACTCTTTCTGTTAGAAAAAGGTGTTCTCTTTGTCCTTGTGGATAAATGAGTTCTCCCTACTGTGAATTATTCTTTTGATCAGCTTTGCTGCAAGTTGATTAACACTCATTTCTGGGGCAGTAACATGTTTCCAGTATATCAGTTTCAAGGTCTGAAGACTCATCGTCCTGTAAAGCTGGAGAGTGTTCTGCATGCTGAATCAGAGACCCTGAGTTGCTAAAGGGGACATTTTCTATTTGTTGGAAGCTGGAAATATCAGGCTATCATCCTGGAAAGTCATATTTTCAATATAGAAACACCACTTTCGAGGAGGCTTTTTGAAGCCTTTTTAAGCTTAATTTCCTGGGTTAATTGAAAACTGAGGCATCTGGTGACATGTCTGAAAGGGCACAAAGTCTGAATATTTTAAACACGAAAAATATCTGTAAAGCATTTAAAATACTTTTTCTGTAACCTATGTAGCATATGTGTAACAGCTAAATTTATTTGGCAGACTGAGATTTGCTTCATAGGCTTCAAAACTTTGTTTCCAAAACATTTGAATTTGACATTTCTCAGTGTGTGCTTATTTGGCAAAATTTCTGAAAACTTCAGCTATCATCTACCATGACAAAATTCTAACCTTGCCTAACATAAATGGAGTTCTTCGTGCAAAGAAGACAAGAAAGGAAGACCCATAACAATGAGAAGCAAACACACTGGACAGATATTTTCAAATGTGATTTATGTATGGTATTCACTTCATTGTGAATACATTGTTTTAGGTAAAAACCAGCAATTATGCACAGAGAAGGTAATGTAGAGAATGTCTGATAATAAGAGTAAAACTGTCATATAAGTAATTTGCTTTCAAAATCATGCACCATAGGCTTTTTTTTTTAAATTAGGACAACTCTGAAATTCAATTGGTTATCATTTTAATATTTTTCTATTTTTAATTCTAGTTAAAACTTTTGGTCATGTTAATATTTACTTTATGTATTCAATACATTAGTGACTCAAGTCCCAGGGAAAGTGCTAATTACATCTAGCCACATCACATTGTGGTGGAAGCAGATATTGTGGGAGCTTAAACTGAGATATATGCCTTTATTAATGTAGGGTTTACATCATACATAAAATTAAGTACAACTTGGACAGTCTTAGTATAAAAAATCTGCAAAACAATCCTGGCTATCTGTCTGCAGGACAGCTTCATTAATGACATCCCAAAGAAGAATGCTGTAACTGAAAGGAATGTCACTTCAAATGAATTTTCCCAGCAGAAGCTACTGCTGAATCATCTTATTTCCTGTATATTGAAACAAATTGAGAGCAAGGACCTTCCCAGTCACAGCACGTTACTGGAAATTCAGTATTGGAAGATGTTTTGCGCTTTAGAAGTGCAGTAAGTGAAAGATGCCTTAACTGAAGAAGCTGCATGCGCTGCTCCCTTTTCAGATGAGATATACAGGAAGGCAAGAAAGCATTCAGATAAATACAGTCTTTTAGAATGCAAGTGCATTAAAATGCACGAAGTCTGGAAGAGCATTTTGAGATATACCTTTAAGTCACCTAAGGAGGAAACTGGAAGTTTGCTGAATTAAACACTTGACAAGAAACGAAAGTTGTAAAGCCAGCTCTGCTATCCTGATTATGTGTGGGATGTGTGGGATCTTGGAGCATAACTGGCTTTCAGCAAGCTGCAGTGCAGCTCTCTCCAAGCGCTGTGCTGGGAAGCTGTCCAAAGGATATTGACTTCTGCTTTTCTGGATCCAGGAAATAGTACTGTCAAGTCCTGAGGATAAAACTAATCCTTATTTAATTAAGACTTTTGATTAACTGAGTTTGGGTAAACAGGATGGTAAAGTAACCAAAATATTTTGAAAACAAATATAGGAATTGAGAGGCAGGCCCTCATCCAGCTACTTGTCAGTAAAGATACACTCTTAGTCTCTCTGCTTCTGCAGCTTCTGGGGATAAAAATGCAGACTCCTGGCTGTGAAAGGATCAGCTTGAGCAGATATGGGAAAACACTTCAGTAGAATTTGTGTAAGGCACCTCTCAGCAGTGTTTTATAGCATTAGCTGTGCTACCAACTGTGTTAGAAGGAAAAAAATGAACCTTTCTACTGGGTCTGCTTGAGATGAAGTTAATTTCATGGCAGCCTTGAGAACACAGTTTTGGATCTGGGACCAAATCATTGATGATCATTAGCTATTGCTGAAAAGTGTTTTTTCAGTGTCAAAGCCTTTTCTTTTCCCTACTCTCCCTTCCCCAGTAGGCTGGAATTGGGCAAGAAGTTTGGAGGAGGCAAAACCGGGGCAGCTGACTCAAGCCAGTCAGAGGGCTGTTCCAACCCAATGTTGACATGTTCAGCTATGAAATCTCAGAGAAAGACAAAGAAAGTGGGATGTCTGACATTTGTCTTCCCAAAGGATCATTGCATGCAATGAAGCTCTGCCTTCTAGAAATGGCTGAACATTTGCCTGCTGACAGGAAGTAGTGAATGAATGCTTTGTTTTGCTTTGCTTGCATGTGCTGCCTTGCCTTTTACTTACTAAACTGTCTTTATCTCAATCCATAACGGTTTTTTTGCTGACTCTCCCATCCCTCTTGGGAGGGAATTCCCAAGTCTGGAGCTTACCTGCTAGCTTGGGTCAACCCACCATAATCTTGCAACAAGGCCCTAAAAAAGTTCTTCTTTCTGCCTCTCCCTCCAAACCTTCATATTTAACCATTTTTCCCTTTCAACTTATACAGAACACATTCAAGAGATACTCAGTAATGGACCATAATAAGAAATATGTAATTATGCAGTTGCATACTTAATTCAGGTGCACAGCCGTGAGGACACATGCAAAGGAGGTGTTCAGAAATTAAGACTGGCATTTTTTGAGCGAGCTGCTCCTTTGCTTCTGAACTGACTAAATGTTATTTAGTACACGTGATGTAACTGCTCTGGTTGTGTGACTGACCTCTTTGGAAGGCTGTGCCAAAGGCTGTCCTCAGTGGTAGCCATGCAACCACATTGATTTCCGTGCGATCACACAGGCGTGTTTGCAGACAGATCACCTCAGTGCTGTGCCCTCCTCCACTGCAGAATCACCCACTGTTTAGGTCTTTTTTTGTCACCAGAGTCGGTTGCTGCTTGCATAACTAATGTGTCAGTGCATGAGTGATTCTGTTCTTCAGCCTGTACAAAGGCACGTTGTCCTTAGTCCACGCCAGGTCATCCCAGGAGAACTTCCTCCTAAATCACTTCCTTTGCCCCCTCACTCATTAGCTAATCAGAATCCTCTTTCCAATTCATCAGATAAAAATTGGTTATTTGGAAATGATGGAGAAATGTTTTGAGGCACTACCAAAGTTCTTTGACAAAGTTTTTGGAAGAGCTTAATGTTCAGATAATTCTAAATTGTCGTGCTCCACAGATAGAAAGGCCCTATGTGCACATGTGGGGTAAATAGGCCCCTGATCAAAGAAACATGTTGGTTCTTAAGGAGGATAACAAAGGTTCCTGCTCTAGGAATAAAGCATGCATTTATTCCCTCAGAGGACCGAACAGATCCCCTCACTCCACAGACAACGAGGTGCTATGTGCTAACACACCCTGAATAGGCGCCTGTCCTAAGGGATGACACATAATGCATCCAGCTCTGGAGTTCTCAGCACAGGACAGACTTGGATCTGTTACAGAAGGTCCAGATGAGGGTAACAAAGACCATGAGAGAGCCAGCCCACCTCTCTTGTGAAGAAAGGCTGAAAGAGTCAGGATTGTTGAGCCTGGAGAAGAGAAGGCTCCAGGGATACCTTTTAACAGCATCCCGGTACCTAAAAAGGGCCTATAGGAAAGATGGGGACTGACTTTCTATCAGGGTGATAGGACAAGAGGGAATAGTTTTAATATGAAAGAGAGTAGATTTAAACAAGATGCAAGGAAAAAATGTGGGTGGTGGAACACTGGAATAGGTTTCTCAGAGAGGTGGCAGATGCCGCATCCCTGGAATCATTCAAAGTCAGACTGGATGAGGCTCTGAGCAACATGGTCTGGTGAAAGGTGCCTCTGCCCATGGTGGAGAGTTTGGACTGGATGACTTTTAATGGTCCCTCCTAACCCAAACAATTCTTTGATTCTCTCCTTTCGTAGGAGTGGCTAAACAGGCCTGCGCTCCCAGGACTGACTCACATTGATTTTTCAGGAGGGTCAGAGAGGTCCTCACCACCAATTATTCTTATCACAGTATGTCACCACTCTCAGACTGTGTCTCTTTCTTTGTCTGGAATTTCCTGCTCCTTGGCAAGTAATTTGTGCCATTACTATACCCAGCCATCTCCTCAAAATATCTTTTCAAACTATACCTGAATGCTTTATGCTCAGTCTGAAAATGAAGGAAAATTTTATAAATACCTTGATTTCTTCAGCAATTATCTGCCACACTGTATGTCCTCAGCAGCTTTAGTGACCTGTTGGAAACAGAAAGATAAAAAACAGCAGTGAGGAGAAAAGTTTAATAAATACCCATTAGCATCTAAGTATCCACCTTATAACCCATGAGACACAATTTAAATGATGGATGCTTCTGCTTCAGTCCTCATGGCCAGACTTGTACCTCACCCAGCTATGCAGAGCAGCAGGGATCAGTGTTGCCAGGGAGCCAGTTAACAGTGTCTTGGTACAGTCAGAGCCTGGGACATGAGTGCAGCAAGCTGCAGGCTGCCTTCATAGGCTCACAGCACATTGTATCTGCATGAGAGCAGCTGCTCCAGCCCCTTGTCAGCCCTGCCTGTTACTCCAGCAGGTATCAGGATCAGGAGAATGCTGGCACTGGCTATGCTGACTATATGCATCAGAGCAAGCAGCACCAGCAGCATCTTATGGCCTTTTGCCTGAGAGGACCTATGGGATCCTCTGGATAATGAGATGTTAAAGATGAGATATAATTTTGTCACTATGTCATCAAATCACTTTGATGGGATTTTAGTGGATTTTTTACTGGCTTTCTGCCTGCAGAATTCCCCAAGGGCATTCTCTTCCATTCTTTGCCCCTTTATGGGCAAGCTGGATTTCCCACATCCTAGTTTGAGTCCTGAAGAAATTAGATGCTGATTTTCAGAGGAAGTTGCTGTTGTCTAGGCCCAAGTCACTTGTTCTCAGAGAACAAAGTGAACTGAGACCATATGAAAGTAATGGAATAAGGGAAATAAGTAGAAGACAAAAATAATTCAATTAGGTTCATTTTCCAAAAAGGCTTGATGTTTTGAATCAATTCAATCAACATAAACTGTTTAGAATATGGATATATACTCCTCGAAAAACATACATGTTAGATACCAAATTAGGTGTAGAATTCACTTTTAGGAAGTAGCTGTAAAATGGAAAGAAATCTATTTTTGGAGGACAATAACTCCAGAATAGGTTTAGAGAACCTGCTCTAGTCTGGGATTAGGAAGACAAATCTTAAATGGTAAAGGTCAGGTAGCAGATATTGTCTGTGTTTCCTTCAGACTATGCTTAGCATCTGGGGATAATAGGCAACAAAAGTCCAAACTGCTCCAAGCTAATTTATGTCAATAAATGAAGTATAGGAATCCAGCACACGACCCAGATGAAGCAGCTTTCCAAAGATAGTGCTCAGAGCTGCTTACTGGCTCCTGCACTCAGCATTCCCCAGCCTAGGAATGAACTGCTGTCCCTTGTCTCTCCCTCTCCATCACCAGAGATGACAACTCACTCCTTTCTGTGGATTTACATGGTAATAAAATTGCCTCCTCTTGGAAGTGTTAAATAATCCTGATCAGAAATTCTGAGAGTTGTTTTCCAAAACCAAGATAATTTGCCAGAAATGGGAACAAATGGGTGGGGATGGGTTGAGAGTGGGAATCACCTGAACCAGGTGCAATAAATAGAATAGGCTTTCTTCTGTACTCTAGTCTTGTTCCTTGACCTGAGACCTTGCCAGAGTGAGCAGCTGGGTTCCTGTAAGAACACAGTCCTGTTGAAGATACTGAGGTAGGGTATTTTCCTAGGACAAATAAGAAAGGAAAAAATTCTTGACTTTATTTGCTATTCATATTATGTGGCTGGGTATATAAGAACAGCAAAAAGAAAGGCTCCTGTCCCTGAACAGGAATTTGCAAGGCCAGTACCAAAGTAATCTTGGGAGGTACATTTCACAAGGCTGCCATTCTATTGCCTGAATAGCTGTTCAGGGACTTATTAGTCACAACGGGCTATTTTGCTTGTCTTCCAGTTGCTCAATTAGAAGAGCATGGGTCTTATATAAGGTTTATACTACATTTGCTGTGTTGGTACAGCAAATATGCTGCAGCTCTGATATCCTATTTGCAACTTATTAGTAAGGTGAAAATAAAATATGAGTCATCAACGTGCACTTGCAGCCCAGAAAGCCAATTGTCTACTGGACTGCATAAAAAGGATTGTGACCAGCAATTGAGGGAGGGGATTCTATCCCTCTGCTCTGCTCTTGTGAGACCCCCCACCTGGGTGCTGTGTCCAGTTCTGGGACCCCCAGCCCAAGAAAGACATGGACCTGTTAGAGCAGGTCCAGAGAGGAGCCACAAAAATGATTTGAGAACTGGAGCACCTCTCTTGTGGGAACAGACAGAAGAATTGGAATTGTTCAGTCTGGGATTTCTCAGTCTGGAGAAGAGAAGAGAGCCTACAAGAAAGAGCAAGAGAGACTTTTCACAAAGATATGTAGTGACAGGACAAGGGGCTTTTAACCTGGAGGAGGATAAATATACATTGGACATGAGAATTTTTTTTATGAGGGTAGTGAAATACTGGCAGAGGTTGTCCGCAGAAGTTATGGATGCCCCATCAAATCCAGGTTGGATGGGGCTTAGAGCAACCTGCTGTAGTGGAAGATGTCGTTAGCCATGGCACTGGACTTGGACAGGATGACCTTCAATGCTACCTTCCAGTACAAATAATTCTTATGATTCTATGATTCTAGTTCACTTCTCTTCAGGCAACTAATCCTGTCTCCAGTCTAGCTCTTCATTTTTTTGATGGGGGAAATGACTTAACCATAATTTAAGTCTTGGTAGAGGTAGGAACACCACAAAGATAAAGATTTGAGGACATAGGAAAGGACAAGAGTATCTATGAATTATGTTTTCTGTGGATGAATATGATGTGGTTTCAATCTCACATAAAGCAGATCCTGTCCTACATATGTCACAGTTCAGCTGCCCCTCCATTCAATGCAACCCCTTGAGAAACTTCCCCAGTTTACCCCAGAAGAAAATCAGCAGGAAGTTGCATCAGTCCAATGCATGGGGCAGTAAGTTGTGACTCAGAGGCAAGAATAAATGACTAGAGATGAAACTTCATATTATCTATAACCTTGGAGAAAAATCTGTGCTAGATTTCTTTAGATAAGTTCAGAAACAGGAAATCCTTTATCCTGAAATGGACTTACATGAAGGCTGCCACTGCATTTAAGAAAAAAGGCATATCAATGATCTTATGGAATGGGGAAATCAACTTGCATTTTACAATAAGAAAATGTTCTTCATTTGCTGTCTCAAGAAGGCCAGCGGAGCAATTCTTAGAGCAAACCCTAATACCTCTCAAGCTTTATCATACAGGCATTTTACTGCTATTCATTACATGTAAATATCTCTTTGTCCCAACACAAACTTGCAGCTGTCAACACAGCCAACACTAACTACCAGGAAATGAATCTGTCTGAGAAGGAAGCGTTGCAAGCTATCAAGTCCCCACAATGTGCTAAAACATCCGTAGAGGCAGGCTGCCAGGAGTTTATTATAAACTATGGACCATATGTTCTTTTTGGCTTCCATAGTTTTGAACAAGGAAATGTGTCATCAAATAATCCCAAAGGGAAGGGAGAATGAACTGTGCAGGGGAAGAATCATAATGATACTTCACTGGGATGGCACCCCAACGTCTGCTTTCCTGAAGAGTGTGAAGGCTTAAAAGACCAATAGAGATATAAAAAGGGGGCTGTTACTAGAGTGTGGATAGGAATAAACTTGGCAGGAACTCCACCATATGGCAACCTCAGGAGATGTGATGGGTGTCTGAGGAAAAGCTGCTATCATTCATGCTGGTTCAAGAAACAATAACTTTCTAATGTATGTGCCACCCCTGGATCTAGTCAAGACAATATGTCCAGACATGTATGTATCCCAACACTTAAGATGAAGCAGACAGGTAATCCCACTATCCAGGTTTGCTGACCATGCTGTTGAATAAGCTCCACATATACACAGTGTAGATACAATTGGTGTTTTAAAATAAATAAGTCTGTTATAATAGATCCACAAAAAAGGAGACTGAAGTGAGCCTACATCAATTTTCACAATCTCAAGCTGGTAACAGTTCTTTACAGGCTAATGTTTTCTACGCTGATACTGGACAGTGCAGGTATCTCTGCCTCATCCACCCCAACTCCTGCTGTTGCAGAACACTGAACACCATGGGTTGTGGCATATTTTTCTTCATTTACCTTCATTTACCTGACAGCTGATGTCACTGCTACCCAGAATTACTCTCATAGTTCAGTGCAGTGCCCTTCAGAATTTGAACACATGTTGACAAGCAGACACTAAGGATGAATCAACAGTGCCTCCGGTGAGGAGAGCAAAGAGATTGTGGGACATGGTAGGAACCTTCAAAGCATAGGCAAGGTTAGGGCAGAAACTGTGTTCTTGCAAAGATGAGTTTGGCCAATTGATGACAAACAGAAGCACAATTATGAAAGACAAACCAAAACATATTTTGCGGAAGTACGACCTAACTAACAGGAGATAGATTAGACTTTTAGAAGAAACTTTTTACAATAAGGGTAGTGAAACACTGGAACAGATTGCACAGATGTGCCCTGTCCCTGGAAACGTTCAAGGTCAGGCTGGATAGGGTTTTGAGCAACGTTATCTAGTTGAAGATGTTTCTGCTCATTGTAGGTAGTTTTAACTATATGATCTTTAAAGATCCTTTTCAACCCCAACTATTTCATGACTCTATGATTCTGTCTGAATCTCATCTTTTTTCTTATCTGCTTCATAGGATTTTGCTCTAGGAGGAGTCTTGGCTGAGAGAGCAGAGAAAACAGATTCTGCAGCAGCTCTTCCTCTGGGGTAAATTAATTTAATTTTCCCCAAATTGAATGTGTTTAGTTCACAGCAGTAATTAGTAAGCAATCCTTCTGTCTTTATCTTGATCCACAGGCTTTTTTATTCCTGTTCTTCCTATTTTTCAGCCTTTTCCACTTATGTCCTAGGGAGGTGGGAAGTGAGCAAGAAGCTGAGGGGAGAGTTAAGCTGCTAGCCATGGCCAACCCACCACAGTTTAGCATCCCTACATGGCATACACATGAAAGACTTAACAGACTGTGTATTTTTTCTACCTTATTTCACTGTCTCAGCTTTCAACATTTTTGGATTACCTTCTGACTTTTAGATTCTTAAAATTATGTCAAACTTAAGACCTGGTCTGAAACCTGCAGTTCTATGTGTTCACCTCTGACATTTTGGAATAAATATCAGCAGTCCTAATAAAAAAAAAATAAATTCTGCTTTAGTATAAACACTCTTAAAAATTCATTCATTAAGAACATCCAGCAAGTCTGTGCTTTGAGTCTGTGCCTGGCCTAATTTAACTGGAGGTCTCACAACAAAGTTTTGCTGTTTGAAATCTCTCTAAATACCTCTTCAGCTTTGACCAGTTGAAATAGCATTGGAGCTTCGGTCTTTGTGTGTGCTGTTGAGACCATGATCAGGGATTGCTGTTCATTTCTCCTGTGTGTGTGTGGTGCATGATCAATCTCTGTGATGCTGCCAGGACTTCCCTTGTCCTTCAGAGCACACATGGAGGGCACAGATAGAGCATTATGCCATGGCCTTGAAGGGGCATGTAGACCTTGTATTGTTCGAGCTTAGGATTCTCTTCTTTCCTACACGTGAAAATCTTATATGAATGCTGCATGGGGACAGTTCAACATGATGCTTTTATTTCAAACTTAAATGTCACAAGAATCTTCTAACGAAGCATGACCATGCTAGGGAATTCCTTTCTGTGTCTTGACTCCCATATACTCTGCCTCGGAAATGTGCTACTTCTTTGTTTTCCTGTATTGGAACTAATAGAATCAACACGGTGCAGCTGTGAGAGTGACTCAGCAGAATAGCTGTGAATCTTCATGCACATGACATCCTGTGACAAAAAGAATCTCACATTTTGAAGATTTAAAATGTCTTTGTTTCATTAATTTTTTTCCTCAAGGGAAGTTAACATTATTTTGAATAGGAAACAGTAAAACTGAATTTCGACTACACCAATCTGTCAAGATGGCAAACATGAAAATTATATCAAGAATAAGTTACACTTCAAATTTTATTGAATTCATAATTATTTTCATGCTTCCCAGGCAAGATTTAGGAGTTTCTAAAGCAAGGCTTAAATGCAAAACATATGGCAGATGAAGTGATGCTAATAACAATGGGGACTAATGAGAAGAGAAATGAATTGCTAACAAGCCTGTTTTAATTTGTAGGGTTTTCCTGAGGATTAAGGAAGAAACTTGGAATTTGAGATCTGGTGGAGAAAAATGATAAAACTCTTTCAGGATTTGAGTATTTAACCTCTAAAATCCCAGGGTGAATGGACTGCCTTTTACATTTACTGGGAGAAAACAAAACAATGATTAATGGAATTATTTGCTCTGGTTGGGCTTTTTGTTTGCTTTGTTTGGGTTTTTTTATTTGTTTGTTTTGTTGGGTTTTTAATTTTTTTTTTTCAGAGAGCCTTGAGAGTTTGACAAGGCCTGACAAAACCAGTAAGATTTGCCTGCTTGAAAATATATGTCTGAAGTAGTGTTGGTTAAGTTTTCATCTGCAGCTCTGTCTTGCTGCCTCCATAGCAATGCACAAGGGTTTCTAAATGTTTAACAGATCTCTTTCACATATGTTCCCTCATATCACCTCAAAGAAAGATACACAACTTCCACTCTACTCTGTTGCACCAAAGTTGCCAATTTCCAGATATTAAACTTCCATACTAACTGTGGCAGAGCAAAAAGACAGCCTGCAAACAAGCTCTGCTACAAATTCATTCTGACTTTGAGTTAGCTAGCAATCTTTGCTGAAAGAAAGAGACACCAGCAAGAAGAGATGTTTTCTCAGACCTTTCTTGTTAGGTTATTGTGACTCTTGGGGCTTTAGCATTTGGACAGGCACTAGGCTAAGGATGGAATATATCATTAGATTGGGAAGGGACCAGCTGAGAATTCAGCTTGGGAGGCAGAACACAGTGGATAGCTGCCATGTGCAAAACTTGAGGATTTTCAGCTGCTATGTGTACCCTAATCTTCCCTATCTCTAATGTTCCCAGGACTGTTTTCCAGGATGAAGACTGATGGGCACAATCATTGCCTGTCATTCAAAAAATTTGGGAGAATCCTGAGCTCTTGCTGAGGCCAGTACTGCTCAGATTGGTTATTGTTTAAGAGACTGCTCATTGGTCTTGGCCAGACCTTTCACAGTCCAAAGGTCCAGGGCCCCATCATATTCCTACCTATTGTTTAAATCACTCTAAGTAGACATAGCCAGTGAGTTCACTTTGGGGAGTGCACTTGCCTCTCACCACTTAGGAGGATAACTGTGCCTGTGATAATTCTGAACTCCTGTTCACACTCCCACTTCTTAGGCTTCGTGGGCAAACTGCATCAAACTCCAGCATAAAGACTTCATGTGACTTCCTTAGAAAAGCATACCTCTGACTAGCCCAAGCAAAGCCACCATTGTCCCTGCATGCCAGCACCCCAAGCTCCTTTTAGCACCAACTATCTAGTCAATAGTTTCTGAATTTCTGGAGTACCTCATCAATATTTGTCAACTTATATTTCTTCTACCTTTTGATACTCTATTCCATCATGAACTTAAACTTTATCCTCATTAAGTGCAAAGTCCTGCACCTGGGGAAAACTCCATGTACCAGTATATGCTGGAAAGCATCTTGGCAGGAAAGAACGTTGGGGTCCTGGTGGCCACCAGGTTGAGCATGAGCCAGCAATATGTCATTGTTGCAAAGAAGGCAGATGGAATCCTGGCCTGCCTTAGGCCAAGTGTTGCCAGCCTGTCTCCTGTACTCATCCCCACCTGCAGTATTGTGTCCAGTTCTGAGCTCCTCAGTACTAGAGAGTCATGGACATACTGGAGAAAGTTGAACAAGGCCACAAGGAAGATTAAGGGGCTGAGACACCTCACATATAAGGAAAGGCTGGGAGAGCTGAAACTGTCAAGCTTGGAGAAGGCTCAAGGGATGCCTTAAAGGAAGGTGCAAGGAGAGCAGAGACAGGGTCTTTTCAGTGCTGTCCACTCATCAGAGGTGATTGGCACAAACTGAAGCACAGAAGGTTCTCTCTGAATATCAGGAAACACGTTTTTTACTGTGACGGTAACCGAGCACTGACAGATTGCCCAGTGAGGTTGTGGAATCCCCATCCCTGGAATTATTCAGAAGCTCAGTGTATCTGAGTGACTTGGGAAACTAGCTGTAGTTAGACCTGCTGTAGTGTGGGGGTTGAACCAGATATCCCCAGTGATCTCTTCCAGTCCCAACTATTCTGCAATTCTGTGGACATCTGAAAGCCCTTCCTTCAAAATGCTACCATATAAATGTCCCACAGAGTTGCTGCCTATGTACATATGAGGCTAATTCTCATCATGTCATAGTGATTTTTTTCAGACTCAAAGGCTTTGTCCACAATGAAAAAAACCTTGTTTTCTGAAAGACTGTATTTTAGCTGCCCAGAGGAGGCTTAATCACAGTGTTAGACTTACCCCGTAGTGAAAAATCCTCTTTTCGTCTCCTAGTGACATTCATTTGAGGTTTAGACACTGAAAACTAGTTATAGGGTAGGTATTTAAAATACTGCTATAGGGCTGATTTGCCTCAACATAGTGTGTAATGTCATTGGAATTTCCTGGGAAAGACACCTGCATAGGGCTGGTTACCATGATAAAGAGCCTGTAGGAAATGTCTTTTTAAAGAGGTGGTTGGAGGCTCGAATGGGTCTGCAGGTGTCAGGGTATATGAATCCCTACACCAATCAGTACAATCAAGAGTAGAGTAGAAGACAGTTTGGTAGAGTTCAGCCACTAGGAGGGCAGTCCAGATATTCACATCTAGACTTGAGTGCCTGTAGCTAGTCCCAGCTGCACTGTGCTCCCACTGTGTTCATGGGGCTGGTAGCTCTGTCATGGTACCTATAGCATACCTACATATTCCTGAAAGGCTACCGAAAGATTAGGAAGAATATCTTGGTTTCTTTATCTTGATCGATTGGCATCTGTCAAAGTAGTCAGGGCAGTTAGATTTCTGGCTGTAAGTAATCGCATTGCAATTCTCAATCCAAAATGCAGTTTGGGAGAGGGTCCACCAACCTTTATGAGGCTTCTGTTAATAAGGATATATCCTTTTTTAGGGAACAACAGTTTTCAGGAGTCAGGGATGGCACAGCTTGTTATACCTGCTCATTGCAAATGTGTGCATAAAAGCATTCTTGAATTACAGATACATCTTCCAAAAGGTGAAGATCTGACTCTGTGTATCCTCACAGTGAAAGCTGAGCACAGGCCGAAGCAAAAGCATTTGCTTTGTGTGGGAGGAAACCTAGGCCAGTGATACAGAATTACCTCCCACACTCTGGCTGGTATGTGTCACACTTTGAAAAGGGTATTAAACATTAGATGAGACAACAAAGAAACTTCCAGTCAACTGGCATTTTGTTCTGCTCCATCTGCACTCCGTACACTTCTCTGAATGCCATTCCAGTATTCCCCTTTTGGCAAAATTCTAAGTTTGATAAATCTTCCATTGGTCCAGTGAAGTTCCTGCAGGTCTCCTTGTTCTGCAGGTGATGCCTATACCTCTCTGTCAGGGTCGTGTGAGAGCACTGCTCTCCCCATTCCACAGCCTCCTTCCAACGCCTGGCCTTCGCCCTGCCGGGAGCAATCTAGGCGGTGTCTCACAGGTATGCTGAGATCCTGGGATTGCAAACTTAGATTAAGAATGCAGGAGAGCTCAGCCTTGAAACTGTGATCAGTAAGGTGCAGAGGGTAAGGACATGTTCTACCTTGTGCTGTTGCTCATCTGACCTAATCCTGCATCTCAAGAGAGACTGTGAGCCTGGACTGTGCAGTCAGTGGTTTAAAGGTATTGGTGAAAAATCCCTGTGGTGTCCTTTTACTAGCTCTTTATGTGCTTGCTTTCCAAGAACTTACCTATTAGCCTTTTGGACCTGCCATATTTCTACCAGCAGGGTAGAGGCATATGCATGAAGTCTAAGGGCAGAATAATTTTCAGGTCAGCTAGCCCACTAAAGATGAAAAACTGAACCAATTTCTTGCCCTCCTTGTTAAGTCCAAATCTGTATATTACAGGGAGCTACTTCATTGCTCAGAAAAAAAAATCTATATCCTATCCCACAGGAAGAAAATTAACACTCCCATCATCCTTGCAACAAATTCTGTAAACCCACATCAGAATACTGACCACACTCTGTGGTTTTCCTTTCCTGGCTTTGTCTGGTCCTCGGTTTTTAAGAGAAAAGCAAGAGAAAACTCTAGGCCTTTCAAAGGCAAGTACTACCGGGGTAAAAATCATTTATACTAGTGCAACTGAAAACAAAATTTATCCCATTCTTATCCAATTTCTCCCATCAGCCTCCCACTTCTGTGTTTCATTTATTCTCTCCCTCCTGCTGCAAGGTTTTCCTTAAATCATATCTTCCCTCAAGGCTTTGCTATGTGTCTTTTCCAAAAACATTTTGTGTTTGAATTCCTCTGGTGCATTATAATTGTCTGAATGAGATAGCACATTTGTCATGACCCAGACCCTGTCTTTTAACTTGGAGTGGAGAAGTGGGAAAATTTATAATACTGTAGATTTATTTAAAAGTTTAAGCTCCGTGCCTTTTTTTTGTCCTCTGATAAATATGATTTTTGTTCTCATTAATGATCATGGCAGCATGTCACAGTTATAAGCAGTTATTTTACCTTCTGATTACAGCAGCACTTCTTAGCTATGGATCTCAAAAAGGTTTGCAGTCTTGTAGAACTCCATTTAAGAGACAGGTAGTTTATTATTGCTTTCTGAAAGACACTGAACTTCAATGTTTTACTGAAAATTTGTCAACAAACAGACTAAAACCTTACCCAAACATTCCTTGTTTCTTTATGAGCAACATTTATGAGTGAGATTCAGCTCAGAAGTAATTTCAGGATTGGGATGTGCTGTTGAGTGCAGAGAGATGCTGATTTAGACCAAAGCCTTGTATTTATATAGTAGAAGTCAGGTCAAATGAATCACAGTGTTGGTTGCCATGTCGTTCCTGAAACTTCCCAAGTTTCAGTAAGGCAGAAAGAAGACTAAAAAATGGTTATGCTCCTCTTGCCAAAGTGTTCCAAGTCAGAGGACCAGCACTGCATTGCCAGAGTACCCACAGCCTGGGCTGCTGCTGTGTGCTTCACAGGAGCAGCACAGGGTCTGACTGCCTCCTGTTTGACCAGCTGAGCACGACTGCTTCAGCTTTGCTGCCCTCTGCCCTGCACAGACCTCCACCTGTGCCCCAGACTCCCCTCTCAGGGTATGCCACACAAACCCTGGGCTTCTTCCTGTGGAAACATCTTCCTACTGGGCTGAGACCCACAGCCTCATATCTACTATGGATCTGAACAGGGGAAAAACACCAGGTGAACTAAGCAAGAATGATGGTTTTGGGTCTTCAAGGGACTCATCTCGTTGAGCTTGGAAGAGATCAGGGCCTAGGGCTGTGTAGCCTTTCTCCCTGGCTTCATGGCAAGATACTCTCTCAGCAAGATGCTTCCTCAGTTTTATATAGCAAGGCAGATGTGTTCTGTGATGCAGATGTAGTCAGACAAGAGTATATAAGCAAAGCACAGGATTTTGTGTATTGATTTACATATCCTGAACATTGCAGCACTTTAGAGAAAGGCCATATGAAGGTTATTCGACCCAGCTCTGCTCTGCTCTGCTCCAAAGCTGCTGAAGATGACTAATATTTAATCAACTCAGAAAGTAAAACTATTGGGATGAGAAGAAAAATATTATTACATTTTTAGAAGAATAAGGATGTGTTTTAACTGAGATACTGTACTTTCATGCTTTCTGAGCTTTTCTTGCAATTTAAAAGACATTTTCAGCCCATGCAAGTGTGATGTGGCCACTTAACCAAGAGCAGAACCCTCAACAATTTGAACTGAGATAGTACCAGCTAAGTCAGTTGCCTTAAGCAACTAAATTTAGTATAAATCTAGTCCAATCGACACAAAAATATAATCAAATTCTGACTGAAATTATGGGGACTGATAACTCACTGAACAGCATTTCATATTGTTAGGTCAGCGTCAGCTGCAAGGCAAGGGAAATTGCAGGGTTCTTTTGAAATCATATTAATGAATAAATGAAGGATGTTCTTATCTCACACATGAATGATAATTTCATGGTGAGGGAAAATTGTACATCCTATCCCTCTGCCTCACACTGATGGCTAATCAGTCCTGATGACATTGGGGATTCCCATGCACTAAAGTGCAACCAGCAGCAGAGGAACTTAGATGGAAGGACAAGATTTGGGTTATTTCAGGAGGATTTCCTTTTTCAGCTAAATGCCAGCATTACTGAAATTCATACAGGTCAAATCTTGTTTTCTGATGTGCCAAATGCAGATTCCTGTGGTTGTCACAGCTGTACAAAACTGTCCAGGCCCATTCTTTGCTCCACATGAGATCTGAGTGAAAGAAAGCCTCAATAAACTGTTAATGTATTCACTCTCCAGATAGGTCAAATCATAAATAACCTCATGCTTGCTGCTGTTACTTTGAGAGCTAACTCAGTGTGTACCATGCAGCTATAATTTGATCTGATAGCTACCGTACACAGGAGGTGATAAAGGCCTGCAGAGAGTCACAGGAGCTGTGAAAGGAAGGGGTCAGGCTGAACAGAGCCCTCTTTGAGAAGGGTGGACCCCATCACAGGAAAGGCTCTGTACACTGTGGGCAGTGGGGTATCTGAGTACAGACAGGGCAGTTTAACATTGTCTGCACTCCTGGGAGCCTGGTGGTGCAGGGAGTGTCAGCCAACCCTCTGGATGTGCTGGTTCAACCTTGCCTAATGGATGAGGCGCTCAGAGGCAGCTCTGCTGATGGATGTAGAACACAAAATAAAACACTTATTTGCCAGGAAAAGTTTCATTACATCCATGGTAGCACTCCCACTGCAGTTTTTAGTTTGGAGATCTTTTCTACAAAGGCTGGACTTGCCAGTGTGTTTTCTGCAGGATTTCTTCTCTCTGGCAGAGACATAAATACCTTCAGGAAGTACTTTTTATTTGTTCCCAGTGAATCTGCAATGTCTCTCTGTATGGTCTATACTGTCTTTAGAGTCAGGACAGACATTTCTAGGGAAGTTGTTCAGAGATGTGCCCCGGGGGCACATAGTCCTGAGTAGCATGAAAGGTGAGAGAAAATGGGCCAGGTTTTGAAGAAGCATTCTGCTCCAATGATTTGGAAGTTCACACCTGAGCAAGTATGGGACCCTGATAAAATGGCAGAATATTTGAAAGAAAATTGTTGTGGCAGTTCCAGACAGGCATGAAACTCTGCTGGGCCCTGGCTACTGCCTACCACACACTGTTACTGTACAGCATCTTCAGGGGAGAGGAAGGAAAGCAGACCAACAAGGACCATGGCCACTGACGCTGCAGCTGAATCAGAGTGACAACGCACACCAGCAGCAGTCGCTCCTGTTAAGAGGAAGAAATCCAAGACCAAATCAATTTTTTCAGGGAGTGATAAGAGGAAGCAGGATCTTCAAGACCAATGGAAGAAGCAGGACCAGAGAAAATCACCCTATCCCTATCCCTGAGGGAAGTCCTATTGACCTGGCTTCTCCAGTGCTGGAATATCTTGGCCAATGGTGTGGCACCGGATGGTAGTGAAGCCAAACAACTGGAATTCCTCTACTGGGATGCTGGTATTGACCAGCGAATCAGGAAAAGACCAGAAACTTTCAGCCTCTGCAGACAACTCTTGTCAAGTGTGAGGGAAAGACACCCATGCAAAGATGAGCTTATAGTGCACCACAAAGGGTAGAACAACATGGCACAAGGTGTCTGGTACCTTAGAGAACTAGCTGTGCCAGAGATAATCTTTTCAGATAATGAACAATTCCCTAATAATCCAGATAGCGTTCAGTGCACAGAAAACGAGACAGCAATTAATATGGAATGTGCCAGCACCATAAGCCACCTCATTGGGAATGATGTCATTGAAGGAGGGAGAACAAAAAGTGGAAACTTTAGTTGGCATAGTCCAGATATAAGAAGAAACTATCTCTGCCTCGTTAAGGGCCTACATCTCTTCCGTGGAAAGACTGATCAAGAATTTCCAGAATTTAAAAGAGGAAATTGAAGAGGACCACAAAAAACTTAGAGAGGTGATTAAAGAGGAAATTTTCCATGCTCCACTAGTATAGACCAGAGACTCTGCTATTAAAAGCAGGTGCCTCCCCATTCATGAGAAAGGGTGCACTCCACAAGGTAACCTGTGCTTTAACCTATAAGAATATGCAGAACGCATGAGGAAGTGGGATAGTAGCCTGGGTTGAGAGGAAGAATGACTACCATTGTAGTGCACAAGGCTTCTCTTTTATTTTCTGAGAAGTTAACAATGAAAAATTGGAGCAGTAGATGCAATAACAGACTCTCCCTCTCCCTGTTCTTGATACAATCTGGCAGTCTGGAAGGGGACTGATGGAACAGGTTAGGTTATTGCAAATGGACTTCCATCATATATTTGGTCTGGATTCTGAGATCAGGGATTCTTCTGAAGCACAAGCATTCAGGACCAGGATTAGATACTGATGATACAACTTGTACTAGACAGGACCAAACTGTGACCAAGGTTGCAAACTGACTCTCATGACACTGAAGCCCACAGGTTTGATCTGAATTCTTTATGCCTGCAGAAGTTCCCTAAAGAAGGCAAGACAAATAATGAAGTAGCTCATGGTGGCTAATGAGCCCTCATCTTCCAAACCACCAGATGTAGCCATCCACTGGATATTTGAAACGCAAGGCATGTGAATAGAGAATATTTCATAATAAAGCAGCAAGTGGATTGTCCAGTCTTTCTTCACTACCACAGGTAGGTACTACATCCAGTATGACACATCAAATCATGAGAATTGCTTATCTCCTCATTTTCTCTGTTCAACACTTGGTTTTCCTATAACTTCTGAGACATGACAGTGGTCAAAACACTTGACCACTGTCAAGTGCTGTTTAGAACAGCAAAGCAAAGGTAGATCTCAGGGGTTTGCATTCGGGTTTAACACGTGGCCTTGTTCCAGGAGAAAGCCACAGCGCTGGGCTGCAGGACACATCTCAGCATGTTTCCTGCAATTAGGGAGGGAGCTGTACCGAGCCGCTGAGGATCAGCCGGGCTATGCCCTCGCTTTGCTGCGGTTCCCGGGAAGAGCAATGATAATGTTCTGAGGCCACCTACTGTTTGCTTTCAACACCTACACGTCAACGCGTAGGATGCTGTCCAAGAGGGCAGGCTTATCCTAATGACCAGAAAGTATTCCCAATAGTCCTTAGGGATGTCAAGATACATCAGAAATAGAACTTGCTCTACTTTAAGTAGCTTTATAAGTATAATCATGCCCAGCTTGTCAAGATGATTTTTCAAGGAAAATAAATATTACTATCTTGATAATTTTTTACTTCATTAATATCCTCTGTAATCTTTCTCTGTAAGAATACCCTTAAAAGTGCCAAACACTCCCAGAGCTTCCACTTTCAAGTACTCAGGAGGAATCTGGATGCACAGAATGAAATCCTAGCTCCACTGACTCACAAGCAATTATTCCCCTTTGCATGAATAGAGCTAAGTTAGGGTTTTTCACTCTCTCAGTTCATCATAATAGGAATTTGCTGATCCCATGCTGTTAAATCCATCTGCTGCCTCAAGCTTTGACTTGAAGCACAATGAATAAAAGAAGGAGAGAAAAAGGGAGGAGGAGAATCAGAAACTGTTATTCACAAAATAGCCGAGACTGAAAGCCTCAAGCTGAGCCTGTGGAGGCCAGCTACTGCTGTACAAATGGAAAGAAAGCTGAAACTCCAGGCACTACAATCTTCTGCCTATTAGTAATAGCAGGATTCAGTTGACTCTCATACACAGGGACTCCCTTCCATTTACACATTCATTACATATTCTCAGCTGTTATTTAGGCATTGACTCCCAGTTCATGTTGTAACACAGGTCCTACTTTTCTTCCTTTTAAATGGGGTCAATTGGACGCTGAGTCCCCTTCAGTCTCATCTATGAGACAGAGATATTGAGGCCTGTTCACACCAGTCCCTTTCACCAACACCTGGCTTGTAAAGGCTTCAATGCATCAATCAATCCGTCAATCAATCAATCAATCAGTCATCAGTCAAAGCATTAATGGCTTATTCTTTTTTGTCAATTCTGCTCCACTAAAGCTCCCTTCTATTTAAACTACATTCTCTAGAGACCTTTAGGAATCCATTTTCCCAAAGTTCTCTCTCCTCTGTTTGCTGTACCCTGTCTGGATAGCAGGTCCAGTTGTGCAGAAGCATTTCTTCTGGGTGCAGCCTCCAGATCCTAACAGAGAAGTTATCTAATATGTTCTGCAGAGCTCCAGTCACTCATTTCCAAGGAAAATAAAACAACTAAGAGCATGTATAAGCTCATATTCTTTTTAACACATCTAAGATATTATAGATAGGGAAAAATGTGGAAAAATATTATTTTAAACCTCATTGTAATGAATGACCATGAAAGTGCAAAAAAGCCACTTTCAGAGACTGAAAATCATAAATTTTTTATTGGTTTCTTCACTCATTCTTAAAGAATATCTTAAGAGTTGGTGGTGTATGAGTGGTTGGGAAATTTGATATGTGCATTGCCTTTCCTCAGCATCAATGCAAGATAATTAGAAGTAGCTTGCCTTGAATTTTTGTTTTCTTTTAAGTAAAAAATGTTAAAACTTTCATCCCTAAATTCATATTGGAGATTTACAGGACCATGCTGAATTTAGAAAATGAAATAATTTCTGAAATGAAAGATAAATGCTACCAGGATACGTGCAACAATGACCTGATTATTCTGAACCTGTAAAGACAGAGATGGTCCCAACTGTAAGACACATATTTTCTGTTTTGTAGGGCACATAGTTTTCATTCTAAGGAAAATTATCAGGAGAAGAGTGTGGCCATGAGAAAGCAGACGAAACGGAAGAAGAGTGTTAGATTAGATTTACTCTGCAGGATGAGGCAGAGCTCAGAGGTGGCATAGAAAATGACAGCTTGGTGGCTTAGGCAGTGTGATGCTCTTCCGTGGTGGGCACCAAACTGAATATGCCTTAGTGGCTGTGTATAAAAATTGTCAACATTAACCCTGCACAGTGCTGCCACGTGCAGCAGACAGGAGCCCTTAAGAAATCAGGATACTAAAATCCCACAGTGTTGGGCTCAAGTCCCTTCTTCAGCAGGGGAAAGTGGTCATCCAGTGGACATGAATGATGAAAAATAAAAACGTGAAAACAGGAAAATAGAACAATGTAAACTATGCATAAAACTGAAGACATGAAAGGGGCAAAATATAAGAGTGCTAGCAGTAATGAAACCCTAGCAATGGCAAAGTCCTATTATTAGGTGATATAATGTAAAGCTGATGTATTGAAGGTTACGTGTATGGAAGGAAATGCTAGGAATATTTCCATTCTAATCTAGATTTCCATTCTACTGCTATAGATAGTGATATCTCTTACTTGAACTCTTTAGAGCATTCAATTTGCTTTGGCATTCCTGTTAAAAGTCAGTACTGTACTGCAGAACATGAACTGAATGGATAAAGCCTTTGGTAAATGAGGTTACATATGTGCTATCATTTCGGAGTCAACACACTTAAAAATACCGGAGAATATTTCACTCAATTATCCACTTCTGTGCAGCTACTGTGAAGCCACAGAGCCTCTAAAATGGAGCATGTGTGGAGCATGGAGCCAGGTGTCTGCACAGCATCCACACTGCTTCAAGGCAGTCTGAGAGGAAGCTGTCTACCCAATTAATGCATTTTGGCAGCAAAGAACGTGAGACCTCTCCAGGAAAGACTTGCAAAATGCCCCAAGATTTACTTTATGACTGTCCTTCATACAGACCCAAGCAGGAAGGCAGGTTACAGTTCAGAATCAGAGAGAGGGGTATCCCATACTCTGTCTAAAACTGTTGAATATAACATGAATCACACCTCAAAGTGAATGACTGATTCTATCAAGCATAAGCCCATTAGAAGTTTAAGCCATCGAATTTCTTCATTCAATCTCTTAATTTATTGCAGATCAAACTACAGACCAATACAGTCGCCACAACAAACAGGAATGTGCAGACAGAATGACTGATTAGGGCTGCTTGGTATTCTTAGTCCATCCAAGCTTTGTTTTAATACAGCCAACAACAAAGGTACACATATAAGTACCAGTGCAAGGTAGTAACAGCATATAGAGAATACCAAGAATGGCAGAGTAACTCCTAAGCAGCAGTGGTTGTGAAAGCAATTCCCAGACTGTGCTGGACAAACAGATGTAAAAAGAACTAGCAGATGGTAAAAAGAACTAGCATTACTGAATCTGTAATCAGGGCAATAATTTGTAAACATAATCAGACTGCTCTTTCCATTGTGTATTTGGGATATTTAATAAACCCAGCACTGGAGCAATGCATCCTTTCAGGAGTGCTTAAAAATATCTGTAGATGATCAATAGAGAGCCATAGAAATATTTGAGGACTGAAGGAAGTTCTTCTCTGGGACCAAATTAATGAGCTTAATGTTTTTACTTTGTTAGAGCAAAATCTTACAAATTACTTCAGTCTATAAGACCAGTACAGACTGTGCTCTCATGACACAGAGGAATGCTGAAATTTAAAGAATTAGAGAGAAAGGACTAAAAATCAATACCAGAAGATGGAAGCAACCATTTGCAAATAAGAAATTAAGCAGAATTTTTTCTGTTGGAAGCAACTGACAAAAGGAACAAGTCTGCAAGGGTAGGATTAGGAACTCTATTCCCTGATATCTTCCTTTGTGGACTAGAAGTCAGTCTGGAAGGTTTTCTTTAGTTTAGCACAAGGCCTGTCTGTGCTTAGCTGGGTGAAATGCAGTGGCCTGTGTATCACTGCAGGGCTTAGTGTATCACTGGGTATTTTGCCTTATACCCCTACAGTTGTGTCTACTCTTGCCTCTGTCTCCATCTTGCCTGCATAAACACTGAGCACAGGAAACCTGGGCAGACCCATCACTATTTATCTTGTCCACAGGCCCTCTCCTCGGGTGCAGGCTGCCGTGATCCATTCAATCACTAGCAAACAGCTGATAACAGATAAGCCCTCTCTTGTCTTCTGCTGATCTGACATGTTACTTTCACATGTTACCATTGTACTGTGCAGGCATTGCTGCAGACCTAAAGAGAAACAAAATTATCAATGCACATTTAATAGCAAGAGAATAGCATAGAATAAAATGGACAATTTTAGTTGAGAGGACCTACAACAATGTTCTAGTCTCTGTGCCTGGCTAGTTTTGCTGAGGAACTATGTCCAAATGATTCTTAAACACTGACAGGCTTGGAGAATGGACCACCTCTCTAGAAAGCCTGTTATGTGTTTCTCTCATAAAGAAATGCTTCCTCATGTCAAGCCTAAATCTTCCCTGGAACAGTTTTGAACCATTCCTAAGCATCTAATCACTGGTTATCAGGGGAAGAGAGAAGCATCTCTCTCTACTTCTCCTCCTCCAGAAGATGTAGAGAGCAATAAAGTTGCCCCTCGGCCTCTTTTCCTGTAGACTAGACAAGCCCAAGGTTCTCAGCAGCCCCTTGTAGCTGCTGCCATCCTCTGGATGTGTTTAAGGACCTTCACATCCTTCTGAGCTGTCAGCTCAGCGCTACACACAGCACTCAAGGTAAGGGGGCACCAGTGCTGAATGCAGCAGGACGCTTCTGGCCGTCTGGTGGTGCTGTGTCTGATGGACCCCAGGATGAGGTGTGTCCCTTGGCTGCCAGGGCTCACTGCTGGCTCCCACTGAGCTGCTGCCACCCAGCACTCCCAGACCTGCAGGACTGCCCCCTCCCGCCCCCCAGGCAGGTCTTCTGCATGGCTTACTTGACTTCAGACACCCCAGAATTGCCTGCTCCTGAGTTTGTGAAAGATGTTTCTCACAGACTGACCTGCCTTGAAAAGGGAAAATGCTTTGCTAAATATCTCCCTGAATAACTCAAAGCTTGCTCCTCTGAAGGCCAGGGTAGCAACTTTGCTGTCCTTTATTCTTATCTCACTGAAAATTTTAAACTCAACTGTTCTGTCATCACTGTGTTCAATGCAGTCTCCTACCACCACATTCTCGAATCCTTACCCAGAAACTCAACCACATCACCACTAACTGTAAGGAGTGTGCAATCAAACCTCTCCCTTACATATATTGTCACCCCTCCTACCTCGCCTGTCCTGCCTATCCTTCCTGTAACCCTCCAGTTGTGGGACTTGGGAGGACCCTGTGTCTTCTCCAACAGGATGAAAATTTCCCCAGTTTTCTTTATCCCACTAGCCCCAGAAGGAAGGCAGAAGGAAGGCAGAAAGAAGGTTACACCCAGTGTACATATTTAAATGCTTATACAAACATAACAAAAATTATGTGTACATACAGCCAATTTAAGTGCATCTGTAATGGAAGGTCCAAATAAACTCAAATACTTGCAGTTTTATTAGCAGTCAAAATTTTTAATTAACGCAATTATAAATCATAAAGTCCTGTAATTGTGAGTTCCGTGCCTTGAAAGTCACCTGGGATTCATGAATATTGTCAAGTTATGTGAAATTCACCAGACTCATTGACATAGGAACAACTGCTGTTAATGAGGAATATCTGGTGTCTCCTCATAATTAATACTCCCAAGTCACTAGCATTAGCATAACCCTCATTCAGAATGACATTTCGTTCAACCCATTTCCAAAATATTTTTACCTATGATAACTGCATCTACAGAAAAAATCCTGCACAGAACTAACCATGTGCAGTATGCCCGTACTATTTTACTCGAGACATCACCAAACTAAGGGAAAAAAACAAAAAAAATATTAGTTGCTAATTTATCATGCCCCTGTTCATTTTTTTCCCAGTGTTTTAGTTGCTATTATAAGAAGTCTAAAGCTAAAAATAACTATCAATGCTAGTTCTTTCCCAGGGAGGACTACTGGCTAGGAATCTCATTTGTTTCTTAATAAATTTTCTTCTTTTTCTGAACATTCCCTAGGAAGCATTCAGAGACTGCATGCTTGCATATACACACTGTGGCCTTTCAAAAAGGGGACTTACAAGAAAGATGGAGATTGAGTCATGGCATGTTGTAACAGGACAAGGGGCAACACTCTTAAATTGAAATGGGGTGGAGTTAGATTGAACATACGAAAGAAATGTTTTTACAATGTGGGTGATGGGACACTGGTTGTCGTGAGTTGTGAATGCCACATCACTGGAAGTGTTTACAATGAAGTTGGATGGGCTTTAAGCAACCTGCCCTAGTGAAACATACCTCTGCCCATGGCAGGATGGGTGGAACAAGAAGATATAAAGTTGCTTTTAACCCAAACCTTTTCACAATTCTACAACTCTTTGTTTCCAGTGCAAAGATGGGAAAGACTAGGAGGACATAACAATCTGCATTTATGAACAGGCTGATAAAAGCACTTGCCTTGGGAAGTGGTTGAATCATCATCCTTGGAGGTATTTAAAAGACATATAGATGTGCAACTAATGGACATGGTTTACTGGTGGACTTGTCAGTGCTATATGATAGGATTCAGTGATCTTAAAGGTCTTTTCCAACCTAAATGATTCTATGACTTTATGATTCTCTGTATGTGGAATAAAAAGTGAGGCCTTACTTATCCTCTAAGGAAAGGACAGTGCCTATAAATGTGGGAGTGGTTATGTGTGACTCATTAATTCATCACTCCTTTTAGTTGTCTTGCAAGTTTATGTCAACTTGAAAGTCACCTCCTTATTGTTAGTGTGACAAAGTTCCCTTTGAGGGGGAGGGGAGTTGTTCAATTTGTATTCAATGGTGAACATTACAGCAATTTCCTGCCTGCTGCTAGGATTTTAACGCAGAAGGCTGAAACTGCTAGCAGTTGCATCCTGGGCAATTCCTTTGACTTCAGTAAGATTGCATGGACTATTAATTAGTGCAAAAATTGGTCCAGCTTCTGTAGTCTTTTGGGAGCATATAACATGCACCAACACAAGAAAAAAAAGTTGTTATTTGATAGAACAACCACCTGGACTCTTTAATAGCAATATGAACACAACAAACCACTTGAAAAAGCGGTGTCCTTGAATTTTGTTTCACAATTGAATATGTCATTTTAAGTGTCATGATTCATAGCTACTCAAATTCTGTACTTTTACAAAGAGCATTTATGCGCTAACTTGTAATACAGGTTGTTAAAAATGAAGAAGTAGTGCTTAGGGTTGTTTTTATTACGACAGATAACATTAATTAGCCCTGGTATGGTGGGGAGGAGAAGTTTCTCTTGAATGCTCTACTCTGCAGTGCATTATTAATTTTCTCATTCATTCCTTTTTAGCTCATTAGCTTTTAAATGTTATAGTCTAATGGTGAGGTGAAGTTTCAAGTGTCTGTTCCCTCTGCCACCCATTTCAAGCCATCTCACAATTTTGGTCATTATGGTTAATTTATATTGCAGTGGTACCCAATCTAGGGTAGGGATGCTATCATCACAGCTTGTGATGATGATAAAATGGAACTCTTAAAGACTTCTTTCCATATTGTTTTAGGACATTTTAGGGTTAAACTGAATTAAAGAATGTGTTAAAACTCAATTAATTCTCCCTTTGTCAAAAAAACCCTTATTTAGCAGGTAGGACTAAGCATTGTTCTTCATAGGCATCAAGCCCAAGAAGGAAGACTATCAAAATACTAATGCAAGAATTGTGGCCTGACATCCACAGTACCAGATAGCCTTTCAGGACCTGCTAGCTTCATTTTGCAGGATATCCTTTTGATGAAGGGATTTACTAAGCCCGCACTTTTGGAAGAGATTTCCCAAATGAGATTTGTACAACATTTTATGGCCTGAGGCTGTAAACAATTCATTTACACTATTTTATTTTTGCACCATGTAGTGAATGTCATAGAGCTCTAGTCAACTGACCTACAACATCTTAGGCATAATTGTTCAATGTACCTCTAATTCTCCCTTTGTCAGTGGTGACTGTGTTAGGTACACCGCAGAAAGCAGCTTCTTGCAGCGCTGTACTAAGGAATTAAAGTACCAGGAGTTGGTGTTTTTAGGAGGCAACTGAAATATGTGAGTTTCTGAGAGCACTGTGACCCTGCTTTTATATGTTAGAGTGTACTACTGAAAGGATTATATGGAATGAGAAGGGATTATTTTCAAGCAGGTATGGTTTCTCCCACACTGTGAAAAACATATGACTCACTTTGTGCTAATCACACAGTATTTCTGTGGCAGTACGTGATAGCAATTTCTTCAGTTCTTGTCAGTAATTTACCTTCCTAATAAGGTGGAGCTGCTGAAAGGGAACAAGAATCAATAGAAGTTGAAAGTCAGTGAAATATGAAATGTGAACCTAATGATGAATCTCTTCAGCTTTACACCTTCTCCCATGCTTCACCCATCCCTTCAAATTAGTTTCAAAATCTCCAATTATTTTAGTTCCTCCTTAATTCAAGTCTCAGAAGAGCATATATGCCACATCTACCTTGCTCAGAAAGCCCAAGGGGTTCAACTATGCAAAGCATGGTCCATATAATATGCGAGAGAAGTTCTGGACAGCCATCACTGCGCTGAGTGTCCTGCACAGCACAGAAACCCTTTTCCAATCAAGACATACCCTTTACATGCACTGCATTGCACTATTAAAGAAGAAAGCTTACCTCAGGTCTTGCTAAAATCTATGCAAAGTCACAAAAAGTTGACATTTTTGAAAAAGTGTGGGGCAAAGGCCTAATGCTTTTCTGGTCTTCACCTTTCACTCCTCTTCATGTCTCTGCAATAATGTTGCCATCAGCAAAGCTCCTCTTTTCTATGCTTTGTTTTTTTTATGTTTATAAAATAGCTTATCTCTTGCTTTCATGATCCCAAACATATTTGAAGTCCACTCTACATGCCATACTGCACAAGTTGACACAAAATTAACTTTTATATCCCTTTTACCCCAAACATCTGAAAGCTTTGTAACCACTCCTGTGGAGAACTGATGATACAGGTCGTGAGTCTGGCTGCACCTGCTGGGAGCACAGTGGTCTGGAATGCCAGAGCCCTGCATTTCAGATCTGTATCCCTGTTGGAAACAGACCTGCAAGTCTGGATTGTGGGTCTGTTGCTGGAGACTTCCCTTAAAGTTTTAAAAACCATACCTGTTTATTGTTATCCTCTCTTTTCATCTACAGCTGTTTCATCCTCATGGATGGGTTTTGAACAGAGCTGTTTGCACCAAATATAACAGCTGCCAAAAAAAGGAAGAGTCCCAGTTCTCCCTCCTTGGAGCACACTTTTTCTCTTATCTTCTGCCAGTCTTTTCTGTTGTTCTTTAAGCTTTTGATCACTCAGTAAAAATGGTGGATATTCTTCTGCTATCTTGGCAAGCCAGGTGGATCACAGTGTGCTCTAGCGAGCAAACTGACATTGTGCTCATCCACAAGAGTGAGCGCATGGTTTGGAGGAGAAAGGGAGGATCCTTAGTGCTTTATTTGAGGGATGGGATTGAATCAGCTTGGACATCTGCTGGATGCCTTGACACTGGTTTATGGTCTATCGTGGGAGCACCTTATCACACGCCTTTGAGTCCGCTGCCTGGAGATAAATGGTAGTCACACGTTCTCTATGGACACATCCTCACTAGGACCTGGAATGCAGTGCAGAGACACTAAGCTAGTGAACACTGAGGCACTGAAGCTACATGATGTGGCGCAAGGACTTGTCTGGTAACAGCAAAGCCCTGCTTCCACCATGCTGTGTGCAGGACAGGGTACCTTTCTCCCTTAGAGTGACAACATATCCGTTTGGGAAGCAACTGGCCCCAAACAACAAAGCTGCAGAGAGAGCTAGCTGCCACAGATGAACCAGGTCAGGACAAATCCTCATGGGCAATTAGGTGACACTTGGAGAAGAAAACACTCTACCTATTACAGTGTTTCGAGTAACACAGTGTTCATTCGTTTAAAAATTACTTTGTTAACACAATTCTTGAAGGATAATTATTCTCTTGCATTGACATTGTTTTGTCTCTTTGTTGTGGTAATAATTTCAGTGAATTTCATTCTAGCCTATTAGAAATTAAAAGTTTTCTGTCTCCAGAAATTAAAAGTTCATCAGGTTCATTTGAGAAATGCAGTGTGCTACATACTAGAAAAAAATATTGACCATGACTTCATACTGTTACCACTGCTACTCTTTAAATAAAGAAAATCACCATCTTACTTGTAAGTTTGAGCAGTGGAGGTATTTTTTATCAGCAGCTAATTTAACAGGTTATAAATAACTTATAAAAGTTCTAAGGGAGCTGGACCTGATCATCCTGATGTGTCCCTTCTACCTCAGCATATTCTGTGATTTTATGATTCTGTGATTAAGAATATTGATGCAACAAAGACCTTCAATGTATGTCTGTGAACTCTCTCCCAGATCAGAAAGCTTCTTAGTTCTAAATGTTCTTTTATTCCCTTCCTGGAAATATCAGCTTTGTTTCTGAGTCAGCCAAGACCACCCAGGCTGATTTAATCCCCAACCCAGTACATCTTACTGACAATTTCCACAGCACAGAAGGAGGCCAGGCAGGTTCCTTTATCGGGCCAATTACTGCATCCCCAGGTGCAAGATTTGGAAGGTGAGGGCTCATCTCAAAATCAGCAATCTGGATGGTTGTCTTCATTAGACAAAAAATAAACCACATCCATGCAATTCATACTGCCCAGTACTTGCTATATAACTGTTGTGGTTTAAACCAAGCTGGCAACTAGGCCCCCACAAAACCATTTGCTTTTCCATTACATTGGCATGAATTCTTCCTTTTCCCTCTGCTCTCAAATCAGTAATAATTTTGATGTACTTGTTTATTTGTTTGGGAGTTTTTTGAGCATTTTTGGTTTGGTTTGGTTATTTGGTTTTATTTTTCATTGTTTGGGGGTTTTTTTATTGTTCGTTTTTTTTTTCCAGAAACAAATTGCTGAATAAAAGCAAACAGGGAAAAGATAAATTTCTTGGCTGGAGAATCAAATTTACATAACACATTTCTTCCTGGCTTTTCCTTTATTGTGTTTAGAAGTCATTCTTTCTATTTCCCAGCATATCCTATCTGAATCTTATCCAGTAGCAATAATTGCCAAAGATGTCTTTTTTTTCTCTTGATTTAGAAAAGAGGTAGAAAGTACCCCAAAGAAAGAAACTCTGCCTTTGTAATAGAGATATGGAAACTTCTGGGTTGTACAGTTGACCGGGCATTTGAGAGGTTTGGTTCATCTTGCTTGTGCACTGTTGTTTATTAGTATTAATTGATGAACAAGCTGACAAAGAATTAGCATGAAAATCCCTCCTTCTCCTTTTTTTTCAAGCTCTTTCCCAAAATTTTTCTTTTATCTTCTGTTATATGGAAGCCTTGTCAAAGATACACACTCTGAGTCAAGGTTCATGTTAGTCATCACATTAGCCACTCTACATGGCAGTAGTGGAAGTGGAAAAAGAAAAGTGGAAGAGAAGACTTGAGAAACTGGAGTAGAAGTTAGATACCCCAAGGCACCACAAGCACTCCAGAATTCCTGCCAACTGGAAACATCAATGGCAAGGATTTTGTGCATTCATGAATGAAAATCGACCTTCTGGAAGGGAAGACACATCAAAGGTAACTATTTTTATTTTAATATTAATGGATTGGACACACTAGGGTTAATAGCTATATTTAAATGAAGAAGAGTATGACAGCTAGACAGACACAGACATCTGAAAAGGACTGTGCTCTAAAAAGAATGATGCATTTGAAAGGCATCAACTTGATAGGAGAAGTCAAAAGAAAGGAAAGGACTGCTGCATCATTTATAACAGATTTGAAACTGCAGAGCTGAATACGCAGTTTTGGATGGTTTGCACAGTCTGAGTCCAGATGGGATATCAGGGACTCAAAGGAGAAACAGAAATGCTAAAGTTCCTTTTTTTAAGTTAAGGAAAAGCAATCAGAGTTTGTCAAGCTGCAAAAAATAACTGTTCAGAGGGAAAACAGAATAGTGCATAGTGGACTGCAAGATCAGCAGGATCCTAGAGACTGTGAAAAGGTAAAACAAAACCACATATCCTGAGAAAGGATTTTAAAAGTACAAGTTGAGTATATTTGCATGAGGAAAAAAAGATTATTTTGAGGAGAGTCACCATGCCTCTGAGAAGCAGTTATTTTGCAAAAGTCTTCAATAAGGGGATGTACGTAAATAGTATCTCCAGTCAACTTAGAGAATCAGAAATCTTTGTGAGAGCTGGTATGGATACAGGTGTTTCAAGTCCATAGATACTACTTTGAGGTCAAATGCAGCTCTCATAAATAGGTAGCTGGGGCTCCAATCCAAGGCATATGGTGCAGAGAGAACTGTATCTGTATCAAAGAGGTAAATCTTACATTGGGGCATAATTCTTTGAAAGTCTTTCTGCAAACAGATTACATTCTATTTATGGGGAGCACAGCCTACATCAGGGCTAGGAATAGTCTCACCTGAGGTGTCTGCAGTGCACACATCCACACCTGAGCTGGCCTACTGTGAAATAGAGAGGAAGAAAAACTTTTGTAATTCAACCAATTCACTTATTCTATGTGTCTGCACCAGGACACAGTGAATTTTTTCCTTGAATTGTCTCTGCCTGTTTGGACATTGAGGGAGGGAGGCTGGCTCAAGGATAAGTACATGAAGTCTGATAAACCTCACTGAAGGTCTCAATGGCAGTGTTTGTTCTTAAGAGGCACTGAAGCCCAGGTTTCAATCACCCTGTCTTCTCTATTATCAGCTTACTGTCCCATACAAAGATATTTTAAGGGAAACATTACATTAAACTTGTTTTTATCCACTGAGAGAAAAAATAGTGTATTATATCAAAAATAATGATGGGTTAATCAGGCCATTTTCTGTGTGAATAGAAATTTACTAACAATGGAGACAAGGAATACCATGGCTGTTAATGGATGATCATCACAATCAGATTACTGTCATTGTATTTCCTGGGAAGATTAGATTTGCACTTCAGAAAAACAGCTTTTGTGTTTGGGAGGGCATAGTGGGGCTGCTTCTTAAAGGATGCTTTGCATTTTTCAGGGTAAAGCTGACAAGCAAGGATTTATTGTATATCATTGGAAAAGGTAAGTTTTCCTTACAGCAATGAATTGAGAAATCATTTTCTGATAACAGGGGAAAATGAATTACCACACAAAGAGCAGAATCAGCCATTTTGTAATGCGTCATGTTTTTGAGGAAAAATGGTTATTTTCCCAAATAAGAATCTTGCAATCATCTTTTCTGTGACTGACTGTCCCCCGGAGTGCATGAATTTGAACATGCTGGGTACAAAACTAGAATTGTCCTATCGTGCGCTTATCCTTTCAGCAAAGATATTTTTGTGAATATTACTGGCAGACATACAGACAGACACTATATTTCTACAAAGGTCTCCTTCATTTACCATGCATTTTGAAGTGTACAAGTGGGAAGGATGGACATCAGCTCTACTGCTTCATTCTGAAAGTCTTGAAAAAGCCATACTTGCAAATGGGTCTAAGCCCAGACTGCCAGGTAAAGCTGGCCTAGCAAACAGCTGTGGTGGTGTCAGGACTTACTGTATTTTTTGAGGGTTTCTAACACCCTTTTCCCCATTGGAGTGGGTGGCACTGGCCGTGTGCCTCAGTTTTTAGTTTGCATGCCATGGCTGTGGGGCATCAGGACAGTCAGGGACCTGGGCTGGGTTGTTGAGCAAGTACCAGGAGAAAGGCTGAGTAGGCAGCTGGAGACATCAGCAGCCCCACAGTAAAATTCACATCAAGTTGTACAAAAGCCCTACGCAAGTCTGTGTGAGAACCAGGACTAATGTTGGTTAGAGGTGTTGGTTGGAGGGATCTCTGCAGGTGTTTCTCCAACCTCCTCCCTGAAGATCACCAGCATTTAAGCAGTGGGGCTTTACTAGCTGACTTGAAAATCTTTGAATGCATAATTTTCAGACTTCTTGGACAACCTGTTCCAGTGTTGATAAAAAAATCAATGTCCAACCTGAACCTCTCATATCCCTGTCTGTGACCGTTAATTTTTATATATTCTCTTTCTGCTGTTGCTGAAAGGAGTTTCTATCTCTCCCCTAAGTCCTACAGACTGCAGTTAGGCCTCTGTTTAACCTCCTCTTCACAGTACCAAACAATCCCAGATCCCATAACATCTCCTTGTTGGAATTCTAGGTACTGGCCATCTGCATAGCCATCCTTTGGACTCTTTCCAATTTCTCCACAATCCTCTTGGTCTGGAAAACCCAAAATCAGACAGAGTTTTGCAAGGTGTGGTTTCACCAGGGCCAAAGAGAAGAGCCTTTTTCCTGTTGACCTTTTTCCTCCATGTATAACTCTGCTCTGAAGCTTGTCTTATTTTGAGGAGAGCACAGTCTAGGTTGATACTGAGCCTTATGCCCATTGTAACTCTCTGGTCCCATTCAACAGAGAACCAGCCTGTTTCCCATGTATAGTAATGTTTGTAACAGTAGAGTTACTCTGCCCCAGATGGAGCACATTGTATTTCTTGCTGAATTTCTTGAAATTTCTATTGGTCCCATCCCTGAGTTTACCAAGGTCCCCTTGAACTAAATCTCTGCTGCTTTGCATATCAAGTGCCTCCAATTTAACTTAATCCACAAATTTGCTGAGGCTTTTGTTCTGCCTCATTGACCAAGTAACTGATGAAGATAATCAACCTCTGACATATTCCATCCATTAGTGGTTGCCCACTGAGCACTGAGCCACTGATTACTGCCCTCTGATTCTAGCAGTCCAGCCCATTTTTAGTACATCTAATAACCTGTCCATCCAGCCTGTGGTTTGGGTCAGTCCCAGCAAGCACTCTGCCCTGCAATGCCCAGGCAGGGCCTGGCATACACAGCAAATTGTGGACCACTCCCAGAAGGCCCTCTGGGCAGGAAACAGTAGCGTGCTAGTTGGACATAGCATTAGATATTCACATTTTTAGCTTGTTATTCAAAAGGAGAAACTGTCTCATAAAATAATTAAGGCTATATTCGGGTCTTAACTAAGGGCAATTTTAAAGGAGGAAATTGTGGTTTTACTAGATGTTGCATTCAAGCATGGAAGTCAAGAAGGTTCAGATGAGATCCGACTAAAAATTTTCAGGAGTTCCCTGAAAAGAGCATATTCTTTCCCAAGAGGCTTTCTTGCAACTGTTTCGGTCTTATTCCTCTAAAAAGCCCCAGAGTAAGAAGACATCTCTTTGTTCCTTTACATGACTGTCTATAAATCTATTCTATACAGAAGGGATAATCTAAGTGTTAAGAAGCTGCTGTTTCTGTCTCAAAAATGTTTCAGCATGTAGCAAACAATAACTAGCTTTAAATTTGAATAATAATTCAAGATACAACATTTTCTTTGGGAGGAGAAATTATGAAGATAATTTGGTTTAAGTCTTAATCATCTAGCAGGTTTTACCCACATTTTAATCCTAATTTTAATTTTTATTCATATTTAATTTAATTCAAATGAAACCTCTCAAAAATATTTTTTTTTCCCTGAAGAAAACCAAATCCAACAACACTGAAATTGGATGCTTAGACAGATTAACGTTATCTAGATCTTCTACTACAAAAATGTTTGACCTCACTGGAAGTGCACTTATTGAGAAAAATCCAATCATTTTTCTGGCAATTTATATTTGCTTTCATGAACAAAGTACTATGTCTTTTCTCTAACATAACCATCTCAGATGTGTTGGTAGAGAGAATGGAGTGATGCTAACCAGAGAAGGACCTGGCTAGCCTAACTTCCCCATCAGTGTCTTTAGGAATTAGCATCTGGATTTTTTTGGCTCAGTCCCAAAAGGAAAGCAAAGAAAGCAAAGATGCAAAATCATTGAAGTTTATGATAAAATTGTTATTGTATGTCTGCACAGCATCATGTCCAGATAAGTTTACTCTCATCAGAGTCTTGAAGCAGAACTCTGATAACAAAAGATAACAATCCACTGGAAAGAAAGGAAAGGAGAAACATAAAATTTAAGACTATGGAGTCTTTTTCTTGCTCTGCTACGTCAATGGAGGTGATTACCTGCTGTATATATTTTTTCAAATATATTTTTAAAACCTAACAGTTTTCGGATAAAGACGTCTAAATTGTAAACAGTAAGTAAGTTTTGTGTTGGATAACAGCACATTCCAAAATACATGGATGCCCTGGGAGTGTCTGAGGGAGAGCTAGTGAATTTTAAATGGAAAGGCTTTCATCCCAAATCTGTCTTTTCAATGACTGAAATGTTCATTAAATGTTCATTCATAAACATTTCGACTTGCTCTGAAACTGAGGTGTTTTTCACAAAGGGTTCAATCAAAGCACAGCTTGTATCTGTGCATTTTTGTCTCCAGTGTAAGAGATTCAATCCATAGCAGTTGCTCCAGTTTGGGTAAACTATCTGAAAGTGAATCAGTACAAATGCAGTGCATTCCCAACTGCTCCAGGCTAAGCAGTCACATGGGAGTAGCTGTTCTGGCATAACGATTCTGGAAAAAACGATCTGCGCGAAGATGTTTACTTGGGAGTAAGTATTCAAGCATGAAATAGATGCTGTCCTTTACCTTCATAGCATATATTATTCTGACTTAACTGCTGAGTGTAGCTGGATACACTATAAAACTCTCATCCAAAGATTGAATATAGGGTGGAGAYGCAGTAATGGGATTACTGAGAAAAGCAAAGCTTTGACTAAAACTGAGATGCTGCATCAGATTCATCATGTGGCTTGTCCTTAGCTCACACGTATGATGGTGAGTTACCCTTTGCAGTCCTTTTTAGTCACTGCATGACCTTGGCCATTTCTGCTTTGAACATTCTAGTGGTCTGGGCAGCAATATTATCTCCATTTGAAGTATGTGCTACAGTCATAGGGAAGAGCTCCAAAGTGTTTTTCATATTTTCAGAGTGGCCAATAGAAGTGTTTTGGATTTTTTTGGGCTTTTTTTATCTTGCTGTTTTTTAATCCCAAACCAAAGCATACCACAGTGCCTCCTCATTCATTATACCTCTGCTGGCTCAGTGATAGAAGAGGAACAGTGATGCTCAGAAAACTTCACCATGAATGAGAGTAGATTTGAAATTAGTAGGAACAATCATTTTAATCCCTATAATTTTTCAAATAATTTAGCCTCTTTGTTCAAGAGATATCCGTGTTCCATACACTGCAGTTCCTATATGGCTCATTGCTTTTAGCCTGAGAATGAAAATGGTCCTAATAATAGAAATTTATATTAATTTTATTAGATTGTTATTCAAGAACATTAGAAAATATTAATGCCTTTTTATAGTTCTGTTTTTAAGACACTTTCTATTTTATATAGAAAGGAYCATTAACACTAAGAGAATGGTTCTGTTTTCTTGTGCATGTTATTAAACATGTCAAAATATTTCAGGTATATTACACAGAACATTGAAATGAAAGATCTCACCTTTAAAAGCTCTTTGTATCTACATCATTATGCATGTCCCAATTTTTATACTCTTACTTACAATAAATATGAATTGAAAATGTTATTCTTGAAGCTGTGCAGTTAAGAATAATGGAGTAGTTTACACAGCAATATACTGCTTGCCAGGAATAAGGATACCTGCCCTAGTCCCTGTGTGTTAGTGATAAAATAAAATAGAAATACTAATGTAGACTTATACTAAAATAAAATGTGCCACCAGACATTATACATCATGGGAGATAAGCCTGTTTTCCATGCTTCCAGACTGCTGTTAACCTCATCTTACAGGTCTAGCACATTTCTCCTTGTCTTTCCTTGCATTTACCACAGAGGTCACGCTCTATTATATTGTTCATTCAAGCAAGGGTGGTAGAAGTCAGAGGGGTATTTAGGGCTAGGAAGGGATCTAAACAGAGGTAAGTGGACAATATGATCAGAAGCATCCTGCTCTAGGCACATAGGTACCAGCCCATCACCCCTCTGTGTGAATAAAAGAACCATAATTGGCTGCCCTTTATATAATGGACTGTTTTCATCCTGCCTTCAGCTGCTGAGACATTAATTTGCTAAAGCTGCAGTGATTCAACAGAACTTTGCACTTAGGTGAGACTGAAGTACTCTAGAGGCTGTGATTGCCAGGAAGCATATTGCCTCTCTCCATTTTTCCTTCTTAGGCATGCAGGAGTCCTTGGCATATTATTATCCCTTCATTCCCTCCCCACCACTGTCTGCTTCTCATACTGCCTTGAAGTTTGTTCCAGTCCTGTGATGCATTCAGGAGGTCTCTGTACAGGTTCATGTGTCATCACCAGGAGACCCAACCGTCCTCTGGCTTGGGAGAGCTGTACTTTAGCAAAGTTTAGCAGTTTTTGAAACTGTGCCCCAGATACCTGTGAAGAGACCTGTGGGTGACTCCCATACTTCAGAAAGAAATTGAGCTGGTGGTTAAAGAGAAAAATTATTTGGGGAAACAACTCTGTTACAGCAAGAACAGTCAGAATGGGACTGCAGTAAGAAATGGGAGCTGACACCTGATAGAAAACTGATTATTAGTCCTTMCTGTAGCCAAGGTAAAAACCACAACCTGATTCACCAAGGCAATCAGTAGAAAGGCTTTTTTTCCTGGTTTGATGTATTTTGAAAACAACAGTAGAGGCTTAAACCAAATTTTGTTATGATTTATCCCCACGTTCCCCTTCCCTTGGTTCAATACAACTGCCTCCCTCCAGTAGTCCCTCCCTGCCCAGCCAGCCTGGAAGAGCAGCACCCCACACCTGTGTAGTGTGCGAGGGGGCCAGCCCAAACACCCTRTGCAGCAGCTGAGCTGCCTTTCCCAGCTCCTTTAACCACGCACATGATATTCAGCCCAGCTGTGTGCATTTGGCTCTTTTCCTCCAGGTGAGCAGGTTTTTGTACGTGAGCAGGAGGTGACTTGACCTTTGATAAAGAGATCTGAGCGCTGTGTTTGCCAGCAGGACACAGGGTGACACATATGGTATTTTTACTCTGTGCTATGTCTGGTTCCTTTCTGTCCATGTGTAGCATAAAAGAAGGGGAAATCATGGATTTGACAGATGTGTTTGATAATTCTTTTCAGTCAGAACACACCAATGTAGATATGAATTAAAAACAAACAATACCCCCCCCTCCCCAGCCCCTACTGGTAAACACATCTCCATGTCTACATTGTTCCCATTGCCAAGCCCCAGTGCTTCCATGGTGCTGGCAGTCTGTGCAGGAGGAGGCATCACACCCCAGCTTTCTTTTGTCACAGGTTCATGGCCTGCAGATACTGCTGGCAGGTTCTCAGGCTTTGGATTGGCTTTCTTTTAGGCACTGGAAACAACAGCAGCTGCTGAATGCTGAGCATTGCTGATAAAATCATCGAACTTGCTAGCATWTTGGTAAATATTGCTCTTGGTGGAGACAGTCAAGCACAGAGAGAAAAACCCAGTTTGCAGGTGCCATCCGTCCTCTCCAGCAGAGAGCACAGAGGGTGGGCCATGCTGTGGACTGGATACTAGAAGGGCTTTTKGGAAGCCCTTGTCAGGGAATGGATTAAAGATTTTATGACTCCCAGGGTGGGCCACCAACTATCCTTTTGGAGGGAGTCAACACTGATGGACACCCTCATGTCTGAGCCACAGCTGTGTCATGAACTCCAGAGGAGAAGTGAGGGCCAAAAGAATCCACATTTAAAAGAATAGGGCAGTAAAGAAAGTAGGGTGCTGGACACAAGGAAAAGAGAACAAGTAAGGCCTGGGAAAAGAAGGAATGTGAGGGAAATGGAGATAAGGATCCAAGCAGCCATATCAGCTTTTACTTCTATCCCCTTAGTCATATGCCCTGCCTCTTTACCAGCCTTTTTTCCTCATTTTGGCTCTTCAAAGAGCTTTAGCTAGGGTGTCACCAAACAGGATGAAAGAAACTTATCCAACACCAATTTGATGCAAATAAGCAGACACTTCCTTTTTGGGGTGCTGGGCACATGGRGCATAACTCCTCTGAAATGTGTCCCACTCAACAAACAAAACCTACCCCTTCATATACTTTTTCTGCTAAAACATTGTTACGTAAGTTCTTAAACATACTACACATATTATGCCCGCTCTTAAATTTAATCTTTGTACTGATTGGTTCTAATGGTTGATTAGTTCATCAATATCCTAAAACAATCATGAGCTATTTCTATTGAGGTCTACTCAGTGGAATCCTTGATATTAAAAACAAGATGGGAAGGGAAGGGTTGGGTTTCCAAGCAGCATAACTGGTGAGCATGATCGTCTCCACAGTTTCTTGTCTGAAACATAACGGTCCTGTAACTTCTTGGTGGGATTTCTGTGATTACACAGCACTCTGGATATTYCTATACCTTATACTTCACAATTTCCTACTTGTAATCAGAGCGAACCCTTTAATATTATTTAATTGATTATTTGATAAAAATATTCATAACAAGGGAATTAGGAAAATATAGTGAATCCATTAGTGAAATGTTCCAGGGGAAGGTTTTCCCCTCTATTTTTTTCATATGTTTTGATATCAAAAGACAGCCTTCACCAGAAGATTAAAGTGTTAATGACATAAGAGGGGATTCTTATTGGAAAATAGAATTTGATAAGGAACTGATGCTCTAACAAGTCTGTGAGCTGCTGACAACAGTATTGCATAAGACACTTCTATAAACCATGTGCTGTCCATAGCAGACATACTATTAGAAGATAAAATTCTCACTTGCCTGATGAACTGGGCTAGAAGTCTATCTAAAAAGACAGGCTTCTAAGACTTTACATTAGAAGTTAACTGCAATTTTCCACTCCTCAAGCCCACATGGAAAAAGAAAAAAAGGAAAACACAAAGTCTAGGATTTATTCCTTGCGCCCAGAGATTGCCCCTAAATGTAATGGTTTCAGCGGTCTGCTCAAAATGGCATATTGGGAAGCCTGACTTGGAGCCATTCATGGGAGCCCTGCACAAGTAGTGAAGTACCACAGCCTTTTTCCATAAAAAATTAATAATGTGTAAGAAGTTTCTACTGTGAGGGACCCACAAGGCCTCTCTCTTGGCCCAAGTGAAGCAGCTTATCWACTCTTTCCTGTTGAGGATTCCTTTATCGAGGAGTCTTGTGGTCACCTGTGCAGTTGACAGACTGCTCTTTCTTAGCTCTTCATGCATACGCCATGCCCTGAGGCTGTAGCAAAGATTTGTAGGCTTACACAAGTCAGGCAGCACAGGCAGAAGTATTTAGCATATGGCTCTTCACCTTGAGTTAGTTTCTTCTGCTGTCTGAGATGGATCACTTAAGTGCCTGTGATCCATCCATCCATATCCTGTTTAGGACCTCTCAGCCTGTGCATTCTTGGTGATCCTCCATGCCCATGTTTCTCTTTTGCTTTTGCAATGAGTCTTGGAAATGCATTTGAACAACATACAAAACCAGCTTTGTGTTGTGATATGAATGAGGATTTGACTGTTTGTTGCATGAAAATTACATCCACAGCCTAAAGTCCAAGCTGTCAGGACAGACCACAGGCAATGTGTCAAAAGTGATACATTTTTCTGTTTCCATATGCAGGGAATGAATTTCTCATTATTTCAGGTTCCCCCAAGAAATAGGAAAGACAAATGTCATTTACAGTAATAATAAGAATTTCATGCAGGAGTAAACAAAATGCTTGTTTTTTCTTCGAGGAGTCATTTCGTCCTGGCAGAGGGCCTAAACYGGTATTCTGGGAGATCCTTTCCTTGTGTATCATAAAGAGCATTAATCTATGTATGTCTGTGTCTTCTTGTCTGCTGCAAGCACCCCATGTGTTATGCACTTGAATGTAGGGCTGTATCTTGAACCAACTGCCCCTCTGTTATGGATGCCTCTGCAGAAAAATGTCTCTGTTCAGAAGCGCCATTGTAGTACATTGTAGTACAAGAAAAATTTTCTCTCCACCATGTTATTTAGTAGACCCTTAGCAATTGTACCTGCCCAAGGCAGATTTGCCATTTGACTGGCCATGATCGGGTYGTGACTAAATGGTGGTAATTGTGTCCATTTCCAAGGAAAATGTACAAATTCATTRCAAGAAACCTGAGACTGTTGTTCTGAAAATAGCACACATAAAGACACTTACATTCCTGAAACATTTTGCTCCTTTCCCTGCAATGGCCCCTTAGATACCCTCCAGTAACCTCTCATTCTCACAAGGGATGTACACAAACCAGAGCTGTACTTTGTGCGGTTTACTGTGAAAATAAGGCATAGTTTTTTGTTTTTCTCTGGGACTTGTTAGCTATGGCAGATCAGGGTACCAACAAATTGCTCTTGGAATTTTTCATCTCCTTATTAGTATATGTGTGGTACTGAAGTCAATCACAGCATTACCTTAATTTATTCTATCTTGGATTTGCTTCCAGGGTGCTTTCCAGTGGATAGGGAAGGCCTTGGTGACGAACTGCTATTGTCACCCTCAGGGCAATAGCCTGGAAATGCCATCTACTCAAACAGAGTCCCCACAAGTTTTGCTGGAGGGTTTTTTGCAATGTGGTGGTTTGCTTTGGTTTGGATCCCAGTGTTTTGCTGCTTCTCTTTCTTGTTGTCCAAAGTGTGTGGCGAGGAAGCTGCTTATCTAGAATTACCAGTATTTTTCTCTAAGATCCTGCACTGAGAGGGTTTTTTTTTTGCTACAAGAGTCACCCTGAGTTAGTGGAGGGCATTTAGCCTTAATGTTTTCCAGGTCGCAGACTCGGATTATTTAGTGAAAGTGGCTGCTTTCCACATTTGTTGGGTTACTCTGTGCAGCAGGTGAAATACCTCTGAGTCATTCATATCTTTTAAGATACAATATATTTAGATAGTATCTCTCAAACAAGTCTTGGCAATCTCTTAGCATTTCAGCTGTAGAGGAGCCAAAATTCTCCATGTGCTTTGATATCTTTTTGTGTTCTATTTGTCCTACACAAAGCTGTTCCATTGCATAGTTTAGGCATTAGGCTCAGGTGATCTGCAGCTGAAGGAAAAGACATCCCTCTTAGCCTTCTGCCTGAGCCTCTGTGGAGAGAGACTAAATCCAGGTTATTTAATGTTCTGCTGCGGGTATGTAACCATGCCCTCTTGCTGTCCAACTCGACCTTTGCCTGGCTGATGTTGTCCAAGAACCTTGTGAAAGTTTCTGCCTCTTCCTCTTGCCTCATAATGAAACACAGCAACAAATATTACATCTAGAACTTTCTAGTTGGAGAGTTTTCTCCTTACTCCCACTGTTACTTCAAGTTGGTGCAAGTCATCATCATTTTTATTACATCTAGAATAGAAATTGATTTACTGSCATATCTATTTTTCTCTCCATACTTTCCCACTCCTTTCTGCCTTCTTCCCTATTTGCCATCCCACCCAATATGCTTATGACATTAAGTTGAGAGAGTCTTCTTTCACTGCATATTCAACATTCTTCCATTAAGTGCTTCCTGAAAATAAAGTTTGTGTTTCCTCTTAGCAGTTTCCTTAGAGAGAAATGGGGATGAGATGGATGTGCAAGTACCACCTAAGAGAAGAAATTAGAATTTTGTCTGAGGGTAGTGACAGCATTAGTCTTTGAGGAGTCAAAATGTCATGTAAGTGGTTGAGTTCAGCCATGAGCATATCCTGCTATACTGTGAAACTTCTAGTTTTACATCTGTGAGTCAATAATCAGCTGTAAGCCACCTGTTGTGTCTGAATTCTGAAGGGCACATATCTACATATTTGCCTCTCCTTCCCTTCCCCACTCCTGAGTACTGTAGAAGTACAAGCACATAAAACAAAGTCAGCTTCAGTTCAGTTTTTCAGCTGTCTCCGTCAAACATTTTGGAATTGGGGCTCACATTCTTTGGAAAAAAATTAAATTGCTGAAGCCAATCTGTTTCTGATCAAAGAATATGGTGAGGTAACTCAAGGGTCTCACTTTATGAACTTCTCACAAACAAACTTGGAAAAGAAAGATCTGGTTTTGTTTTTAACTAAGCAGGATCCACTGACGCAAAGTCTTGAAACATCCTTATATTTTAGAATAAAGTGTACTGCCAGCAGAAAAAAACAATGAAGTGCATCCCTGCCTCCAGGTAGTCGTTGCATTTAATGATTCATCTGCTTAAATGTCAAAGCAGATGCTTGAAATCAGACTCTACTTGAATGCGGAGGAGTGGCCTTCTTGTACCCATCATCAATAGCACAGTGRCTGGATTTGGTAGTTGCAGTGCCTAAAATTTCCTTTTTTTTCCCTTGTCTTTTGTTTAGTCCTTTTATTTCTCTTAATGTGGAACTTTAGAGGCCTCACAGAGAAATATTCTTATCCTAGGGAACAAAAAAATCAAAAGTTTGTGCTGAATCCACATTTTTAGGAAAAACTTGAAGAGAGATTATGGACAGCTGGCCTCCTAAATAATACTGCACTTTTTTTCTTTTTAAGAAATCCGCAGGTTTAAATTTAATTTCTTTTTCTTGTTGAATGACCATAGGCACTTAGCACTTGGTACTCATATATGAGACATAAGACAAAGGTGTGAAATTGCAGTTAATTTTGTTCTTATTTATCAAGAACTGTCGTCTATATATAATATTTATTTCAGGTTTAGCTTTGCACTTCATGGAAAAACTTATCTGAAATTCAGCAATAGCTTAAATATCATTATTGTTTCCTGGCAGACACTTGAATTTATATGAACACAGAGCAGACTTGTTCCCTCAGGAGTGGATAGGGAGGAAATACTTATGMCTTTCTTCTCCCCTTGACCCATATGTTAACAAGAAACATGTAAAAGGGAAGTAGGAGCTGTTTCCAGACCTAAATACCTGTGGTACCTAACTCAGCTATTGCACTGTTCAAAAATCCAGAGGGCCAAAGGGTGGCACTCAGCTGCCCTGTATACTCACTGAAAACATTCTGGTGCTTCTCAAGAGTGTCAAAGCATTCCCTCCACTGACTAAATAAGGTGCCTCATTATTTCATACTTCTGTGGACTGGTTCATAACATCTTCACACTGAGAAACAAAGAGATCAAGAACCAAGAACCAAGAAAAACTAACCACAGAGGATGCCTTAAAACAGGCCTGAATTGGACATGCTTTATGGGCATTGCTGACTACAATGGAAACAATGAGACCTTTCAGAGATTTTTAACAGAAGAGGCTAATGAAATGCAGTGATGCAGTTGTCTAATAAACAGAACTGTCCCCAGTACTGACTGAGTCCTGGGGAACCCTGCTTGTGACTAGCTGGATGTAACTCCAGCCACCACCACTCTCTGGGCTCCAACATCCAGCCAGTTTTTCACCCAGCAGAGTGCTCCTGTCCAAGCCATGATCACCTGTCCAAGACAATTTCTCCAGGAGAATGCTGCTAGAGACATTTTCAAAGACTTCAATAAAGTCTAGTTAGACAACATCTCCAGCATTTCCCTCATTCCCTAGGCAGGTCCCGCTGTCACAGAAGGAAGGAGATCAGATTTGTTTGCTGCATAGGATGCGTGAAAGTCCCAGTCCATGCAAAAAAAAAAAAATAAAAAAAAAATCTGTTCCCAGAGACTGAGATTGCCACTCACAGTGTAAAGGCTAGAAACACAATATTCACTGGTTTGATGTCATAGCTATGAATTATGAATATTTCTTAGTCATCGCCTCCAGATTGGAATGCTAGTAAGGAAGTGCAATTTGTCCTATTCATTTACTGTGGGTGTTAATACAGAAAGGCCTTTTAACACATTTTTAGCTATCAATGCAGAGAAGATTTTCATCCATAAGAAGCAATCTTTAAAATTCCTTACTATGCTTTAAGCAGCTATTATGATGGTTTTAGTTTCTTTAAAAAAACCATTCACTTTGGCTGCCTGTGTTTAGGATGCCTCACTTTAAATCTGGTTTTCTGAGCTCTCAGCATGGGCTGAAAGCCTTTGTAACGGCATTATGCCTCAGAGTTAGCTCAGAAAGTCTGGAGAATAATCTGCGCACACATTTTTCTGGCCACACAGGTAACTACTGGACAGGCTTTCATGGGCTCAGGGTATTGAGCAGCAAACCAAGGCCTTAAGCTTGGAGAGGAGGTGGAGGGGTAGGGTGGGGTGGTTTGAGGTGTTTTGATTTGGTGGTTTTTTTTTTCATTGGCAGTGCAGTTTATTTGCACTGCCAATGCAGTTTTAACTAGCCTGTTCTGTGAAGGCACATGTTATTCCAAATTGTGATGTACATGCATGTTTACATGCATATATGTGYATGTGGATGGGGATAGAGATAACACATACAAGTGCTATCTGTACAGTATCCAGTAAGCTGTATCTGATCTTTTTTACCTGAATAATAATAGCTTCAGCAGGCCAGACCTCCTCCTCTGCTGAGTGCCTGGTTCAGACCCACCCTGCTGTGTGTCTGTAGTTAAGCAGCCTGATATTCCTTTTCTTCCTTCAAAAAGCAATCCCTTCCCTTTGCACAAGTGCATCCAGCTGACACCCAGCCCCTTCGATGACCTGATGTTTCAGCAGCTCTGGCAGCTCTGACAGCTGCACTTGAATCCATTTAGCCAGTGAAAGCTGTAATTTATTCTGGCAGCATGCCAGCCAGGTCAGTCACACCCAGGAACTCTATGTCTGAACTTCAGATGAACCTTTCCCAAAAGCATGATGGCAGATGAAGACAGTAATGGAAATTTATGTAAATGAACATCAATACAAACAGTTTTAGAGGGCCTAATAGATCAGAGCTGATCACCCAGACAGTTGTTAAACACCTTAAAACACTTAGTTGAACACTGAGCGTATCAGCCTCTAATTCCAAGACCATGGTTCAAAAATAGGGTTGGGATTTGAACTGTAGTAATGTAATTGATCTTGTGTGAGACAAATGTCATCTGACAGAAGGTAACCTGAAGTCAGATCACTTAGCTAAACCAAAAAGCTGGTGCTTCTTGAAGAGAAATTGATACAGATTAAGCGAATACTGCCAACTTACATGATAAAGGAGTACTGAGATTCGTGTTCCATAGCACAGCAAATTTAGAATATAAGAACACAGGGTGACACTAACAGCCCATATGTCCTGTCTATGAAGGTGACTAGCACAAGATGCTTAGAGAAAGRACATAAGAAATAGAATAACTCAAAGTATGTAGTGATCCTTACTAGCAAAGATGGCTGGGGAAGTCTTCTAGGAAATACCAGAACCAGAGATTTCCTTTAAACAATCTCAGTTAAATAGCCATCAAGAGATATGTGAAACATTTGCTTTATAAACTCCATACGATTCTATTTTAAGCACCATGTACATTTTAGACTCCTTAACGTTTTAAATCAAACATTTCCCTAGTTAACTCTATATAAATAAAGAACTGGTTTCCATTTATTTCAAAATCATTGCTTAAGAATTTCACAGAGTCCCTCTAATTCTGTATTAGGAAAAGGAGTTAATGTTTGTTTCCCAGGCATGTTCTCTGTACAAGTGTTCAATGTTTCCAGCACTTCCAAGTCTTTATCATAAAACATTTTGGTATTTCTCTCTAAGATGTAATATCTTAATGTATGTATGTAATACCCAAGACGTAATGTCTTCCTCTATGGTGGAATACTGCTATTGCTGTCCTTTTCTGCCCTTTTTGCAATTCAGCTATGCCCCGTGTGAGATGGAAGACCACAAAAATACACAAATTTGAAGATAAGGGTGCTTTATTGATGAGAAAGAAGTATATTTTTACCTGTATTTTCAATTACTTTCCTTATAGTTCCCAATACAAATTGCTTTTGAACAACATCTAAGCATGAAGCTGATATTTTCAGAAGAAACCTCATTTTCACAATGACTGCTGATGACTCCTAGATTTCTTTTCTGAATAAAAATGCATCATTTTAATCCACTATACACAATTAGAGCTATTTTTTGGAATGTGAAGTACCTATCACTTAGCAATATAAAATTTAATCTAACATTTTTGAAAGTGTTTGTAGTCAACTTCTGACTATCCTGAATAATTTTATAATTATTTGCACACTTTGGTACAACACTTTTGTGAATAATTTGTGAATATCTTGAACTGCCCAGATTCTGTCACAGAGTCTTCTAAAATTATTCTTCTAATTCTGTGATATTGAAACTCATGGCCTTCTATCCTATCTTTTATTTCTGATGTTTCAGCCAGGTTTTCCTCTTGAAGGATCTCTGATTTTACATATTAGCCTAATTTCCTGGATGATTTTTTTCTTGTAGGACCGTATGGGAAGTTTTTTTAAGGACACTAGGTACACCATGTTTACTAGACACCCATTACAACATCCTCACTGATTTCTCCAAAGAATTCAAGTAGATTTGTGACTAGCAACCAAATCTGTGCTAACTCTCCTCTCATTCTTTTCTCTGTCACTGTTTTGAGTTATTTGCTTAGTACAGTGGTCAATCTTATGGATCTGYAGTTACCTGGAGCTACCTATAAAATTTGGCACCGTACTTGCTGTCTTCCATTTTCCTGGTGTTTTATTGACTAAAGCAATAAGCTCATCACTTAGAAGTGCAGCAAATCTGAAACTGGAGCACTCCTGGGGAAATTCCAGGAAATTCAGAAACTGATTCACAATGGGGCAATCCTGACCCACTAAAAACATGTATCCCTTTAAAAGAAACACATTTTCACTTATTGATCATATCTAGGCCATGAGAAATCACTTCAGGAAACCTGAGATGTTTAAAGCCCTGACTAAATGTGTAGTTTCACCCCATGGTTTGGTTTGACCATGTTCAATAAAGTGGCACAAAGGAGCTTCAGTTTTAACCCACGTTCCTCTTAGTATTTGTTCCTAAGTTCTTCTTGTAAGTAGATTGAGCCAAGTATTTGAGAGTTAAGTATTTCCATACTGAGCTACATTCTAATTATCCCTTCTACTGTAAGTACTTCATTTATTTGGGGAGACAATTGTACGTAACTTAGCAAAAGGGCAGCAAAATTATTGCAATATTAATAAAAATGCTCACAACAGTTGTGGAATAAACTGTTAGGCTTTAAATCAGAGAAGTAATTATAGGCCTATTATCCAATATGGCTACAGCTGCTCTGTGTATTTATACACACAATTGCTTTCACATATACACCAGGAGGATTAGAATGAAATAAAATCCATGAAAGCAAGTATTTATCCAGGGAGCTGGAGTAAAAGCAAAGATTTCATTTCCATACCAAGAAAAATGGAACCAAGCAGCTGTTCAGTTATTTTGGATTCTTGTTCTTGCTTGACAATGATTAAAGATATTAAGAGCACCAAAATGACATGTCAAGATAATAAATGAGGTTTTGTTGGTGATCAGCATCTGTCATCAGAACTCCTATTGCTCTCAGCAGTATTTCTCTACTTATAAGAAATTGTTCCTTCCAATACAGATTACATTTTATTTTCAGTTTCACGCACTTTTTTTTCTTTTTCCCTGAATACTGAACTTTTGCATTGCAAAAGTCTAGCTATCCAAAGAGGAAAATGAGAAAAATGATTGGTAATAAGGGATCTCACAAACTGTCCATTTTGACTGAATGAAAATCCAAAGCCCATGTGTGCAAAATGTTTATATGTTTTCAGGAAATCACTACCAATACAGTTATGAAGCCCATGTGGGTCTGGCATCCAAGTTCCTGCATTGCTCTTATGGCCATACACAAACATTTCTGCCATGCTTCTCTTCTTCAATGTGATATTCAATTGCATTCTAATCTAATTCACAAATTATGTTTTCAAATGCCACTTATTTACTGCTCATATTGCACTTTGGATTGGGGTAGTTTCTGGTTTCTGTGGGCACTGGAGGGTGCTTTAGCCACTCTAATCTGCTTTCAGAGAAAGTTAAAAACCCCCAAGCTACAGTAATTTTTTCTGAGGAGTAAAATTTTTACATTACAGCCAGGAACTGGGAGAGGGCAGAAGACGAAAAGCGCCTGTACACCCAGCGGCAGTTCCATAATCCGCCCCACTGCGGAGTTATCCAGCTTTTGCCTGCCCTGCATTCACAGGACAGAGGCACTGCCACCCAATGCTTTGGGAAATAATCCAACATATTCATCCGGAATAACAAGCCACATGATGTCCTCAGGCAAAAAGAGCACAGAGAGGAGGAATGCCTCTGCTTATCACAGTCACCACAGGCATGCTGGCTCCTGATAGCACCATCTTATCATGTCCAGAGCAGCATCTCCCAGGCAATTTGCTCCTCTCTGTGCTCAGACAATCAAAGTAGCTTAGCTTTGAAAATAGTTTATAGGACAAAAGCAGGTGYCCTGGGATCCTGCCCTGGCAGAAAGCCATGCTATAATTGACACCATAAGTCTGAAGACTAGAAGAATCCACTTGGTGTGAGCAACAGAAATGACATTGCAATAGGTGGTGGTGCAGAGGCTGTTCATTAGAGGGAGCTGCACAGATGGAAGCATGTGGGAGGGAGCTGGGCATCAGGATGCAAAGGAGAGGGCATATACAGGCAGTTGGCTGCTGAGACAACTTCTGTTTCAGCACTGGACTCACACCAAAGCCAGCATCACTACCCTGGCTGGTACAGAGCAGCCCCCACTACTGTGACTCACCCAGGTCATGGCCAGAATATCCAACTAGCCAAAACACTGCAGAGAAAACAGCTGCTTCAACTTGACTGTTGTTTCCTCCTGGAAACTTTTTCTAGTTAAAGCTGCCTTTTCATACACAGCCTCAATGTGTTTTCCCTGAGCTACTTTCTCCATCCATCTTGTACTTTKTTTATATATTCTCCTGCCTCTTCATCCAGACAGGAAAGCAAAGGTTAGAAAAAGGACAACAATTCAAGTAGGCATTGATGCAAGGACCAGCCTTTCAGGGAAAAAAAGATATAAGAATATTGATACAGCAAGAAAAAAAAAGACCCAACTAAGCGTGGAGATGTCTGACTGCTGGACAGAATGGGCACCTTCTGCCTTGCTGCTCCCCTGGCTGGTGGAGACTTGTTTGCCTGCCAGGCTGCTCAGCGCTCTAGCTAGGAGAGCAGGAAAATATGACAGCTTAGTGATTTGCATCTTTCCTGACAAATAAGGAAAGAAGGAGCACAATTTACTCATCTTTGGCCTTCAATGTGATTCTATTACATGGAGGAGAATTCAGAAGGGCCCTAAACCAACAGGGAGAAGGACAGATACTTTAATTGCCACAGAAGCAGCTACACAGCAGAACAACATTTCATGGGAAACGTTGTTTTGCCTAGGCAAATTTGAGGTGATTAAATCAATTAATATTATTTCAGTGTTGCCTATCACATACTARGAACTTGACCACACTTTTGTAAGAGTTTTAAATTACTGCACATTGCTTCCCAACTAGAAAGGGATGTTGACAACATGAAAGACAGCTGAAAGGTCAGCTGAGATATGCTGACATGTTTACAGTCCATTATGGAGAATTAACTTAAAATGCACAGCTTGGATTTTGTTCAGTTTCTCAGGACCATCATAGAACAAGGATGGGTATCTCTGCATCATCTGCAAACTCTCAAATGCTTATCAAGACATACATGCTAAAAGATCTTCTTCCAAATCCTGAAAGCTTCTATCAACACCGACTTTGAGATGCACAACCCTGAAATTCAGTGAAACATATGTCCCTAACTTGTTGCAGCCCCATTCAAAAGTTGGTTGCTGGTTTCTGCAGTTGGGGACCAGGAGGCTGTGACAGTGTCTAGGTAAGCACTCACACAGCAGGTACCACAGTAGTCCTGTGGAATGCAGCAGGAACACCCAACACAGCAGTTTTCCCTATGATAAATCTTAAGATGTCATTGCTCTATCACTACTAATTCTAATTTGATGACCCAGTTGAAAACCCTGAAGGCCCTTACAGCTGTTGTCTTGTTCCTGCCAAAAATGTATCCATTATCCTTTCTAATATATCTGTGCAGGAGTATGGAAGACCCCTTTCAGTTATTTAAAACATTTGTAGTTTGAGTTTCTAGTGAGCGCTTTTGACAATTTGAAGTTTTTCTCTTTTGCTTAGTTTGTCTAAGCAATGAGTAATTCTCCTTCACATGATAAACTCTATTGTCCCCTAAAATTAGTCTCCTGTGAAGAAACCACGTCAAAGCAATGATCTAATGTCAAAAACACCTCTGGCTCTTGAAATCAGAGCAAACAAGAAAGAAGGTAAAGAAAAATTAAAAACACCTTCATTGGCAATTTGGAAGAGAATTTATTTCTTCCTACAGGGTGTATGATGAGTAATTCCTTTGCAAATGCTAAATTCCCTCAGAAAGTGTTCTGGAGAAATATTGTTGAAGTCTCATCCTTTCAGTATTGCAGTCAACAAAATGAAACTGTCCCTTGATTAAAAATATGACTTAAGAAAGAAAAAAAGCAGGTGGTAAAATAWGAAATAAACATTATAAATGATGGATTAGTGCTTATAAATCACCCACTTTTCCCTCAGTGGTTCCTAGCAAAGTTCCTAGCTACAGACATGGTTGACCAGGTCAGGAGCGCTGCCATGGTGCTCACAAGGCAGACACTCTGCAGGGAGCTTCCAGACAGGATCTGCTCAACACGAAGGGGCATTTTGTATCTCTCAGACTTTTAATTTCTTCTCTACATTAATAATTTTTTTTAATCATAGAAGGGATTAATTTCACCGCATTGTCTGGCTTTTGTTTACCATCAACCAAACAACATTCCTGGGTGTACTGTCAGTCYTGTATCTTCAACCTGAACGACAGCTTATCTTTCAGAGATACGGATGGAGTCCGGCTCAAGAAAAGACAGATTTAAGATCASAGTGATCTAAAGACATCCAGTGTTGAGCACTCAATCCAAGCTCTAAGTTACTTCTCAGCATCAGTTCCCTGCCTTGCTACAGAATTAGCCTGAGATAGACAAAGCTTTGTTTTTTATGGTAATTTTAAACAATCTTTTGATAGCTAAATTAGTAAAAGTCACTGCAAAGTTTGAATCTCAACTCTTATTTCAGCTTTGCAGAWTTTCTGAATGCTTTCCAGCTTCTCAATGTTCTTTTTTGAAATTTGAATGAGCCTTAATATAGCTGGCAATATCATCTACCTACTATCAGTCTTACACAGCCAGATTGCATCTCAGCCATAGATCAAACTCCTACCATCACACTTACAGCAYTTACTCAAAGGATTATCTACTACACTACTTCTTAGTACACTGAGACACAATTCCAATGCACAGGTGCCAAAAWACTCATGCTTAAAAGTATTTAAGGAAGGAGCTGCAAGGGTTAAGACACATAAGAGACAGTAAAGGAAGCATGTGGAAGGAAATGTCGGGAAAATGACTGGAAATACTCTTGGAAAGAGGTGCTCCCTGCCAGAGAAGGTACAGCCAAGGGGACTGCAGCTGTGGGTGACCCATGCTGGGGTATGATCCCCTTTGAGGAGCTGTGGCCCTGGGCTACTCATGCAAGGGCAAGGACAACCCAGAGGGACTGCATCTTGTATAACAGCTTTTCCCCTAGCTTTTTGTGCAATTTGCCGTGCTTTTATYTTCTTTTCTTACCTTGCTATCCCAATCAATAATCAAGTTATTTTTAAAAAGCAATGAATCATATTAAACCAAATTCCTTAAGTAGAGACTGCTTTGAAGATCACAACCTCTCCTGTAGCACTGGAGCAATGCGGTTCTCTGGACTCATTTAGGGAGTGCTGCTCCCACACTTACCTACATCCAACCCAAGGGAACAGGGGGTCAGAGGCTGTAGTTTCTTTGAAGAGGGTGACCAAACCACAGCCTCCAACACTCCAACTCACCAGGCMTTTGGGTACTTTTAGAGAGGAATTATGTTGGTCTTCTGAACTTATTTCAGTTTGCTATTACTCATAAGTAATTTTTCATTGAATGGCTCAAATTTATGACTGAATATAACAATCAATTTGATTACCTCTGGCCTAGGAGAAATTATACTGTTTTCCAAAAGGAAATATAGTGCAGAAAAAGCCAGGCACCTGGCAGTGTTTACCGCACTGTATTTTCCTACAATCTTGGAGCACTGCTCTTCTTCTGGCACCTCTTGCTCTGACTCTGCTGTGTGCTGAAGAAGTCCTGCATCTCCAGSTATCTACTTGGCTCACAGCTGTAAACCAGTGGAAAACGCAACAATCCTAAACATTTTCAGGTTTTTAAAGATGGAAGGAGGAAAAGTGGGTTTCTGGTCGAGCTGGCTAATCCTCAGTGCTGACTAGGTTGCCCTGCCTCGCCAGCTGCWCTGATGCACAGCTCAAGTGCTGCTGGCTCCATCAGGCTACGTGTGGGCACATTCCAAAACAGACAGTAGGACAGCATGTGATAGCAAAACTTTGAAATGGGAAAAGGCCTTGATCAGAGCACCGTCTTCTTTCTTGAGGGGTAAATTTTTCCTTCTTCTGTAGAGTAACATGGTTTTTGCATTAATTAATTATTATTAATTAATTATTATTATATTAAAAGTTAACAGTAAGTAGGGATAATGTAAAGTGATATTTCCTGAAGACCTATTAAATTAGATTTACACACAATAATTAATGAAAGGAAAATAATATTTATACATAGCAATGGAGAAATTTCAGTAGAATAGAAAACATTTTATTTCTTAGGACAGAAAGCACAGAAATAGATAGAATCACAGAAGGAGGTAAGTTGAAACCTTTATGTTTTTCCCATGCATCATATATTCCAGGCCCTGGTCCTCTTAATGGCTGTCTTCTACCTCTCTCCAGTTTGCTAATCTATCTCTCTCTTGTAGGAGTAAATTTAAAATATTTATATTAAATTAAATAGTAAAGCAATTAAAGCTTAATTAAATATTAAAGCAAATATATGAAACAACAATAGGGAATTATGCCCTGGAGGCAAAATCCATAGGATCTGAACAGAAGTTTAYGGCTAAGATGATTATCATCTGGAACCCTTAATGGTCACTGAAGTCAAATAATCTGTTCCCAGAAGGTGTCCTGAAGTTGATACTAACATTAGGTTAGATGACTTTTCATCTTAGATCTCTTCACTGAACATAGAGCATCCAAGGATGACTGGCTCAGAGGGAAGCACCACCATTGCAGATATCTGAGGGTAGATGACAGCAATCCTCCCCCTGTGGCTGTATTTCGGTCTGTGCTGGATGCAAACACAAGGCACAGATTTGCACTGGAAGCTCTGCAGGCAGCAGCTCCACTACTCCAGGTATTAATCTTCAACCTCAAGATGCACAGAAACTGTTAAGTCTGCTTTGCTTTTAGCAGGATGGAGAGTGACAGGAACTTGGTCTTCTTGCAACATATCAATTCACAACTAACTTTAAATAGTACATTTAGGTTTTCCTAGCAAATAATTCCCAGGAGAAATCCTTCCTGTTTGTATTAAGGCATTGCTAATGCCGCAACAGGCAGATTGCAAACACCATTCTCAGGGAGACCCCTGAAGTTACTGAAGACAACTGGAGTGACCCAGCAGACTTAACAAAATCAGTACAATACCTTTTATGTGGACTAAGGCTTAAATCCTCACACACATCCTCTGTTCTCTACAGATATGATGACCTTCTATCATTGTGTTAACACTTAATATATTTAATTTTCTGTTATTTGAAATGAATGCCTTAAACTGACTTAGAAAAATTATATTCATAGTTTCTCTTTTTTTTWAATATTATTTGCCAAATATATACAACTTTACAAACACTGCCATGTAACTGCTCAGTAGGCTGCAGCAGGCAGCTGCTCTCTCTGCTTGGCCTGAACACAGCAGCATTTCTCCCTGGAGGGCAATCCGTGACATGTCTGAGGAAGCCAAGAACTAGCCAAGTGGGACAGCTGGAATTGGCTTCTGTGCAGCTGGTTCTTTGTACTTTCTGTCTTCACTGGGCAACAGTCTCAGAGCACAGTGTCCACTGAGCTCCGTGGATTYACCCTGGCTTTTAAAATCCATCTCTTGCAGGAGGTGCTGGTGGCTATCCAATGGCTCCTGGAAGCTCAGGTTATGTGTGCTGCAGAAAGTTATTCCAAAGGTAGTAGAAAATGTAAGTCACATCAAAGCAGTGGCAGAATTACARCTCACATGCCTGTGGATAAAGACTCCCTTAACTGGCTTGCATTTGATGATCCCTGGCCATACCTCCCATGGAATCACAGAATCACAGAATGGTTTGGGTTGGAAGRGATCTTAAATATCATCTAGTTCCAACCTCCTGCCATGGGCAGGGATGCCTCCCACTATCCCAGGTTGCTCCAAGCACCATCTAACCTGGCCTTGGACACTTCCAGGGAATGGGGCAGCCACAGCTGCTCTGGGCAATCTGTGCAGAGCCTCACCATCCTCTCAGTTAAGGTTTCATCTATGGCAGTGGCCTAAGGGACACTGTAGGATTTCACTGCCAGGGCTGGTAACCACATCTTTAGGTGTCTGGCTCATTAAATCCTGTAAGGAGTCATCCTGCACACCAGAACCAGCTGCATGGTTTCAGGCGCTGGAAGAAATTTATGTAGTATCTGGAAGCCTAGAAAAGCAAGTTTAAGTGGGGATGTGAGCTAAATATATGCACAGAAAGACCCTTGGTACCACTGGGGAGAATATAACATCTGAAGAAGTTAAATTAGGGAGGAAGAACTTGACATTTACCTGCTGTTACAATTTCCTTGCCTGCTCTCCCATGAAACCACGCACTTCTCTCCACAGCCAGGAGTCCTTCCYGCAACAGGCTGACATGCCTTCTGCAAAATGCTTTCTTCTCTGTGGCTATGACTGCTGTTTGAGAAGAGGTAGAGGGTCTCTAAATTGCTTTCTTTGAACGTTAGAGGAAGTCACAGTCATTGCACTGATGTTTTGTCCCCCACTGCATGACAGAATGGGGGGTAGGCAGAACAAAAACTGCAAGTAGGAAAGGTTTTACCAGCACAGAAAATCTGTCTTTGATCTGAAAATGAAGATTCTTACTRAGTGTTCAGATAGGATGGATTGTCTCCTTCTTCTTAACATCCACCTGATCATCCCTAGACTCCTGCAGAAGCCCTCCAAGCTTTTCTGAAGGGCTGGCAATGGCACAGCCAGACACCTATCTCTATTTTCACGTTGTTTTGCGCTACAGATGTTTCCGTGTAAATAAAGTAAAAATTCTGTGCAAAAAACTTCAGGTTCATTGAAATGATTAGCTGTCATTTTAGTGACTTCTCCTTTTCATGCTTTCTCATGAGGTGTTCCCCCCTTAGTTTTTAGACCACAAAGGCTTCTGGTGAGACTTCATGCACCAGCAGCACTGCAGTGTTAACAAGGGGAGGGTTTCCACCGTGATGGACAGGATACACTGCATATTTACAAAACCTGTTACCAAAACACATAGAAGGAAGAAATAACTTATTTTTGATGTGAAGTGGAAAATCATTGGTGCTAGTTCTATTTTGACAGAACACTTAGGTGCATTTTGACCTGTATGCCATCTCAATTCTCATYTTTTCCATCCTAACAGAAATACTGATGTTATTTCTTATCTCTAGCTTTGAACATTAAACTGATGCAAGAATTTTACATCATTTAATCTTGAATATTCTCTGAACTATACTCACTTTCTCTTATAATGCTCTGCTTCATCTCACTGTAACAGTGAGCCTCACTGGACTGCCAAGCTACTTCTGCCGCCRTAAGTATTTCCCTGGCATTCTGTCAAGATCTACTGGTAAAGGTGGAAAAGAAAAAAAAAGAGATCCTCTACAAGCAGAAATATAAATTTAAATAGGAAACTGACTAAAATAAGGTAGTCATCCATGCTAGGAAAAAAAGGGTATTGAGGGAAGAGGGAAGAGACAGTTCTAATGTTGACTTGGTATTTTTCCTTTCCACGGCTTAAACTTCTGTTTCAAGATTGCTGAGAAGGGGTATCAGTGTGCTGACTGCTGGTGACTGAACACTGCTCTGAGTCCTTTAAAGGGACACACAACGCAGGCAGCATCCCTCCTCCCCAGGAGTGATCTTGGCTGTGTCACGGCAGAGTGTTCAAAGAGCTCAGGAAGGACTGTCTCCCCTTCTTCCTACACTGAAGCCACGCTTCAGTCCAGTTCAGCTAGGGCAGCTCGGGCTGTGGCGCTGGAAGGCATGATGAAGGAGGAATAGATGGGGCATCCCTGAATGCAAGGCCTGGCCAGACGGAGTACCATGCCCAGCACAATGACATCTCTTTCCAGGGGCAGTGCCAACACACATGAACTTGTCCCAGCTGGTCCCACCTGCCAGTGCCATGACGCTGGAGCATAGAGACGCCCATGGCAGGCACATTGTGGAGTGGGATGCTGCTTTACACACACACTCCTTCTATCCCCACTAAGCAACCAGACGGCTGCACTGTCCCCTGAAATTTGTCTACATTGATGGAGTTCACTCTCTAGATGGCTACACAATGCAATGATACCTTTTTCATTCTTTGAAGATGTGGTTTTATTCAGGGAACTGCCTTAGCTTACATCAGCTAAGCAACACTTGGCAAGGGTGCTCTGCAGTGAAAGTAGGGGCCCCTATGGAGGGATTTTCCTATAACAATGAAATTAATTTAAAGAGTTCAAAAAAGTAGCATTTTCTGCAACACAGAGAGGGAATGAAATGCTACATTCCTTCAAGAACTGGTGTATTTTATCTTGCTCCCTCCTTTGAAAGTAGGAGAAAAATCAAAAAGCAGTCAACACAGCTGGGCTTTTGTTTTTGTTTACTTGGAAAACTTATTTTAACCATCAACTTTAGCAAATTTTGGCAGTTACAAACCTGTACACTTCTTTTTTTGTTGTTTTGTTTTTATAGCAAAAGAACACAAGACAATACTGCCAACAGCAATTATGAAGAACAATTAGTTTTCAGATGAAGAACTATACCCACTCAAAGTGATAAACTTTCCCTTTTGCATAAGGTTGAATTTGTTGTCATTGGAAAAATGACATTTCTTAATATCTACTTGAAATGGAATAAAAATCATACCTCTAGGTTTTTTGTGCAAAACACATTCATTTTAAAAATTCAATAAAAAAATCTTCTTAAAACCAGAAAGAAGTTAAACAAAAAGAGCTGAACCCAAAGGAAAATTACAGTACAGTTTGAAATGATTAAAAAGTTTTCAGATCTAAAACTTTTTTCCTGTTATCTTAGAAGTTTAAACCAACTTTGATGACTCTTCAGAATTATATCAATCAAACAAACAAACAAACAAAAGAAATTAAAGCAACCTGATTGGCATCAAATATCTACAAAAGCCTGGTAATTTGAAACCATTATATACATTATTTTATAAACTTCTTTTTAAACACCAAAACATACATCTTTTACAAACCAGCCTGCTTGAGACAGGTAAAATTTACAAGACAATCTTTTCCAATACAGTGCTTTAAAGAGAACTGCTTTCACTCCTAAACATCTTTGTCATCTCCTGAAAATCGGCAGTATGGGCTCATTGCATTGCTGATTAATAGTGTTTCAGGTATTCCTATGACAAAAGAATGCTACAGTTCTGAGGGCTCCAATCTCTTCCCACAATACAGTTCAAGTGCACTCTTAACACTGGTAAAGATTACTTATGGCCTTTGTGTAATACGACATATTTGCAATTATTGCTTTTCATTATTACATAAATAAACAAATTTAATTTCATTTCCTCCCCATCCGCTCGTCCCTTGGATGATGCAGCTAATTTACCAGCTGGATGGCCCTTCTGATAATGGAGATGTTAAATATTAAGTTCACGAAACACAGGCTAAAAACCATGGGTAATGGGCAATGGTCTAAATTTCTAAGGCTCAGATCACATTTTGGTGAATCAAAAGCAGCAGAAATGCAAACAGGCAAAAACCACAGTTTTTACCACATGGTAAATAATGGTAAACCATCAGGGAATGAAGCTGAAGATGTAACTCACTCGCTGGACACCAATGAAATGCCCATTATTACTAAGCGAATAGCTCCAAACATTATCTACGAAGCCCAAATGTACTTTCATACTGGTTCTGAAGAGCTGGCTTCCTCCATTATTAATGATGCTTCCTTTTCAAATGAAGCTTAGAAGAACTGGTCCAGGGCACCTTCACCTCCCTCTCCCATGACTGCAGTTATTGACTGCAAGGATATACTTACTATGGCATCCATTTAGCTTTTTCGATGAGGAGTAAAGTGTGTTCTCAGCCATTTGTCCTGTTCAGCCCACGTTTTTCTTTACGATGGAATTTATAGGAGACCAGAGCAAAAACTTTTATGACATGTTCTCAAAATGTCTGTGCCTGGCTCACAGAGACAACAGCCTGCTGCCTCCCCATTGATCAGCATTTCATGACATGCTTTTATTCACTGTGCTACAGCCACAGTGAGAAGATACCAATACATCAAGGCTCTCACTACTTCAGACTACACTACAGAATTTAGAGAATGGGAGAAAAAATTCCAAAGACCAAAATTTAAGTTCTTTGGGACATGGGACATGCAGAGGTGGAGACCCTGCTTGACAGATGGTGCACACAACTTTCAGGTTCAGGAAAAACAGTGGCAGTGAGAAACCTTTGACTCCTTCCAGCCTTTCACTGGAATTACATGTTAAAGAAACCCCTGGGATAGTTTGSGATCAAAGATGTCACTGAGTTAAGAAGAGCTCTATTGACAGGAAATCACACTTCTGTAGTCAATCTCTGCATTCCAAAGTTCTCCTGGTTGTCTAATATGCTGTATCCTATAGGAGGGTCCTTGAGGAAGGCAAATTTATGTAGGTCTTCTAATGAGGTTTTCCATTTTCTCCCATGGGAGGGAAGTGATTCTACAGCTCCATGGTGTCACATTTGGCCCTTTATTCCACTTTGAGATACTGGTCAAGAACAACTACATTCAGTATCTATAGTTTTGTGGGGGCTTTTTGCTCTTTTTTTTTTTTTGAATATTTACAATACAAAGGCAAAGTAATTAACATACTTAAGAATGGTACATAAGCCTAATTTTTCCTTTTGCACASGGCTACCTAATGTGGTATTGGCAGAATAAATCATGTTGTAGTCACTGTAARGCTCTTTCCATTGCCAGTGTTATTAAAAAGGCCAGCACTGTGCATGACATTCTCAACTKGATCAAAATGCAGAGAATGAGCACCTTTTTACTTAGACTCATACACCCCTGGCAAAGTTCATGATTTTTGATATAAATGTGTATTTGCATTTTAACAAGTTGCTTTTTTCTCTTGCTGCTTCTTCCCAAGAAGCAAAAACTTTCTTGATCCTAAGTTATAAGGCAGTGATACTCAAAAGTACTTCATTAAGCCCATGAAATCATCTGCTACAGATGATTCTGAGAGAAAATATCGGATAGTGGAGCCATCTACAGGGATGTAGTTTGAAATACAGACACACGGGAGCAGAGATGTGCAGGGTAGCTCTTGCAGAACCAGGGACCTGATACCAGCAGTGATACAAAAATCCTCATATGGCAGAAAAAAGAAATATAGCTTGGAAGCCATAATATGAACAGTACTTCTTACATTATGTTATGAATGTGTTCTCATGTTCCAGATTAGAAGATTTTGACTTGTTCATGTGGAGTAGTAATTAAAAAGAGAAAACAAAATGGCTTGGTTTAACAAGAGATGTTAATATGAAAATCTTACTCCCTAAGAGGTATTTCACATTTAGATCTGCATTTGGGTCTTATCATTATCAAAATAGCCTGAAAAAAACCAGAAAGGCCACAGAAGTACCAATATCCACAGAGGGGAATCTGAAGATGGATTTGGAGGGGAGGAGATACTGAGGTATAGAAATCATGAATAGGACAGAGAAGGCTGAGCGGGCGATCCTTGGCACCTTCCCAACAGCACTTTAATAAGTAGGCGTTCAGTGAAGTGAAATGGCAACAACATCAAACAGAAAAAGTACTATACATTGTATTTATGCATATTTTACTATTAAAACTTACTACCAACAATATATTACTGAGGCAACAAGCTTGGTAAGAAACATTGATTTCTTTTTTTTTTTTTTGTATGGCAATCACTAAGCTCCCATCGTGCTGTCCCTCATGACACTTTTGATATGTTCCAGTAAATTTTGATACTGGTGTCTCATGCTTACGCAAGAACTTTCACTACAGAAGACAGGTGACAAGTACACCTAATAACTATCTGGGGGCTTGAACAGAATTACTTGCATAATGGATAAAAATGTCTCAAACCAAAACTGAGTAGGAGCAAACCTCATGTAAACTGCAGCCCGATGCTAAGAGAGCATCGCATTCTCAGGTCATACAAGCTTTAAAAGTGCAGCTAAATTTGCAGAATTGCTTTGCCAACTCTGATGCTCCTAACTCTTGAAGAGACATCAATCTAATTGCATTTCCTTTCCTGTAACACAGACTTCATGAACAATATGAGTTATCTTCTATCTGTGCCTCTAGGCTTGCCAAACCATTTTATGGCCTTCTGGCAAATCCCTCAGTTCCTTGCAATCACAATACAAATTTCTGCATTTTTTTTTCTTCTCAAAAACACAGGAATAATATTGGGGAAAGGGTTTGAAACGCACCATGAGCACATTCAGAATATATCACTGTTACAGAAGCATGTTTACTTTGAGAAGACCAAGTGACATTCATAAATTCAATGGACAGGACCTATTTGCAGACAAGTACTTGATAATACTTGTATGTGCAGTACATTCTCTCTAGAAGTTCACTCATTTTATTAATATATCTGCATAATGAGCTGTTTTCCACTGAAGAAGTGCTGCATCATCCCAAAGAAAATATCCACACCAATCTTTCACAGCTATACGAACTATTGGAGGGAAGCAGCAACACACTGCACCTACTCCAAGAATTCTAGAAATCCTGTTTTATTAAAAGTGTTACAAGCTGCAATTATTTAAATTACATTCTACTAGTAATTTATTTGTGTTGGGGAAAATTTCTGAATAAACCCTTTCTGTATGTCAAGAAATGGCCTGCAATTTAATTTTGTGTGAAATTCCTGTCAGTCAAGAACATGTCCTGACATACAACTGCTGAAACTATCCAGTTAAGGTGATTGACCAAGGGACAGGACAAGGAAAGCAGCACAGGAAACCTGCTAATGAATATGTTCATTTATCAAAATGATTTAGGTACTCAGTAGCTTTTCAGAATGACAGAATTATGCCACGGCAGAAATGGACGAAAACCCAACAGTAATGCAGGCTTGTGGACTCACATTCACTGGTAAGGTACAGAGACGCTGTAAAATGCAGTGGGGTAAAAACATATTCAGAGCACCAAGCAACAAGTGTGTATACTCTGCTTTAATACATGGAGTGAAAATCCAGTATTTCCAGATTGCACTTGACTACTCTGACCTAATCAATGTGAATGACCATTTACTCCAATCAGGCTGAGGGAAGCATAAAAGCATACAGATGTCATGGTTTTCTTGATTCCACAACAACATTCTGAAGTCTGYAAACAGCCTTTGGATGCACTCAAATCCTACAAAATCACGCACTCAGTGGAAAATCTGGCGACAGATCTTTGGCCACAGTCCATTCATGCAGCTCCACCGACTGAGTCAGTCTACAGAGGCTGTGCGTACACAGCTGGGGCAAAACCAGGCCACTCCTGAGCCAAACTCTGACATTTCGGGAAGTCCTCATGGGCAAAGCTATGCACATGCACTTGACATCAGGTTTTAAAGATGACAACCAAAGTAAGCCAATTTGGAGTAAATATAAACTGTGTGTATGTGTGTTATTCTACACGAAGCTGAATGAAATGCTACGTAATGAACAAAAGTAGAGATAAATATTTATGGACAAATAACCGATCACTTGTCTTTGATAGGTCAATTCGTAAATGTTGCTTTTTTTAGCCATCTGATGCGTTGTATGCAGCAGCCCCAGCAATCAATTGCTTTCACACTTTGCTGACACAAAATTTCATGCAACAGTGCATTCTAGAATGATCCATACTCGTTCCTTAATACTGTGGGGAGATCATAACACTGTAACACTTTTAATAACACAATGCCAAAAAAATCCCAAAACAATCCAACTTTGTGAGAGAGAAAGAAATTATTTAGCAGTTATTTTTCCCCCTGCCTCAAAAGCTGAGTTTTACTCTTGGTAATAAATAGAAGGTACACTCTCTCCAGATTGTCTGTAACAATTTTGTGATGTATAATACTTAAAACAATTGGTCTCTTCGTGTCTGCACATACAGTATCATTTCTGAACAAGTTAATAATGGGTTATACTGTACTTTTATTTGCCCAATATATATATAGACACACCTTCAGCAAAATTTCTTCTCAATATTTATACTATTAATTGGACCAAATGACAAAATTAAAAAAAAAAGAAGAGGAGTAAGGAGAAAGGAGCTTCCTTTACACTTGTGTCTGCTGCTGGGTCTCCACAAATGGAATGTGAACATTTTCTAGGCTGAGTTCCTCCACGCTTTCCAAGTCACTCATGGCTACTTCGGAGTCATCAAAGCCGCAGCTGGCTGAGACGTCAGAGGAGGAGGCGTTGAGGGAGTTGTGCAAGGATAAGGGCACCTTACCTGCACTAGCATTTTCTGTGTTCTGGCTTGGGCCAACAGCAAAAGTACTAAATTCGTTCCCAGTCTGAGATCCTGCGGTGTCCGTCTCATTGGGGAACGGGTGGGGAGGGAGGTATTGGCTCGGGTGGAAGTGCGGCCGTCTCCTGCAGTCAGGGCTGAGAGTGCTTGCCATCGAGACCGGCTGCGAGGGTGGGAGGGTTTCGTATTGGTCTGGGTAATCCTCTGGAAGAGGAGGTGGTAACTGGTCCTGGCTCATAAACTCCTCTTCATGAGGGGGAGGGTAGTCGCTGTCGATGTCGTAGCCACCAAGGTAGTAATCTGTTTCCAGTTCTCTGGTGCTGCCGTGATGAGCCGAGCCTCCATCCGCCGTCTCAAAATTGGGCACTTCCTCAATGTCAGACAAGCGAGCGCTGGGCATCCAGTCAGAGGTATCCCAATGATACGCTGCAGCAGGGAAGAGAACCACAGCACTCTGTTAGGATGATACCACGGAGGAGAGCAGCATCCTGCATGCACCTGCCTGAGTCCTCACAGYGCACTCAAATCACAGCATGCCCCACAGGCCACGGACACGGGTCAGCCATGCTCTGACCAGAGGGGTAGAGGAGGAGAATAAATTGCATTATGATGCTAATGAAAACAAGCAAAGAAACAAAACACGGCCACTCTCAGGCATTTTGCTTTTTAAGATGCTACTGGGTTGTATTAGAAACTATGAGTCCAAGAAATCAAAATGTCTGAATTACTGTTTTTCACAGCTACTTGAAAAAAATCTTTAAAAGCAGTCAGCATGCCTACAGAATCTTATCTCCCCTTCCACCTCCAACGACTTCAAGAAAGAAAGTGTGCAAGCAAATAATCTGATTGACTGAAAACTGAATTTTGAAACAAAAAAAGTGGCTGACCATTCTCATGCATCTTTTGAACAGAATTCAAACAAAAGAGTACACGTGAAGCAGTTCAAGAAAAAAACCAAACAGATCAAGTCAGTGCTCTGCCCACCCCAGCCCACAGGCAGAAGGTGCCCCAGAAAAATCACCTCTGTTGTAGTTCTGTCCTTGATCCATAACAGACACTGTCAGATACAAAGTGAAAAGCAAAAACTGGTAACTTGGAGCTTGTCACCAGCATTGTATTACATGTGAAAATACAAAACTCTGCATGCATATTTCTAAAGTACAGCTGCCATGGTGTCATTTTAGTAGTATTTTTAATTATTTATTTTAACGTACAAGATAAGCTTGCCTGTCAAATGCAGACATAGATAAAGAAATGTTTATGTTGTGTATTATATTCCTTTTCTATCATATCTTAATTATTTACCCTCACTGAACAGATACAGAATTTCATTAGAGTTGTAATTCTTAGCACAAAAAAGGGCTATCCACCATCGACATGGCTTATAATGGCAAAGTACATTTTTCTCTCACTTGTTCACTTTGAAACAGAAAAATAAGAATCTACCATTCTCAGGGCCGGTTCAAACAAATCTGGGCCCACCTGGGCTCAGATACCATGGTGATGGGCACGGTATAAGAACCTGAATAGAATAGAATACAAAGCCATTTAATGGGGCTATCAGCTACAATGCTCCGCAACCCCACACCCACCTCCCACCTGCACTGCCATGCTAGCTGGTGGGGAGGGAGGCATTCCAGTATGGAGAGGGTGCAGGGGTGGGGGAGAGAGCAAGGAAAGAGGTTTTATGTGAGACAAGAGCAGGGAAGAAGCTGCAGCATTTCTAGATGGATATGCTCTTGTTCAGCTGCATGTTATTTGGCTTCATGCAAGAAGTCATCGGGCAAAGTCTCTGGATGACATTGCTGGAGGAGGTCTGGCAGGAGAAAGAGACCTCTGTGGCATCACAGCTCGTAASCTCTGTGGCTCAGACACAGGCAAGGGAAGACTTCTCCAGCCCTTCACCTACTAAGACCACACTTGGTCTTGCTCATCACCACATGGTGCATGGGGTGATGGTGATTTGTCCCTTAGCTGGATAGCCAGGCAGGAGTTCTCCACCTGCTCTGCCATGTCCTGGAGTGAGGAGGGCTGGGGCTGTTACAGGTTTAGCAGCAGTGTCTGAACCGGCCCTAACCTCTCTTCTGCACTCCTCTCTTCTTTGTACAGTGGATTTTGCTGGGTTGGGGTCAGTGTGATGGCACTGCCTCCAAGGTGTGTCAGGGCCCTCTGAGTTGTGTGGATCAGGATCCAGGAGAACCTCACTAATTTGCTGACTTGCACAACCCCAGGTAGGTCCCTGGGGCAAGAGCCCCATCCTCCCATAACTCTGTGGCAGTGATTCTGCCCAGAGCTCCAGTGTGGCTAACTATTCACCACTTCCAACAGCTTGCTGCAGAGCAGACAATCCTAGAATCCTAAGTTTTATATAAAGAACTGGGAAGTTGGCAAAGCTTTTTCAGTGACAGTCTCTTGAAACTACTGCCAGACTGGCTTTTTCTGACCTGTAAAGGACGATAATGAGCCAGTGAGTTTGCTTAAGCTTTCCCTTAGGAAGGCAACGTCATTTTCAGTGTCTGTAGTTTCTTTGCAAGGTTATAATGTTTTTTTTTTGAATGGGACTTCTTTTGAATTAACCTTGGCTAGTTAATTTTTGGGTTTTTTGATAGTGAGAAGAATGGCACTCTTACACTTCAGGATATCAATAAATGCACTATTAACAAATACTCAAGTGGCATCACTAGCTAGCAGTAAAAGTGTTTTTCAAAATTACTGTGACACTGGCTCAAGGAAAAAATCAGTAGTTTCACAAAAATAATTTACTTAATCATCATCTTAATGTATGATGCAGACTAGATTAGCTAAAGTATGTAAAATCTGTCTTAAATTTGCTAAGGACAGATGAAATTTTTGACTTGTGGATAACCTGAGTTGATGCTGAGTTGACATTTGCCCAAGGGTAGGAAAAATGTTGGAAAATAAATAAAAGAAATGTTTATTTATGATAACAAGACATTTCCTCAGTGCTTTATGGAAAAAAGAAAATAGTGATATCCCCGCATTACAGGTTCACTTGTAACATGAGATGCCTGAGGTTACCCAGGAGGTCAGTGGAAGAGGTGAGTGCTGGTCCTTGGAGCACATTGCCATGCTCTGTGAACAGGCACACCAACGCCACGGGAGAGCCACGGCATCCGTGGAGCTGTGCCCACACATCCGCTGTTTGGCAGGGTTTCCTGGGAGAAACCAGCCACCAGCCAGCCACCAATGTGCTCCTCACTGGGGTACATAACCCAGCTCTGCTGCAGCATGGGACACTTTACAGACTTCCCGTGTCATCTTCTGCTTCCCAGTCTCTGCAGCCAGGATCATCTCAATGATATGGCTCCATTATCAGTCTATTATTTTCTCTGAAGGCAATGAGAATAAACAAGCAGAAACACTGACTTGAACAGAAGAGGATGAAGGCTTGACACCTTTTCTACCACCTCCAGTTACCCACAGATATTTTGTGGTACATTCCTCTGGCATTTTCATGTTTGCTGGTGAACATGCTGATCTGCAAAACCCAATCCCTGCCACAGGATTGCTGGTCAGTGTAGATTAGTGAGGTTCTGCTGGAATGTTTCACAATGAAAATAGAAGCATTGTTGTATAACAAGAAAGAAAAAAATTTAAATACCTTCATTTTCTATAGTGTCAACTACATTGTTGACAAGCTGTATGACAGTCACTATGGAAGCTTGCAGGGGAGGGAAAGCAGAAAATAAAGGGAGGGGAAGGACAGCTTCAGGTTAGTATTTAAAACACACATCATAGGTTACCACAATAAATTCTCTCAAAAGACARAACTGACATTGAAAGAAAAAAAAAAGGGCTGCTGACCAATGCGTGATTTATGCAGTTGGTTACAGGACATTTCATTTCAGATAATCCCATATATCTTCAGAGTGCTGATAAATTCCAAACCAGCATTTCCAGAAAGGCATATGGGATGATGTGTATCACCTCATAAATTCAAGCAGACTGGTCAGCTGATTCAATTAACCGAAGCAGTATCTTGTCTACCTGACACTAATTTCTAATTCATTCTTGCTTAGAGGTCTCCAGAGATGGTGCTATGTACTCCAAGGAYCATTATCTTTTAGACCATCACACCATTAGAAATGGTGTTAAGCTCAATCTATTTCCTAAGAGGAATGTTTTACTTATTTACTGCCTGCGCCATGCCATGCAATACCTCAGGGAGGTTAAGCAGCACAGCTATAATTAGGAGGACACAGTCATGTAGGTGTGGTTCAAATTTTGACCCATGTTTGACAGAATAGTTTCACAAATGCTTTGTGTGTTCTCTGCAGGTGTTCCAACAAAACACACTTTTCCCTTGAAATCATTAATATAGACTGTGCAGCTGTTTAATGTGGAGGCCTATAACGTGTGGTCTTCCAGATGATCTGCATTTTGCACCACCCAACCCTCCTGCCTCTGAGAACATAAAATAAACCCAAAAATCAAAACTGAAGAGAAAGCTCTGCATGAAAGTGCAATGGATCCTTCCCTTTTCATCTGTCTTTAGTTATGAGAAAACCAATCGCTTGGAGCAATGTGGGGCAAAACATACTTTTTTGTTTCACACAGCCAACAGACTTAGAGATCACAAGAAATGTGTTAACAGCGCAGACATACGTTGAATATTTTCACATTTTTGCTAAATTTTGGGCATGGGATCAGGTATATCATCCAATTTCCTCAGTGCTAGTGAGGGCTTAGCAAAAAGAGCTTTTATAAACCAAAGGACCTGTGTTCTGTGTCTATGATCAGCATATTTATGCCATCAACAGCAATAGTAATTATACAAAGGAGATTTGTACTGGCTACTGCAAAATAAACATGATAGAAAAATAAGGGGCTCATGCAGTTAGTGCTGCATGGCTGGGAAAAAAGATGGAGGGCAGCTGTAAACTATTAAAGGAATAAACCTAAGAGTGAAAAYCAGGTCAAAACCCAGGGCCAGTAGAGTTTTATTTGCAACAAAGGGCTGCCTCAGGTGGGAGCTGTGCAGAGCATGTTCACAGAAAAGAAGGAACCACACCTCACACAGCTCAATGCAAGTCAATGCTCAAATACAGCATTGCACAGATTTTGGACTACAAAAATTACTGCTAACTACTCACAGAAAGACTAGGGAAGCTGAGCAATTTAAATGCAGGAGAAATAAGGTGAGAGAAAAAAAGTAGCTTCAAAATCTCACCCCATGTGAGTTTACATGGTAAGACAAGCCCTTGACACAGCATGAGATGGCTCCAAGAGCCCTAGAGAGGGTTAATAGAAGTTGCCTGCACCCCCAGTGGAATTCATCCCAGTGATCCACTGCTGGCAGATAGGTTTCCTCAGTCAGAAGCTGCCACCCAGTTTCACAAGTCAGTGTCAGCATAGCCATTTGTGTGACACAAGCCTGTCTTCTGTGCTGGGCTGAGAACCCAGCAGTACTGCCCTCGGATTTGGAGGAAGGGTTTGGAGAAGGAGCCACTGTCCTGTCTCATCAAAGAGCGCGGATGCTGAACTGTATTTGTTGTGTTTTCACTGACAACCTTCTAACCTCCGCAGGTATGTGAAGTACAAAAAATTAAAATGGCAAGGAGACCAAAGATTCATGGCTTCAGGAGTCATCTCCATTAGCCCTAAAGTACAGGCATGTGAGTATGTATAYGCTTACTTATGCCTGGCTTTGCCCTTTAGGCTCTTTCACTGCAAACCTTCCCTGCTGCTTCAAGCAAACCAGAGCGTGTGGTCTTGCATCGATCTCTGCAAATGACTAAGATGATTTAAGTTTCTTCCCTTGTTCTCCCTGAAGATATAGATTAGTTTGAACCCTGAACTAGAAATGTTATCTCTAAAGGCCATATTTTAAATGCAGCCTTCACAAAAAATGAGTGGGCACAGAAGGTCCCATCCAGCTTCTGTGGGTACTGTGTCAATGATTTCAGTGGAGACAGGATCGGGAGTTTGAAATGTCTAATCAGAATTTGTGAGCTACAAAAAGTAACAATGCACAATAAATGACCACTTGAATAATTATTCCAAAGGTAACTATTATGTAAATATATATCATTAAATAACACTTATCCTAAAAAAAGGCTAAAGGGGTCTTTTTGGTGCAGGGGCAGAAAAGCATTGGTAAGCCTGACAAAAATAATTGTAATGCTTCAGGCACAGCGGACCAAAAGGAACTGCAAGTGTACTTTGCTATCAGTGCTTTTTGCAACAYTTCAGAGTTCCTAGAGAACAGCTGCATGACATGACTGAGGAACTGAGTCTACAGACAGTTCATTAACTGGTGGCTAAGGAAACCAAGTATGATTCCTTTGTGATAGTCTTTTTCTGTATGTCTAAACGAGGCTTCCCAGACATCCATCATCTCTCCCCAGCAGAAACATCCTGACTTTTCTCAGACCCACTGCTCAACATACGTGGGCCGCAGGAACAAAGGTTTGCTCTGACTCTGTGGACCTTTTAGTGGGCTGTGTATGGCTCTGCCTGCGTCACCCAGGGAGATAATGATGCAGGACACAAGAAGCAGGCACTGAGTATGCACTGAACAAGGATTTAATGGTGCTCTATTGTTTGCTGAGCTGTGATTGCCAGGGAGAGGCCAGGATGCTGGGGACTGGCTCATCTGCTCATTGTTGTGGCTGAGCACCAGCAGAGTTTTGTTGGGACCATGAATGAGACCTGGCAAATAGCACGGAAATCCCTTTTATTTGACTTGTGAAACATGAAAGTCATGCTCTTCCCAGAAGGAAAATTATATAAATTCTACAGTTTCACTTGCAACCTATTAGTCAACTTACATCTTGGCAGTGCGACTCTGCTGTATCATAGCTCTAATTTGCTGTAAAGCTCGGTCCTGATACAACAGCCCCAAGCATCAAGATTTTTATTACATTCCTAGAATTTAGTTAGTGGAACACAAAGTCAGGGTTTGAACCCACGACTTTCTTACTTTCGGCATCGTTAAAGGGTTTCAAGATGTCACACAAATCTTTTAATAATATTAGAGAGAGAGATAAATAGCTTTTCCCCCAGCATAATAAAGATGAAATCATTTCTTACCATTATCATCACCGGAATCAGACTGGAAGGAGCTGAGGGACTGTACTTCAGAGTTGCTGCCTTTATTACTTCCTGAAAAACAGGTCACCTCTTCAGCGTCATCAACCCCTTTACCTTCATTGACAGCAAAGACAAAGCAAAATGGTACTCTCTAGGTATGCACATTTATCTATTTATACCACGGACACATTTAAATACTGCCTTCTATTATATGAGTCAGAATCAAATTATTTTCTTCTCGCAGAAGACATGACCTATTAGTCAAGAAGGCAGCTGGTGAAGATACCTAGACTTCTGAAGGGTTTGAAGCCCAAGGAGTCTTTCAAGTGGCTGACAACACTGTAATCAAGGAAGAAACATCTGTATTCAATATTGTCTTTTTAGATGGCATGTAGTCTCAAAAGCAATGAAAATGATGACTTAAGGAATGTGGTATAAACAGCTTATACAAGAGATTACAGTTACATTTATCTTTACTGTTCATTTCCTAATTTGAGAGCCTCATTAAAGGCTCATTTAATGCTCAGTAAAGTTACTGTGCATCTTGTTATTCATATCAGTGGCCCTTGGATCAGATTTTAATAGCTCCATTACTGATATATAATAGATTATGCTTCAATCTACATTGCTTTTCATCAGGGACATTCAGTCTTCACAACTCTACTGTTTAGAAATGTAACTGCAACCTACAGTATAAATTCTCCAGTAATTAACCTTATGTAAATAAACACATTCAACTACACATTATACGGGCAATAATCAGGAACACAAAAAGTTATTCTCCATTTTAAGCACTAAGATACCTGAGCCAATTACAAATGAAGAAGGTCAGGTGCTATCATCATGAAAGCACAGCTCTTTACCTGCCAGCTGTAGGTATTTCTACCCAGCACAGCACACCTCCACACAGTAAGAGCTGATTTGCTCCTGCTGAGCAGCAGGGTATGGAGCTGATGAAGTGAGTGCTGCAGGAACAAAACTGCACTGCTTCCCACTCCGTGACAGCTGAGGTCTGTCTCCCTGGTACGGCCTCATGGTGTGCAGAAATTTGTACCAGCGCCACCAGCGCCAGTGGCACAAACCCCAAGGAGAATACAGAACAGAGCATGTGTGGGAGCTGCTGTGATGATGCTTTCAATCAGCTTAACTATATTTAAAGTTTAAAAGGTCAGACACAACACAGCCCTGAAATACAGCCCAAATAAATGAAAATTAATTCAATTTTTCACTACATGACCKTAGCCAGTGTGCTGCCTTGGATGAAAATGTGCAGATCAGGGCACAGCTATAGAATAATAAACTCCGTAAGGCTGGAAAAGACCTCCCAGATSATCGAGCCCAATCTTTGACTGAACATCACTATGCCAACCAAACCACAGCATTAAGTGCCATGCCCAATCATTTCTCGAACACTTCCAGGAATGGTGACTTCACCACCTCCCTGGGTAGCCAGTTCCAAGGCTTGACCACTCTTCCAGAGCAAAAATTCTTGCTCATGTTCATCCCAAACCTCCCCTGGCACAACATAATGCTTTCCTCTTGACCTGTTGCTTAATTCCTCTCTCTATTCCTCAGTTCCCACTGCTTTCAATAATAGGGCTGGATTGTGCAGTTTTATGTGACAGTTTTGGTTAAGGCTGTGCTGCAATAGGGTTGAAAATCATAGAATCATAGAACACTTTGAGGTGGAAGGGATTTTAAAGATCATTTGGTTCCAATTTGCCTGCCATGGACCGAGAACCTTTCACTAGACCAGTTTACTCAGAGCCCCATCCAATTTGGCCTTGTATACTTCCAGGGATGGRACATCCATCCCTCCTCTGAGCAACCTGTTTCATTGCCTCACCACCCTCACAATCAAGAATTTCTTCCTAACAGCTAATCTAAACCTACCCTTCTTCAGCTTAAGGCCATTCATCACTACAACAAGCTCTTGTGTCCCTCTCAAGCCTTCTTGTAAGCCCCCTCCAACACTGAAGGATGCATTAGGAAAAGTCCCTAGTAAGAGAAAACACCTTTAAAAAAATCATAAATGGTGAAGTAAACATCTCCCRGTCCAAATGACATGGTCTGACTTGCAAGGATAGATGATGCAGTGCTGTAACTCTTTCCCAGAAAACTGGTATTTCCTGCCATGACAGACTATGTGAAATTGGCTTCATCTCCAGTTGAGGAATGGAGGGAGCACTGTGTTATCAGGTGAGGAACCATCACAGCACAAATAGGGTAAGCATGGGGATTGAAAATTCCATGATGACTCTGATACTGAAAGCAGAGGGGAATGCAATGGCCTGAGAAAGTGATCCTATATATCAAGCCATACGTGACTTTCTGCTTCAGTTCACAGACACTGAAAGTAGAGAATATTAGTTCATTTCTCCCTGATGCAAAACAGGATTGCTTCTTGAAGAAGGTTTAAATACTTTTAACTCCCTTGGGAAACAAACAGCCTGAACCTAACAGAATTTATATTTAAGAATTCTGCCCCAAATTGTTTTTTTCCAACAGAAAAAATTTATATCACTGAAAAATGCTCAGAGCACTTACTCATATATGCTTTCTCAACAAGTGAAATAAATGCTTTTAGTCATACTCCATGCACAGAAGAAAGGCATTGTACGCCTGGTTTAATTATAACCTTTCAAAATTAAACCAGATCACTTCTTGGAGAGATTCACCAATTCACATGTCTAAGGCTGGAGCACTAGATTACCTGTGCCACTGTACCTGCTGCACCCTGAAGCAACACCTACCGCGGGCAGGGAAGAATGAGAACAGCAYGCAGTGCTACTTACTTTCTGTCCCAGCATCCCACGTGCTCTTCCTGATGGAGTCACAGTCCGAGCGACAGGGAGACACAGCAGGCAGGTTTGGAGCTACACTGCACACCACCACCCCCCTCCTGGCTGTCAGTATTCGAGGGGACTCCGGATGAAATGTTGTCATCTCCTGGTGCTCCACACCAAGCCCATCCACTATCTTGTCCAGGTTATTCCGTGAGTCACTCTGGAAACATGGGGTATAGGCCATTGGCCTCACCGGCACCTGYGGAGGCCCAACCTCCTGGTAGATATTCCTGCTGTCTCCACTGTTCCTGATGTTCTTGAATTGGATGCCATTGCTCTTGTTGAGCAGGGCTGCAGTAGCTGGATCCTGTACAAGCGTGATGTTGTTGCGGGAATAGTTCTTCCTGAAAACTTTCTTGCGAAAAATGATGAAAAGAACGATTAACACAAATATGACAAACAGGACCACGGCTATTCCTATCAGCTCCTCCTTGCCAACGTAGGAATGCCCAGCTTGTATATTGGGAACCACCACGGGGCGCAGACCACAGTATTGACCCACATAGCCAGGGGTGCAGTTACACAGAAATGAACCAAAGATGTTGACACAGGAGCCACCATTTTCACATTCTTCTCTTTCACACTCGTCGATGTCTTCTTCACACCTTAAAAGAAGAAAAGGAGAGTCTGGAATCCTGAGAACATCTAAGAGTCAGTCCAGCTTGTGCATGATGCCTTATCTTGTCAAAGTGGTGCCATTAGTTACCACCTTGTGGTACTTTACAAATTATCATATAATTATCATATTATTTAATGGCCTTTAATTTTTTCTACAGCTATTCCATGGGTTTTTTAAAGACAAATAAAATGGAAATATCAAGAAGGAAATAAGAGTTTAAAGCATCTGATAGATATCAAGAAGGAAATAACGCATCTGATAGGAAAATGCACCTTGATCCTAATGAGGCTTACTGAATGTAATAGCGAATCTGTTTTTTATACTATTTTTGGACTACCCCACGGGTTTTAATTCAAAATAATAGAGGGGATTCAAGGAGAAGATAGTTGAGAAAAACTATAGTAAAAACAGCAGCATATTTATTGAAGAGAGGGGAG
>JACDOX010000026.1:5756399-5880755 GCA_014549065.1 Cardinalis cardinalis | reverse complement strand
AGAGGGAGAGGAGAGGGAGAGGAGAGGGAGAGGAGAGGGAGAGGAGAGGGAGAGGAGAGGAGAGGAGAGGATTTTCTGTGCCCACACCATGTTTATGATCAAGGCAGGGATTTAAGAAAATGACTGCAATAAATTAGCCTTTTATGTCAGGGGTAAGGTGACTAAATAATTGATCCATTTTCAAAACAAAGATTACACAGCAGCTTCCACAGGTTTTACAAGATTGTTCAAAAAGCTGGCAACAGATAGGTGTATCTCAGAGAAAACTGTCTCGAGATAACATCCTGAATCAACAGCTTAGGAAGTAAGTTCAGAAAAAACATTTCTGAGCATGCAAGTCTCAGGGATTTCTCAGCTGTCATTAGCTCTGACTTGGAATAAGTGCTAAAGTTGTGGTTATTTTTTGTGAGGTGAATCATAGCTTCTGGGTACAAAATGCCTGATCAAAAAGCCCACCATCACTGAGTCAAAAAGCTCCCATTGCCCACCTGGGGAGGGACACTTACGTTACTCCTGTCAGGCCATTTTTGCAGTTGCAGATGAAAGCATTGCCGATGGGATCACATGAGCCTCCATTCCGGCAAGGATTTGGGAAGCAGGCTGTGATCTCTGACTCACAATTCCTTCCTGTAAACTGGGAGAGGCAATTGCAATGGTACCCTGGGAGGTGAGGGACAGAGAGACAGAAATTAGACTCCTACCACTGAGTCTGTCTAAAAGTGACAGGACCCATTTGTCTGCTTTACACTGAAAAATAAATTGTACTGTGGGGGCAAGGGGATGTTCACACTCATTCTGGTCTGTCCATGGTCCACACTAATGCTAGTCAAGAGTTTTTCTATCTGAGATGCCCAGGCAATCAGAGCTCACGTCTACAATCACAGGCTGCAGCCCAGACCACCCTAATCATCATGATTCAGGTAAGAATAAATGTCATTTGTGAACACCTTTCAAGAAGGGTATTTCAGGAAATACATTCTAGATCAAGGATATAGTTCCCAACTTTTTCAAAATGTTTGCTGATAGAGGCAAACTATTCTCCTTTTGGGGCTTCATCGATGTACAAATACATCAGCTGAGAGCTTTTCCATCTCTGCCCTTTAAAAGAACAACACAATGGGGATGTGACAGTAATAAAACACCACTTTTATAAAGTGCATCATCAAGGCAGAAACTATAAACTTCAAAACAGCAGCTGACCTGGGCAATACCAGCCCTAATCAGAGCTGATTATGTTCAGTACTAGTGTGCTATCAAATTCTGATTAATCACTCACAYCAATTCATCAGGCGTAACAACATTCATGTGGAGGGGGACTCTGCTGGGGATTGAAGTCCCATTTCTATGTTTTTTGCCAAAACAGGGCCAACACCAGAATTTAAAAAAAAGAGGTTTTAAACACATCAGTTCACCCTGCCAAGTATCAAATCACAAATATMTTTTTTCTTTTTCTCTGCTTGTGAGTTCATATGGCACAGTGCCATTAATAAAAGCTTTATTTAAGGTCACAAAGAAATCCAGTGAGGCAGTGCATCTCCTAAAGTTTGGAACTGGATATGGAAATCTGATGGCTTTTTTGCTTGAAAAGAGCATGGAACATGTAGGCTGCGAAAGCCATGAGATGGCTAAGACAGTCCCTGGAAGTGGAAGACTCCTTAGTTAGAGCTGTTGAGCCAGTGAAATTTTTCTGGACATTTGCAAAAAAACTTTGGCTGATCTTCTAAGAAGTTCCTTATATAATCCAAATGTCCTAAACAGATGTGTAGGCAAGGTTCAAGCTCCAGTTATGGGGTTCACATGAATATAGCACATTAAGCAACTAAAACAAGGAACCTTCCTGCCATTAATACAGCTGCAGTTAGAGGTGAAACGGTTGAGTGCAACTCAATTTAGTGTCAAAATTATTGGCAATCAAGCTGATGTAGTGGAAATACCATCTCTCAGTGGTGAGCCTTTTAAATGTATTTTTAAAAACCTTCTTTATCTATACATCTGGAAAAAAACCCAAATACTTATTTTAAAAGTTATTCTTTCTGCAAATATGGCAGGAATTTCCAGCACAGTTACAAGGAAAAGAACTTCATGGAAACAATATGGAAAACCCAGTGGAGGCATAAGAAAAAAGCAATTCTGCATCAAGACTCTCACATATTTTATGTCCTATACAGTTCAATTCGCCTTGTTCAGCTACTCTAATTGAATTCTTTCATGAGGACAGGCTTTTGAGAATAAACTTGGCATCAGACTTGCTGGAATACTCAGTCAAGAATCCAATACTATTTAACTGAAGATAAATGAAATAGATAGTCAAATAACATGTTGTTTTGTTGTCCTGCTACAAGAAAGGAGACAGACACACTGATCTCTCCAAGGTTACAGAGTTAAGAAGAGAAATTATTCAACTTCTGGGCTTCCCAAAAAGCATGTTTAGTAAGCATCAGCAAGATGGGCTTATTTCTTTTTGTGTCTTAAAAATATCTCACTCAGACAATGTGAACATCTTTCTGAATCTATAGTGATGTGTGTTGAAGAACTACAAACCTGTAACTGTAGGTAGAATTCACAGCATGAATAAATAAGGCTGCTTCAGCACTTCCTTTTTATGACTGAACAGTGACATCTATAGTTCAAAAATTTACACTAATGTTTTGTATGTTTTTTACAAGCCTAAATGAGTTGAAGCAAAAGGAGAATGTTCAATTCAAATATAAACCATTTWACTTATAATTAGTTTTATTGCCTTATGTAATAGAGGAATATATATGTTATTCTATTTCTTATCTGATATTTTATAAACGTCCATAACTCTAAAGTGATGTCAAAAGTCAAGTTTCTGCTGTTTTTTAACCAAGTTCTCAGGTGCCAATCATTTGTAAGACAAAGCCCTTGAATCACTTTCTTCTCATGCCTTTTGTTTGTTTCAGCTAAGCCTTAAGTTCTGCAGTRTATCCTGTTTACATTTGTTCATTATAGAAAACTTGAGGAGTATTGATTTGATTAAAAAAAAAWTTTACCACCAACTATAAAAGAAACATGGATTTATGCATTTTACACTAAGAAGAGATGAAACTGAATGCACCAGATAGGTCAGAGCCCTGTTCAGCAGTGTATGAACAGGACCAAAATAAAAATCTGCTTCTGAAAGCCTACATTTTTTACACAATTTGATTTAATGATAGTGGAACACACATCAGATATTAGAAGAATGCAATATTCACTATAGATTCTAACTCTAAGGATCAAAGTTAGAAATCAAGAAGGCACTAAAACAAGAYAGTATTAAATTATCATATTTATCACTGGTGTTTCCTCTCCTTGGAYTGACTGCCATATACCTGCCAAGTCCAATCCACTGGCAAAAGACACAGAACTTTTCTGTGACACACATGCTCAGAGCTGCAGAGCATTCACCGGGGAGGTCTCCAACACAGCAAAGCATATGTCAAAATTCATGGAGTAGGGAAGAGGAGAGCTGATATGATGGCTCAGTAGACAGCATATAGCACTCAGCCAAAAGACCTGCCAGACCTTTAATCCTTCTCCAAACCTCCCAGCAGAGGCTGTAATTTTGCTGGCTACTGCATATTTTAGCCACATGGCTGTGGACAAAGGCAGATTGTGAAGAAAACCCCTCTGGTTGGGAGTGCATCTTGGGTCCAACAAAGGATTTTTATTATACTTTTAATTTAATATCCTGCTAATGTACCATTCATTTCCTCCCTCTGGTTTAGAACAAGAATAACAAGCAAACTTCTCACATTCAAGGATGAGAAAAGGCTKAGTGTCCTGTCCTCTCTCTCTTTTAAACAATGTGAGACTTGATCCTGTTCACAATAAAAACACTGAAGTTTTGGAAATCCATCAGCGTTTAAGATCATACAGTCCATCTGAGCTTCCTCCACAAGGAATGAATATTTAATTCCTAGAACTGTTGATCTGCATTCTTCAAGGCAGCAAATTTTGTGATGTCACCACAGTATTTCTTCAGAGGGAATCAGTGGAAAAAGGAAGCTCTGGAAAACACCTCTGAGAAGCTTCTAGGGTGGGACCACAACATCCTCAAGCATGTCCCATAGCAGCATGTACCTAACAGCTGACCTAAGAGCAACAACAAGCTATGAACCACAACACTGCCTTTTTGGGCTGTATCTATACTAACAAGTCCTGCAGAGCAGCAGCAGTGGCTCTTTGGAGCCAAACAGCTGGTGCTGAGGAGCCTCACTGTGCAGCTCAGGGCTTTGGGACCAGCTGTCTTCCAGCTCAGCCTGGTCCCGCCCCCCCAGACTTCGCCTCTCCTCAGTGGGAAGTGAAGCCCAGGGAGAGATGATGATCAGAAGATTCACATCAAATATCATTCATGACCTGACACTTTATGTAGACATAGGTCTACACACTGTCTTGGGCTTACTGGTTGTTTTATAAGGCTTTTCTCATGCTCCTTCATCAATCTGAGTCCCCTCTACATAGTTAAATCTCACCTGCTCCCTGTGACTCAAACAGCTGCTCTTACTGCTCTCTTGGCATGTCCCTACCTAGAAGAAAAGATGTTTTTCACCCCAGACCTCACTGAAGAGCAACATGCAGTGAGACAGGACACTACACAGGCTCCCTGCCTACACCTGTGTTTGCCTGGCACTTAAGAAGCAGAGGCAGCAGCACAAGGCAGGCACGGTGCCATCAGCAGATGGGGTGTTGTTATGTAGTGAACATCTCTGCTGGTAGCATTCCCAGCCTGAGCATCTGAATGTCTGTCTATCCCAAGGTTTACTTGGCTTTATTAAAGAGGATGCTCTGAACTGCTGCCAATTTTTTTTTTTTTGAACATGTGTACGCTCCTGTTTCTATCTATTCCATGAAAGACAGGCTGGCTTTTATCTGTTAATGTACTTTGGCTTTTCCATTTGTCTCTCTGTGTAGTTTCTCTCCCTGCTGTGCAGCTGGACCTGACAAACTCGATGTCCAGAAATTACCCTGCCCTTGACATTGACCACACAGTGTTACACACCAACTGGTAAGAACTACTGAAGGTGAAGAGGACCTCCCTCAGCATTTGTTTTGATAGGTCTATAGTCAAACCAGGCCACCTTCAAGTAGAGTGTGTTCAGCCATCCACAGTCCTGCCACCCCAGATTTAACTTATCTGTCTTCAGAGAGATCATTCCCTCTTGCCACTTGTTGGTATGAAAATGAACCTCAGTCTTTGCTGAACCAGTGCTATAAGAAGATTGGCATGTACATGCTTTTAAAGTAAGAATTCAAGAACAGATGCCTATAATGACTACATATTAAAAACATTAAACACCCCTAGAATTTCTAAAAAAGCTTTAAAAAAATAATTGAAGTGCACTTGGTATACTTACATCACAGTACGCTGGGTTGTTTACGTGTGTGAAAAAGCAAGATCAAGAACATTAATAAGACCAGGTCAGTTCTGTGGTATTATTACACTAATTTTTTCCCTTATTTCTTTTTTATGAACTACTTGATCCTCAAAACCAGCCGTGAGTAATGTTGCCAACAGCATTTAAAGCATGTGTTAAACCCACCACCCCAGTGCCATGTTGCATTTTCTCCTCCCTTTGGATTTTAGCTCTGTTCATGAAAAMAAAAAAGAAAAAAGAATAGAAGTGAAAAGTGGGGAAAGCAAAATGACTTTATGTCCCCACACTCTGCCCACAGTCCTTGACTCAGTAAATATTTCCGCTCAAATGCTTCATGTTCAAATAAAATTGCCTACTCATATAAGCCATTTACTTTAATCAAAGCCAGATGTATACAGGACTGACCAAATTAAAAGGAAGTAACTATACTTATAATTGCAGGCTTTATAAGTATGAGGTTTCTCTCTGTGGTTGAAAACCTTGGTGCAGTCTGCATGCGATTACAGTAAAGCTTTCTATCGCTGAGATTGCTCATACTGTTACTCATGCAGATAAACATACATTTACTATTGGCAGCCCTGCAAGTGCCACACYATTATTAAGGTTGTGTGACGTTTCCCATTTTAAGACCCCATATTCAGCAGCTTATAGCTTAACTACACTTTAAACACTTGGTTGAATTTTCTTGGGAAATTTCAGTTCAACGACCCAAGCTGTTTCTGAAAGTCATGCTGTTCATCAGGTTTCAAAATGCTAACTTTCTTTAGAAATAGATTTACTGACCCATACTTATGGATAGGGACTGAAAAGTCTGGAAGAATGTGGCCTATACTTCAGGGCTGTGGTTTCCAAAGTCTCCCAAGAAAGCTGTCCTAAGACTGAGTATGTCTCTTTCTGCTATGAGTCTCCTGAGCTGTCAGATCCAGYGAGTGCTCAACCCCTTCTGCCAACCCCTATTTAAGCATGCACTGGATCTCCCCATGGGGTCCCTGGACACACAGTCCCCCCTCCTATATCACTGACATCACTTGCCTAACACTGTTGCCTGAGAGCAAGCAGAGGTTCATGCCATGGTCACTTTGTGCTGGCTCAGAAACCAGAGTTTGAAAGCAGAGAGGCTTTTATGTACTCTTGGAGTTCCCATCTGAGCTGCCTATGCTCTCATGCAGGCTGAGATCCCCATTCTGCTCTGTTCCATATGCAGAGAGGTCAGSCAGAAAGAGCCACTGCGGATCAGCTTAGCCCTGTGCCAGCCCTGCTTTGGGGCAACACCTCTGTGGTCAGTCCTGAGCTCTCTGCAGCCCAGGCACAGCCCTGCCCCGCGCCAGGAGCTGGGAATGTATCCATCCAAACCCTAACAGCAGCAGCATGGACACACTCCTAGTGCATACAGAGCACTTCCACAAACAGGGCCATGGTATATCCCTATTCCCATACCCACAGGATGAAGTGAAAGKCAATTGAGGCAGCTTTTTATTAATGGTGAGCAGGGCAGTAGGCATTTCTACTGAATAGAAGATCTCAGGAACAGAGACAGAATAGAGAATTTTAGATTCTCTATAACAGGAACACTGTTATAGAGGTTTGTGTCGTAGATGCTCAATTTATGCAAATTATATGTAAATTAGWCATGGCCTCTTTGACTTCTGGTATGTAGCCAGCAACTCTTTAATGTTATAATGTAGGGTAACCTTTGCTTGACTGCTTTATTCTTAAGTTAGCTATAAATCTCAGCTTTCTTTTTCTCTCTCCTAGTTTTCTTGTAAAGCTCAGTGGGTTGTCCATAACTACAAGAATGCTAACAGTATATGAAATCTGCTTWGTAAAATTTGAACTAGAGAGTTTATTTATTAAAAAAAAATCTTAAAATACTCTCTGTTTAGCAAAAAGAACATTATTTTCCAAACACTGACAAAGGAGGATAATATCATAGAAAATATTAGTCAAGAGATCCTGCTGCTACTGAATGCCCTGTGATCGGGAAAAGGACCTTTGCGTGGTATAGTTTTGCATTTTTCATGCAAAAAAGAAAAAAGCTGCCATTTTCATTCTTAAGAAAATTCTTTAAAAAATGAAGTCTTTTCTTTTTTAAATGGAAGACAGCTGCTAACATCTATGTCAGCAAGTGCAATGGTTGATGGTTCTTAAAAGCACATTGCAATTTGTGGCTCTGCAACTAGGACTTGCAATGCTGATGGACTCTTGCGCTATTAGAATTTAATTATGTGGCCTTTCAACATATGGAGGACACTAACAACAGAATTACTTTGCCTGGTGGAAGCAAAAATGCCCATGCCTTCTCCTTAAGGGCTGGGCTGTAGAACCACCGACATCCAGTCAGGGCCCACTGCACTGSAATTATGGCTTTATAACAATCCTTTATTTACACACACTGCTGAGACAGTAAAAACAGCAAACAGATTTTTTGACGGCAGGCAGCCAAAACATCCCTGCAGGGCACATGCCCCTCGCCGAGGCAGGAACACAGGCAAGTTAAATCAGTTCTGTGCCTGCTTTCCAGCAGTGAATTTTGTTGATGTGAAAATGGTATTTGCCATTCCAGTAACAAGATGGGTCTAAACTTCAGGGCTGCTTGTTTCTCCCTTACCCTGTGTCTCCTCTCAGTTTGAGTTGGCATGCACGTGGTGCTGGGAAAAAAAGAATTACTGTAAGGAGTTCTGTTAGAAAGGTTTCAATTTACTCATCATGAGATTGCTGAGCAGTACTGTAAATAGACTCAAATAAAATCAATAGAAGGAACTGTTCTCATGCTTCCTAGGATGTGAGGCAAATGGTTAACCTAATTTATTAAGTAGGGACTCTGAATCAAAGCCATCATACAGATGTTCCCATACATACTATGGCCATATTTCCTAGGAATTTCAATAATCATGCTTAGCAATTCTTTCAGTGGCTGCAGCATCCTTTTGTCTCAGAATTATTTTCTTTTGCCCTTTTGTGCAGTCCTCCATTTCTCTCCTTCCCTTGCTAAATAAAGACCCTTAAGGAGAAACATACAACCAGCAACATTTCTCCTCATGCCCCACAACACATCCCGGATTGCCAGGGCTGTGCTTCATTCCTTCTAACTGTCCTCCCATTTCTTTCCATCAACAGCACAGCTGATACCACCCCTGATGCATTATTTGTATAGCACGGGAGAAGAGGTGGCTGATTCAAAACCAAAGACCCAGAGGGGATGCTAGCTGAGACATCCCAGCATGGACAAATCCACAATTTCAGGACTCACTTTATAGGAGTGGGGCTATCCAACTGAGAAATTTACCACAGTTTTGCTCAGATCTCACCACATGTCGGTCTTGAACTCATCTGAAGTTTAGGCCTAAAAACTCCGTGTGGTGGAGGGGACTCAGAATGGAAATATGAGAGTTGGGCTTAAACTAATGAAAAACAGAAATAATAACTACGGTTGCAAGGGAATTGCATGGACACATTAAAGCAGAAAGCCCTGGGACAGTGGTTAAATTCTCCATAAAATGAGTTTAGGCRGGAACTTCCCTAGAGAACCATGACCAAAACTCACTGACAGTAAGTGGATGGAAAGCTCTGAACTTGCAGAAAACCTCTCTTTTGAGCAACCTTCTTTTCAGAGGAAGTTTTATTCTGCCAGAAAAGGTGTGCAATGCTGCATGCTAATACAGTATGGGGAATTAGAAGGGAAACTCCTACACTGCAGAAAGAGAACTGCCTGAGAGGCAATGTTATACATGTGTGCCATTTGCTTTTCTCCTGCTAACATGCTGACTGTTCTGGTAACTGGTGCACTGCAGTAAGTCACTGGTATCAAATGACACAAACCACCACATAACCACTGGATAGGAAACTCCACCACAAGCACAGTCTAAATCAATGCCCTATAAAATTTGGATAATATTACTTAGACCTTAGAGCACTCAGGCCTCCGAGAAAGCTGTAAAATACAGTTCAGGAGGGTTTATAATGGGCCCAACTTGCTATTTTCCATGCAGACATGTAATGAAATTACTCACTTCCAAAAGGACGAAGGTGTTTGTGGACAGCTCAGTAATTACTTGTGACAGCTTTGGAAACAGAGTAAGGCAACACTGCTGTTASATCTGTGATGGACATTTCAAATCACCATCTTTGTGTACAGCCCTCAATGCTGTAAGGATGCTGTAAATGGATTCTGAAAAATCCAGCTGAACATTACAGTAATTGTAATTCTATTGGTTTCTATAGAAATAGGATTATACTAACAGCCAATAAATCAATTTCCTCCTGGAACACTAATGCAATAAGAAGGGGCACCATTTCACTGTTATTTATAGAGCAAACAGCTTTTACCCAATTTGCAATACCTATCAGAGTTTTATAGAGTTCATGAGATTTTTCAAGCATGTTGCTGCATAAAACCATCTCTGGCAATAAATTACAGAGGAAAACGGGGAGGGGGAAGCCCATAAAGTAATGAAAGCATTTACCACCAGATGGCACGGCAGTACAGGTGCCGCCGTTCTGGCAGGGATGTCTCTCACAGGCATCGGGATACAGGACGCAGCCCAGCTTCAATTCCGTCAGGCCGACCACTTCTGCGAAGCTGCTGCGCTTGTTCTGGAGGGGCAGCTCGTTGTTGTTTAGGACCACKGAGTCCAGGCAGCCCTGGAAGCCACTCAGGACCTGTGTGGTCCTCTTGTCAGTTAGGCTGCGGACGTTATCCACTTGGACCTGGGCGCCGAAGTAGACGGAGCTATCCGTGCTGAGCGTCTGGAAGTAGAGGGGGGCCTTGCGGCGCTCCACGTAGCTGTCGTCCAGGGACAGGCTGGTGAAATTGCGGTTCAGCTCCAGGAAGACCGAATGCCAGCTTCCATCATTAACAGCCCTTCCAGAAATTCCCAGGATTCCTGGGCCACTTCCGCAATCCAACTGGAACCAGAGTTTGCCATCRACGATCTGCAGGAGGGAAACAGAAATCAAACTGCTTCAGGCGCTCAGCTGTCTCGTAATACGGTCTCACAGAGAATATGGAAGCACAGACAACTTCTAGAGTCTCTGCACACTGTTAAAGCTGCTCTCCTACATGACACTAAAACAGCAAAAAGCTGTGCTTTTTATCATGAACCAAAAAAATATAAGGTGGAAAATATCAGCTTACTTTTAATTTGCCTGAAGTCAATTACAGCAGGAAAACTAAAAATACAGAAAATAATACGGGTGCAGAACACAGATGAAAACTGGGATAATTATATGTTTTTTACTGAACAGGATATGGACTCGAGGACCCTTGTTCTGCTCTTGGCTCTGCTATCGAACAGCTGTGTCTCTCTCAGCAAGTCTGAGAGCTGTGATTCTGCTCCCACTGGCTGATGTTACCAAAAGGACGGTCAGGGCACAGGATCACCTCTTCGTGTTTGAGAGGCTTGTGGCAAAGCCAATGGCCACACTTTCAGCTGGTGATGTTAGGTACTCTGCTCATGCAGACATCCTGTGCTTCTGTAACTTTAAGGAGCACCTCAACAAGGTGAGGATTTTCCCTTAAGCATCGTAAGTTTACTATCAATAAYTACAACAGTAAGATATTAGTTGACCACAAGTCAGTTATTTCCCAAAGATGCAACACAACCTGCTCTGTGTACACCTCATAGATGACATAAGATGGGTTTTGCTTTTCYTTCTTTCCTAATATTTATGCTGGGCTCCTGGATTTTGAGAGTTTGTAAGGGGATTTCTCCCTCTCCCTCCTGTCCCTCACCCATSCCAAGTCCTCGTAAAAAGAAAATCTGTGCTACCCCATCTCTGCTGGGGCAGGCAAAGTACAGAGTGAGGGAATGAAGTGCTGCTTTCCTGGTTAGCAGCTTACCCCAAGATTTTAGGTTTCTCTAAAAGATGGCATRTAAGTTTAGAATGGCTGACAAGGTTGCAAATAATTTCTTATGACATATTAATTAGATTCAAGTTCTCTGAAAGCCTTTCCAATTATTTTACCTTTATGTCATGCTCTAGGAAGTATTTATTTCTGCAAACCCCATTTCAAGACAGTTCTGTCCCATTATTTATCCCCCTGAAAAGTTCAGGTGCTGTGTCATTTTTCATCCTTCCAGGCAGCTCACATGGTCCTCTCACTGGTATATCTGTTACAGAGAATGACTGCTCCCCCCAGTAAGAGCAGAGTTTCCACAGCTGTCAATGCAAGAACCCCATAGAGCTTTGGTGGCCSGCTGAACTGGAATGGAAAATGCAGATGTGAGGATGCTGCAGTGTGTCCATCTGTCTTTGGCCATTTTTGGCCATTTCTAGCATGAACAGTCATGTTAGATGAAGACATCCCTTGGCATGTGACTCTGTGCTCAAGCTCTTCTCAGACAGTTTCCTTGATATGGCTTGAAGGTAAATGGGAAAGTTTTAATGTACAGGAGCAGACTSTGTTGTCTGCCATTATCAGCATTTTAAGTCCTTAGAGGTTGAGAAAACTATCAGGAGAAAAGCTAAAGGCAAAATCTTGAGATCTGTAGATCTCTGGATTTCCTTCTCCTTTGCAAATCCTTGGTTTCTTGACTGACTAACTCTGAACTGGAGCTCAAGCCAAAACACATGGTCAATCAGGGTATAAACCTCTGCTCGGTGATTGCTYGGCAGCATRGACACAGAGGTGCSGAGCATGGGGCAAGCTCCCCATAGRTGCCACTTACTCTGCATGGTATGAAGGGGTGTAGAGGAATGAATACACGTAGAAGGAGCCAAGGGAAGGAGCTAGAATTAGCCCCTGCTATGAAAAACCAGCTATTTTGCAGTCCCTGATCTRTAGGATGTAATGAAACTGAGAAGAAATCAAATCTATGACTGTAATACATGCTTAAGGGATGGMTGTTGCTTGATACTCCTACAGCTCAATCAAATAAGGCTAATGGATGCATAGAATAATGAGTCTGGATCATTTTTCATTAAGAAACATTTTCTTAAAGGACTCAAAACTCAGCTGTAAACAGTTTCTGTAGATTGAAATTGGGTCTGTTAAAGCATATTCTCAAGAGGAATCTTGGTAAACAAGATGTCCTGATAAACAGAATTTTTTCTCTCCAGAGATGGAGCATTAGTTTCTTTCCTCCCTGTGCAACAAAACAGTCCATAAACATTGAAGGTGCTGCGCAAGAAGTGTGGTCTACCTCACCAGGAATACAAATCAAACAGAAAAATTCCAATATATTACACTTTGAAAAACAGCCATCACTGGATAAGCAGATAACTTGCTGCCTACTTAAAAGGCTTTTTCCTATGGAAACTCTTCTACTGATTGTGTATAATATACATATACCTCCCCTATGACTACTTATGCCCTGAAGGACCGACTGCCTGCATGTCTATTACTCTTACTCACAGAACATGTTTTTCCAATTATCTTTATAAATACAACACCACATTTGAGCACCTGGGATAAATATTACACCATTTGTATACAGGAAACTATGATCTAAAAGATTTGCCATTAAAATATGTTTTATACATCTTTSTCATCCACTTTTATTTCTTGTTACCAGCAGATGATCTGACATGCACAGTAAATATATATTGTCGGAAGGGTTAAGTTTCCTTCCTGTTATTGAAGAAACCTGAGTAACCTCTAACTAGAGTGAAAGATGGAAAGGATGGTCTGATGCTTGCAGTACTAGCCTAAGACATGACAGATCTGCAGATCTGCATGGGAACCCACACTGCAACATTCTTCCTCTGAGATCTCAGGCAAGCCATTAGTTTCAGGTCTCCATCAGTAAAAGAGGGGTAACGTCATTTCCCTACCTCACACCACTGCTTTACAGACACATACATTAAAGACTCTGTGGCATGCCCAGATACCCCTAGCAATGGGACCATAAAAGCACTTTCATTAATCAGATGGTCATGGGCCTTGCTGTAGAGGGGCTGAGAGGAAGTATTTGTCCCCTGATGGACCTCAAGGAYGAGTAGGGAGAACAAGAGCTGGCAAGGAGCAGATGCTGCAAAGGGCTCCACTCTTGAGTATTTAGCAGCTGGACTGGCCAGGCAGGGAGAAGGTTTTTCCACCTAATAGGTTAAATTGTTGTCCTCACTCCTAAGCACAGAGAATTCACCCATCACTCAGCAATTAATCCCTGGTGTTCCTGTGATTCCTTGTAGCCACTGAGATGTCAGGGTCACTACTCAGTCCTCAGAGGGGGTTCTTTGATTATAGCCTGGACCTCAGTACCAAGAAAAGCTGAACTTCAAGCTAACTGAGGGACATTCAAGGAAAAAATATGGGCATCCAATGAATCCAGGCTCTTGTCCAGGCTCAGCAGTTATCCAGACAATAACCTCAGTGGCATGGTTGGTCTGGTTGAGAGCTGGTGGCGTCAGACTGTCAGTCCAGCACTGAATGTGTGGTGTTGCTTTTTTCATCCATCTAMGTAGTGCAACACTGCAGAAAGCCTGAGTTACTCCATACCACAGCAGAGACATGCAAACTTTGCAACCCCTCACCAGTGCAGCCCATGGCACCAGCAGAGACGCTCTGCACCCCGAAAGCAGAGAGATACTGCTTCATCCTAGCTGGGCAGAAAACTCCMACAAAGCTTCCACTTTCCAGAGCTTTCTAGGCCCAGGGTTTAGTTACAGTCTCAGTTACAACATATATTTATGACAGGGARGTTAGTGTACACTTAAGCATATATACCACAAGATTCCTCACCTGTAGAGAAGTTAAAAGAACAGTGGAGACTCCAAAATCCAATGCAATCTGTTACATTTCAATAATTTCATTCAATGGACAGAATGGAGCCAAACACATACTGTAAATTACATTAGAATATTAGTCTGGCTAAGATGTTTGGCTAACATCCATATTTGTGTATCAACATAGGTAATAAAATGATCAAATAGTTCTTCTGAGACCACCTCCAGCTCMCACAGTCCATCTGCAGTCAAACACCATGGATACAGCATGCTGCCTCCTAATCTATCTGGGGAAATATTTCGTTAGCCGAATTGCATTTCAGGTTTGTTTGTGTAAAACAGTATTTAATTAAAACATTACTCGTTTCAACTCCAGCCACAACTGGGATCATATCCAAACTTCAGCCCTATCCAGCATAAGCCATGCAACAGTAATGCATTAAAATGTGTAATACACACTTAACTAAGCCACCCAAAGTTTCACATTAACTGCCTACATATGCTTGCCCTTCACTATTTAGCTGCTATATTTATGGCATGATAGGAAAGTCTTTCTTTATCTATTTTTAATCCTTAAAATTTCACAAAACAAGATGAATCTTTATTATATTTCTTGGGGAAAAAAAAAAGGAATTCTCTTCTGCTATGGCCTTGTAATGCTTTAGATGGTTAAATCTTACTTTTATGAGTTAGCTGCTACACAGGTAAAAAGGAAAGAGTGGTACTGGTTTTGGGACATTCAATCTTTCCAAAGGAAAAAAAAAAGCCAACATTGACTTGCATCTCGTTTTGCTCCAATTGTCTTAAAAGCAAGAGCATAGAAAAAACAAAACAAAACAAAAAACCCAAAACAAAGCAAAAAAGGCCAACCTCTCAAAATCGATGGATGAGTTGCTTTATTTGAAAGAGCCGAATAAATAACATCCTTATTTTATTATATCAATAGAGTGTAGCTGGTAGGCTTTCAGCAAAGTAGAAGACAAGCAGTTTGCTCTATAGAATTGATTAYTCATCCAGGAAGGACACTGTCTTAAGATTATGAAATATTTCCATCCCTGGAGTTATCACAAATGTATGAGCTTCCAAAATTAAGCTGGCGATTTAAACACCAAAAAGCATATTGCAGCATTAATTTTTAAACAGACTGCAATGGCAGAGACTTGCTTCAAAACAATCAATGCCACTCTGTGCCCCAACAGCACAGGTGTTTCTGCCTGTCTTCCCATGGGCTCATACCTTGTGAGTCTAATTTTTTTTTACCTCTGCCTCTATTTGAAGCTCAGTGATGGTGCTGGGCCCTCTGGTGCTAATCCAGCAGATACTTAAGTAGATGCTTAAAATTAAGGTATGTGAATAGTTCCAATTGGTTTCAAATACAGGAAGTTAAGCAAGTGATTAAGTGCTTTGCTGGAGTGATGCCAGAGTGCTCAAAAGAACACAGGATTTMAACCTTTATCCTCTATTTGGAAAGCTTCTCCTCATGTTTAATTTAATTGAAAGCAATGCTCAAACGATAACAACTTCACATTTATAGACCTCTAATTAATCTGCTTAATGGCCACATTTCTGAGTGCCTCCCTACCTCCCAACATGTATACCTGGTTAAAGGAAGCCTTATCTCTGGTTTACAAATCAAAAAAATGTGTTTTTAGAAAGTGTAAGCATAACTTCCTTGAAAACACCTGAGTCAGGGGTCCCCAAAGTGCAGTCCATAAGCCAGCTGCTATCCCTGAAGAGACCTGACAGGATTGAATCCCTTGACATGATGCCATTTGTCTGCCACAGAGCACGTTTTTTGAGAACTTAGCCTGATATTCATCAGTTAAAAGACCTTCACAAACTAAACTCTGGCAATTTCTGATCTTTTAAGCGACACCATTTCTTAAAAAAACCTATGCTGAATGTAATGATTTTGTTTCCTTTAAACCCCATGCCTGCAGAAGCCCAGTGCCAGACCTGGGAAAAGGACACGAACTCATTGCAACAGTGAATCCTGCCCTACTGAAAAGCTGAGCATGAGGCTTTGAGAAGGTAATTCCCTATGTCCTCCCCCGATCAATGCACAGGGCAAAGCAGGGGCTTTGCATCCATACATGACCATCGACCTCAGTCATCAGATATGGGAGGTAGCAGCCGCATATGAAGCTCTCTACTTTCTCTTTCTTTGTTTCTTAGACCCAGGAAGCAAACCAGCTTGACATGGAGGCTGCTGACTGAGATTGGAGCACAATAACCACAGCTCTTGTCGCTGCTCCTTGAAGCATTATTTTTAACTCAGCATTTTTCAAAGAAAAATAATTAGGTGATTATGTGAAGTGGGGACTGAAAACATGATTCCTACCTCACAACTAAACACTCAATTCAGGGGATTGTAAAGGGCGGTTCTCTTACTGGTTTGGATTTTTTGTTTTGAGTTTGTTTTTTTTTTATCCTGGTGTGGGTTTTTTTTGTGTGTGTGTGGTTTTGTTTTTGTTTTTTTGATTTTTTTTAACAATAGTAGTAGCATCAACTTTTCTATTTTGGTGGCAAAATTTCCCTGCTTCAGATGGATATTTTCACTCAGTCGTCTATGACCTGGATATGCTGTGCTCCTTAATGATGAGAGCTTTATACACAAAACTCTAGCAAAATGAATTCTCCTATTACCATTCTAACTCCAATTCAGGCCATCACTGTATCGTCTCCTATTGTTGTCAAGCGGCACCTGCCACCAGGGCCATTTGTCTTTTCCCAAGTATTTTTTGAAATTACCAAATTGAAAACATTACCTACTGACAGATGCTAAGAGCAAGCATGATGAGGACTTCAAAGAAGGTCTTCCAACCTGCAGTTTTGCTTGTTTTTTTTTTTTAAACAAAAACATATGCTTGAAAGTTCAAACTGCATTTCTATGTGTCTCAAAGYAGAAGTTGTCTTGTGCAAATCTGAACAATGCTGACAGTTCCTGGTGAATGACAGACAGTACTCTTGCTCATGAAATACTTCTATTTAACAACTATAAAATTATTTGCTGCCCATTAATAACTCATCTAGCCACTTTAACATTACCTAAGCATTCAGCCAAAAGTACTCTAAAGATTGCAAATACAGACACAAAAGGCTCTGCGCCATTTCTTCCACTGCTGAATTACAGAATGTGGCTGAATTACAAATGTCAGTGTTTTCATTTGGTACCTTAGAGGCTATAGCAGAAATACTGTATGTGCAGGCTCTTGGATGAGCCTAGTACTCCCTTTCCATCCAGCATTTATTTGCCATTCCACAGAAACAAAAAAAAAGAATAAAAATGCATGGAAGGCTTATCGATTAAATATTGATTTGGTATCAATCTCCACTGACCCCATAACTGTCTCAAAAAGAATCGTAATCCACAGAGTGCAGAGATTTTCACATTCAGTAGGAGACACGATCTAAGCAGTTGGTTCCTGGAATTAGCTCACTAACAGTGAGGGCACATCCTCTAACCACAGACAGGACAGAAGGGAAGAACAGCAATTTCAGCAGGCTTCGTTTTGACTACATAGTCATATAAATGGCCAAATCTTACATCTCGTGCAGACTGGCTCCTGCACACAGACACACATAATGTGCTTATAATGAACAGCACCCAGTGGGGAATTTTCCAAGTAAAGTACCACTAACAAGCTGCTTTTCTGATCGTTGCTGCTGCTGCTGTTGTTGAAATTGTTTTTCCCTGTTAGAATTAGACTTCATCTTCTCAATCTACAGCTGAAATGAGAACAGCATTCCCAAAATCAAGAGCCAAGAGAAAATACAGAATCGAGAAAAACAACTGCAGAAAAGATAAGTTATTTTAATTACCTTCAGAATTATACAGGGATTCGCTCTGGTGTACATTATAATCCCATTGCTTTGCARGGTTCGCAGTCGGAGAGCCAACTTGAATTCCTCTTTCTTGCTATTTTCAGAAACACGGTATTTAATGTAGCTATTCCCAGCAAAGCTAAGGGAAGCGTGGCCTGAAACAACCATTTTGAAAAGACACATGTGCTTTTAGTGATACATAAAATAATTCCTCACTGTTAAGTAATTAAAGAATTTATAAAGTTAATGAGAATGACTAGAAAGAAATAAACAAAACTCATTTTTGATGAGAGAAATCAAAGCTGGCATCTACTACAAAATATTTCTGCATTTTCTTTTTTTAAGCTATTTTTCAGGGGATAGAGGAAAGTTCTATTTCTCCATATTTGAAAATAAAAAAAAGGGGTTTCTYCAAGTATTCAGCACTTTTCAGCTTATACACTCCCGGAGGCACCACTCTTGCCTCACTGATAACAGAGGGAATCAAAGATGACCACACCTGTACATCAGGCTGTTGAGTTACGGGTGTCGAGTTACGTGTGGGCAGATGTCAGCCAAACCCTTGCAATGAGTCCCCTGCAACCACTGCCCAGGACCACAGTTCAGTATCTGCCGTGCTTTCATCAGGCAAACAGCACAAATCCTCTGTCCTGCAGCCTGGCATTCACTGAAGTCAACAGAAAGCTCTGCTTCACGGCCTGTCCACCTGCCTCTTCATATCCCAGGGAACAACACAGATGCAGAGAACTAGCAGATGTCCTCAAACTTTCTTTTTAGGATAGTGTAGTGTTTTCATTAATAAAGGTTGGAATTTTGGTAATCTAAATAGTAAGCAGAAGAGTTCATTAAAGAGCTTTGCCCATGGGCAGGAAAACATCTGGCATAACATTCTCTAGGAAAAATCCTGTTTTCTCAGCAGCCTGTTCTACTGAGCTGGTATTCGAGCAAGCCAGTGGGAATTTCCAAACAGAAACTGGATCACAGCCTACATACAGCCCCTTAGCCATAAAGACAAGTATTCATGGGCTTATAACACACACCCTCCAGTGCCCGGCCTGAGATGGGTTAAGCAGTACATTTTCTGTTAACTTCACTGCTGCCTCTGCCTTACAAAATGAGAATGGCAGCACTTTATTGTCCAAGCATATCCCCCTTTATGGCTGTGACACGCACCCGAACACTCGCCAAGCTTTCCCGGTGGGCACTGGCAGATGAACGGTCTCCGGTTGGCTTCATAGCCCACACACTGCATGTCCCCTGGGCAYGGCTTCTCCAGGCAGGGATCTGTGGAGCCTGGGCACAGTGCTCCTGCAATAAGGTAAAACACTGTCAGGGATCCACAGTGTAAAGCATCATCTGCTGCAATACAAGAGTAATGAAAGACCATTATTGATCGCACACTTCAGTACAAGCAAAAAATGGCTTAATAATAATGACAACAACAACAAAAAAAACCCCAACAAACCTTCATAGAAAGGAACAGCTTTTGAGCAAGTACACAGCAGAACTGCAATAGTTCTTTTCCAAAGACTGCCCTAAACCCCATGGGAACATATTATAAAAACGAACTATTATGAGCAGTAACTGGTTTATAACTGTGTGTGATAACTCTCAGGCCATCCTTTTTCCCATAAAGCTTCCTGCACGAGGGCTTTAGAGATATAAGTGAAAAAAACAGCTTGAAGCTATGCACTCCTCTTCCCCTAGAACACCCAYGAGAAGCAAATCYAAGGAGGTAGAAATGGTSACAGCATCTAGCCTGCCAGAGTTGMAGAWGCATTTGGACAATGCTCTCAGGCACATGAGGTGATTCTTGGTGGTCCTGTGCAGGGCSAGGAGTTGGACTTCGATGATCCCTGTGGGTCCCTTCCAGCTTAGGATATTCTGTGATTCYAAGCCATGCTTGGGCTACAGTGACACCTRGATTTTTCATTCTCATACTACACAGGACATGCTGCCAACTTGATCATACRGTACAGGCAAACTTGCCCTCTCCATATGTTCCTTCTGACATTTCTGAGATCTTACATCCCATCAAGCTTGCCCAGGCCACCAAAACCTGCCCTCCTTTTTTCTAATCTGCAGGAACAGAACAATGCTGACTTTTCAATTTGCTTAAAATACTTGAGTGACACAGTTATATGTAGGTTTTTCAAACCCCCCTAAATTCTTTAAATCTATCATGCTGAACATGTCAMAGACTTACTATTTAAAAGCCAGTCAATGTCAAAAGAATTTTTYGCATTTCATGGGGTTTGGCTAAAACTTCAACATAACTTCTTAAAGTGTCTAAATAAATCTGTTTTGATTGCCCTAATCTTAAAAGATTTGCACACACTGTCTATAATAATACAAAACATGATACAACTATTGCTGCTTAATATATGAATTTTCAGAAACATGTGACTTCCGTAACAGCTAGCCTTTTCTGGGYTGCAATAAGGTACYTGAGAGATGCAGGGTCAGTTTCTCCACTTGGGCATCTGTGTATGGCTGTTATGAAAGTAGTCTTCAAGTACAGGAAAAAAAGGCACTCCTGCCCTTGCTTTTGTTGATTTGCAGCCCCAGCATGAATGGAGGCAAAGGCAGTTGCTGGGAATGGACAGACACCTTTTCTTTTGTTYATCAAGTTAATTTATTTAAGACACGCTGGTGATGAATTTAATGATAAAAAGCACCTTCTTACCCATTGTTTTCTGCATATTGGCAGTTCTTGTATATTGCAGGATCTATATTGTAGGATCCTTATTGTATTCGAAAACTMGTTTACTTTTGAGCACATTGTTTTATTTACAGTTTATAAAGGAAGGAATCAATCTGTCATGGAGTACATCTCCAAAAGTAATGAAAGAAAGAATCTTACTGCTCTCACACTTTTGTACAAGCCAAGCAGGGCTCATAGTAAGCATAGCTGAAATTACCTGACACTGTGAGTATTTTCTGGGAGAAGAAAAATTACTACTGTAGCTTTCAAAGTGGGCATGGGCTGACTACAAATATGGCAATTACTGTAAATGTCCTCCTTGATGTACAACACAGTCAATTTAATGTTTAACATCCTCTCCTCCTTTATCAAACATTTGTTTGAGAGSTCTGTGGAGTAAAAGATTTACAGTACTGCCTGTAGCACTGTTAGAAAATGATGCATGGCAATCTTTATTAATCACATTAGTAGGTAACTAACAGGAATAACAGCTGCAATACACAGTCACCCTTTAGGCCTTACAGAATCAAGGAAAAACTGTCACAGGGTTCTGGACTACAGATTAGTATTTTATTTAAATGTAAGGTCTGTAGAATTTAACAGAATATGTTTTCTATATTTTGGTTTGTTTGGCTTTTTTTCAGAATAAAACTCCTCATTTCTTAGAATTCAATGGCAAGTAACAATTACTTCTGAAGTTATAACGGGTTGTTAAAAATTCTACAGGCTGCTTTGTATTTTCACCTTGGTTGTTTTAGCTATTTTAACTCATTCTTATGYGACAAACACACAGCTTTCTAGTGTCTGCAGAGTATATCTCTTCTTTGAACAAACTTAAACCTTTAGTGAGGCTGCAATTCAAGTGAGCCTCTGTGTAGCTGACAGACATGCCATTTGGACTAAAACTCCACAGCTTGTCACTGTGCAGCAGAAAGAGGCACTGAGATTTCCAAATGTGGCTCTGCAAATTTTCACATCTCCTAACCTATGACTGTATCCTTGACATGAAGCAATAAAGGAACTTTGTTATCCACCTCTGCCAGTTTTTTTTTATCTGATTCAAACTCTGATTTGTACTTTAGAGCCATCTTTTCACTTTCAGAAAATATATGGAAAAGATATAACATACTCTGTGCAATGGCGGAAAGAACTGTTTATCCTGAACAGCCAAGAATACTCCTTCTGGTAAACTACAAGGAAACCAACTTTTTATTCATCCTGCTGCAGCAGGATTTCATAGCTGTCACAAAACTTTAAAATATTCAGACTTGCTAGAAGTGCTTTATGCCTGTCTGTATGGTTATAAGTACATAAGCCACAAATCTGCATTATTGTATTGCCCCAGCTAACACACATTTTCAGGCTGATTTCACAACTATGTGGAGCAAAATTGTAAAATTGTTCAAGGTTACGTTGTCCACATCAAAGATTTACAGCCTGAGTTTAAATAAAATTATTCTAATGTTGCATTTCCACTCCAAAGAGCAGTCTATTTTCCATCCAATAAAAGATTCAAGAAATATAGGTTCAAATTGATCTTTTTTTCTAGGCAGGTCCAGACATCTATGGCATTCTCTTGAAACTCATATTAGTATTAATAAAAACTGTTCATAACAAGGTACCACAGAAACACACGAGCTAGCATCAAGCAGTGCGTGGCAGGAAAAGGTGGAATAGACCCACTTGATTTTGACAGATCACCTTCAGTTTAAATCTCTAAAAGAAGATAAAAGTATTTCAATCTTCTAACCAATATACTGAGGCAGAAAACACTGTTCCATTGCAAGATGAGAGATTTATTAAATTCGTGCACCTTCACAAAAGAAGTACTTCTATGATTGTAAATATATTTTGAAAATTGAGTGCTTCAAGAATTTTAACTTCAGCCTTGTGATATTAGGTGGTTTTCTATCAGCCCAGTCTCCTGAATCTGTATGAGTATTACAAAGACTCTGTTTTTTTCACTTACATAAAAAAAAATAGCTTGAGAGGAGGGAGATTCCTGAAAGCCAGAGTTGCGGGAACACAGGGAGAAAACCTTCCTCGGACAAAGGTGACATAAAACAGACTACAGCCAGATCAAACCAAGTTATCTGCAGTTCTCTGTTCCCAAGCACAGAGCTTTTTCTTCCATTTTCCTTGCCAGGAGAATTCCRGTCTCATTAATATGCATGTGTGTGCTTCCTGAAAATGGGAAAAGCACTATTGTACATATAAGAACTGGGCTGCTGATGCTCAGTCCTTCAAAGCATCCAGGACTCTTTTAGAGGCAATGTGTGCTCTGTGGAGCTGAGGCCAAAAATCACCTCTGAAGAACAGGTCCTGTATTAACAGCAGATCCTCACAGTCTATGATTTCCTTCTGTCAGAGCATTCACAAAATACTGAAAGTGGCTTCATAAAGTCTGAATTATCTGGTTTCATGAGAAARTGGTCGAAGGCCCTGTTCTCTTGATTAAATAATGTGGATGTATCTGCATTTTTGCTGAACACTCTTGGGTCAATTAGAAAAATTCTTTCAAATTATTAGGCCAGAACCATATTAAACATTTGAAATGGAATTCATCTCATCTAACTTTAGGATATGATTCATCTGACTGATTTAAGACATCTAGGGAGAGATGTATCACATTATTAAAAATATCTCATTCTTCCCTATCTGCAAATGGGGCCTGGAGTGACCCGGACAGATGTAGATAYAGGTCCATATTTGTCAAGATTATTTCAATCCATTCCTCTCCTGTGAACTTATTAGTGTACCATCACGTTTGTAAGATTATAATGCAGAACAACTCTAGAGCAAAGCAGTCCCAACTAAACCTGCTCTGCCCCTGCACCTTTGTCTCAACACAAAAGAATTACTTTGCATCATGAAAAATATAGAATAGATTTTTGCCTTTGAAAAATGAGAATCCTGTGAGAAATGTTTTACAGGAATATATTTATTCCATTCCTCCTACATTTCTTTCTCCCAGTACTGACAGATGCTTGCATACCTCATGCCACATGATGGGAGGTTGGTAATTGCAGAGCCCCTCTGGTCACGCTGACACAAACCCCAGTTTGTGACAATATTTTTCATACAAACACAAACAGATGAGCAAAAAATCGAAGGAGACAGTCTGTTATTGGAAAACTCTTCTGTTCAATTTTATTGATTTAAAAGCTAAGATTGATGCATGTGAACTTTTGAACTTACCCTTCCAGAGATGAGCTGCTGAAACTCCAAAGTTCACCCACTGCCTACTTTACAGTCTCCCTGCATTTTCACATTAGATAACTYTGCTCACAAAGGTAATCTAGGTAAGTTATGCACAGCTGGCATGCATAAATTGTGCATATCTGTGACATCTGCCAGTGGACAAAAACACTCCAAGTATGATACATATTTCAAGAATGAGTGAATTAGTTCAAACTCAACCTTTCTGGGCCATAATTGAATCAGATCTCTGGAAACATGTGCAGTATTTTAATGGTTTTCATAATTCAAGGTATTAATATTTACAGGATGTGGAACTATTTTAGCAACAAAGGAARTGTAATACTTTTATTACACTGCTAGGATCTTGCTAATGCTGTCCCATTAAACAAGCCAAAACAAATCTGCGCACTTTTTCTGGAATTGCTGCATCTGTGCATTTATTTATAAGAACTACTGATGGAAGAAGTATTGCATTTTTCCAACTCTTTTACTCTAATCTTTAGCTTTCATGGAAGCAAAACTACCCATACATTCTCTATTATACTCTCACAAGTCTGTGTCATCTCCTATGTGATAAAACACAGTATGTTTACCTAAACACCAAAATATTTTCTGTGGCTCCTTTAATTAAACAGTAGAAGAGGATTAAGCATTAACTAATGAGGAGAAGGCCCAAAGCATGAACTTTTGCTTACCACCAAGGTGTATTATTTCTGTGCAAGTAATAGACACCAAGGTGTTCACCTCTTTGGCAACTCTACCTAAGTCAGCAGCTCTGGACAATTTTTTACTACAGGCTGTATGGCAGGCTGGATGTGCTCAACCCCACCCCAAATTGTGTGGACCCCTCCATGGGAAATGCCTACTTAGTGGCTCAAACGGGAGCAGTGGGAACTCCACCTTTTCAGCAGGACCAGGACAAGCTGCCTGCTACCAGTGTTCCTGCACAGCAGTCTTAAAGGCCATGATAAATGGCCCAGAGGCTGAGGGCTACAGTCGCTCTCAGAACCACACTGCCTCTCCAGCAGCCTGTCATCCATTTTGAGGATTGACTGGTACATGACAGAAGAATTTGGAAATCGGTGTCCCAGCTGAATTTCTGTGCTTCCATTGCAAGCTTGCTGTGCCAGGAGAGCTGCTGGGTCAGAACTGTGCTGCACTGCAAAGTCCCTTTTTTGGAGTTAAGCTAAGGGATTATGAGGCAGAGGGAATAATACATCATTAATGAATTTAATAGGTAATGAAATGAAATGATAAACAGCGAAAATTTTGGCTGCCAGAAAACCAATTTCTGACTGTGAGGACCATCACTATCCCCATGGAGATGAGGATTTGTGATTTCTTGATACAAAAGTGAGACTAAGTTTTAATTTAGAGAATATAAAGAAGTTTGGCAGACAGTGTTCCCGCACTGGCTCCTGGACCTGACTGGAGGATATTGCAGCATTGTCCCTTTTAAATCTGTGAAAATCCTTTACTTCAGAGCCTTTCATGTGTAACAAAATGCTGACTATTGTTATGATAGATATGTCTATTTGAAACTTATAAGACTCTTCATTAAAAAATGGACAGATAGTCTGCTCTTGAATGTACCTCAGATAGAGATCATGGTATTTTTTCAGAATTGAACTTCTTTGCCACTACTATCCATGTGCGACAGGAAGAAAAATGATTTCTGGTTAAGTTCTATGCAATTTATGCCTATTTTCATCCCCACCGAGGTCAGTGGTAAAACATGAAGCCCTGCTGACTGCTGCAGAAACAAAGGTTGGTTATTGAGGGATACGGCTGCTGAATTCTTGTATTGCTCTGTGTGTGTGCGCATGTGTGCTTAAGATGAGGGAGACTTAGATGTATTGATTTTACAGCAGCTTTTTTCTCTGGTCTTAAATGAAGTGGAATGAGGAGCAAATAGCCTGGCAAACAAAAGAAACAGAGCCAGTATTACAGCTGCCTGAGGTTTTAAAATCCAAGTGCAGAATCATACAGAAGCCTGGCTCGCAAGTCTATTTGTCACATGCCCATGTGAAATCTCTGTCAAAATGTGGAGCAGCCCGAAATCCACCCTGTCCCTTACTGCAGCATTAAAGGTCAGGAAAAGCACTTGCTAATAAAATACTTGGTTGGTTTCTGYGGCTGTCTGCAACAATGCGACTGAGAAAGGCCTTTCCACCTGCCCAGCTTAGGTCAGGGGTGCTTTTCCTTGGAGACTGCTGGTGCATTGCTGGAGAGCAGGCTGCTCTGYTGCAGTCACAATCCAGGTTTATTCCAGTGGTGGCATCAACTGAATGGGAAACTACATCCCTCTCTCTCCTGGTCCTTCCCTTCCCACTCCTTCCCCTCCTCTGGAAGCTGGCTGATTGCAGAGCCTCCAGGAAAGCGGTCTTTGTGGTAAAAGGCCAAAGTTCATAAACTTCCATTTACATCAGTAAACACGAACAATTCTTCCCAAGCCTAAGAAATCAATTCCCACAAGGCATCAGCCAGTCGTGCTTTAGTGGACTGAATTGAAATGCCCCTTCTAATCTGCATCAGAGGAATAAAATGGATCCTATAGCATAATGTGCAGCGATGGGAGGGGAAGAGGGGGCAGTACTCACCATTGCACATGCAGCGCACATTCCTGTAAAAGCGGGGGCACACAAAACTAATTCGCGCCGTGCTGTAAGTCATCAGGGAATGTGAATCAATAGACAGACTTTGCTCACAGTGTTGTTCCTGACAATCCAGTCCAGAGCAATTCTTCTCCAAGACAGCAGAAATACGAATCACATTTTCCAAGTGTCTCCTCGCATTGGTAAGCTTCTGGATCAAATAGGCAGGCTTATAGAAGCCGCCGCTGTGCATCTGAATGGCGAACAGCATGTCGAGCTGGCTGCTGCCCGCCACCGGCTGAATGCTGATGATGTGCAGGCTGTCCTGCTTCTGGGAGAGCACCGCGTTGCGCAGGGTGCGCCTGAACCCGTGCATGTGCAGGCCCACAAAGTCTTCCGGGGAAACGTTCTCGAAGCGGATGGTGACCGTGTTCTGCAGCATTTCTTGCAGCAGCTGCTCCACGTGGACCACAACATCGATGGGCACCTGGAAGCGGCCGTCGCTCACGGAGACATTCAGGACRTACTTGCCGTTATCCAGCCCTCCGAGGGCAATGATCTTCCCATCATGGCTGTTGACCTTGAACAAACTTTTCTGCTCTGATTTTAGAGTGTATGTGAGGACATCGTACACATCCTGATCTGTGGCATGAATTTTCCCAATGACTCCCCCAGGAAAATCATCTTCCATGGTGACAATGAAAATCTCCAGTGGAATGGCAGTTGGTTTGTGAATGCTCTCTTCAATAACCCTCACCTGAACATAGGTATGGGAAACCTGCTGAGGCTTCCCAGAGTCCTTTGCCTAATGTAATTTAGAAAAAAAAAAAAGAAAAAATAAGGAATAAAACCACATACGGAACACAGCCTGCAACCGTAACTTCTTGCTATGTATATTCTCATAGCATCAGTACTTCTGGAAAGAAGTTCTCAAAAGAACGCCCAAATGCATTTGCCAAATACATACGTAAAGAAGTGTCTCAGCCATTTCTAGCAGTGGAACTTACAAACTCTTTAGGGAAGCACTGATCTCTAAGTGGATTGCAGAGAGAAATGTGTCAGTAGAACGTCTCATTACTCAAACTGAAATGTTCCCAGGATCCCACAGCTATCACTTGTCATCTTCACAACGGAGAATATACCAACAATGTGGTATATTCTGCTCCAAACACAGTTTGGGCTCACTTCTACCCTGGAGAAGAGACTGAATTCCAGTGAAATATCGGCCTTCTGCATTGCTTGGTGTGCTCCAAAGCACTCCACATCCTGCTTAGTTTGTGTGGATGTGAGGAAGTTCAGAATTTTTCTACAGCATTCTGCCCTTCTTTACCTGAAGCAACCAAGAAACATGCTTGACATAAATAAAATTTATCATCCTCCAAAAATGAAATAGGTGCTTGTGCTGTTACTAATGATAAAATATGAGAGCAGTACTGCAGTTGGAAAGATGACTGGATGACCCAGAGCAGGTATTATAGCATCATTTGCACTATTTTTATAGAGAGCAAAAGAGCAAGTATGACAAAAAACCCAAGGCCATCTTGACAGAAGGGTGTGCAAACTTGAATCAGGGTCCTTTCCTACAATAAGAAAAATGTTTTATTGCAGTCCCTATTACGATATACTGCTCCACACATTTATTTGCTTCAGAGAAGGACAGAAGACTAAACTGCCATTAGGCAGAGATGTAGGACATGCTCAAAGATCTTTGTATTTGGACACAGGAGGAAAATTTTCAAAATTTCAAGGGAGGATGACAACAGTAATATGGACACCACTACGAGCACATTAGTAACTCTAAGACACTCTAAAATTTATTCATCTTCACTCCTAAAAGAGCTGTGTGGAGTATTTAAAAATATTTTATATATGTGTGCGGACAAATGCCCATGTACATAGAGAAGAGATTAGGTCTCATTCCATTTTCTATTTTAACATTAATTCTTAATAAACCTAATACAGAGGAGAAACCTGCTAGTGCAAAAGAGAAAGCAGCACTCTGGCACATATGGATGGAAAGAAACACTTCTATGGTCTAAACACAAGGGGAAACCATAAAATATGTTTTCACTGCAGAAATCCCTGAAGAAAATAATACTGGGAGAAATCATGTCTCCACAATCCAACAGCACGGTTTTCTGAGCRTGTTGGTGCATCTCAGACATGGTGGTCTGTCTAATATTTCATTTATATGAAATATATGGATCTCTAAACCTGGAGGATGCTGCTCAAATTTAACTCTCATGCCCAGTTTTGGCTACACTAGAATTCTGGCTAGAAAATGACCCAGAAAGCAGGATATTTTACTATTAAGGCATGGTAAGAAAGGAAGAAAGGTGATGATTTTTTATTTCCCTACAAGGCTAAAAAATAGGTTTCAAGGATATTAAATGGCAAACTTGTAAAACTTTGATTTGAACTATTAGTTAGCATCAGAGCCTATATTTTGTGAATTGTAACCAACAATTGCCTCTAAGGATGCTACTGCTGTGAACATCATTAAATGTGCTTGTAAAGGAACAGACAGGCTGCGCTTAGAGAGATCAACCCCAGCAAAGCAAGTAGAGGAAGCAAGAATTTCAGACACAGGTTATGGGACCCTGACTCAGTGAAGAGGTTCATTCCCTACACCTGCATGTTTATTGAATCGTAATACATCTTCTCTGGCAGTCCTGAGAAATGTGGACAAATTACTTTTGGATTTACAGGTTTTGGCAATCAAAATTACCCTGGTTACAAAGCTTCTCAACRATTATTCTAAAGCTAAGTTTCAGCTGGACTTCTATTGCATGTCTTATTTTGACATTCTTTAAAAGCTAAGTTGACCTTGGAAATGTGATTTCATGAATTCTTGGAAGGCTTCCAAAAATTTATGATTAAATTTATGACTTAAAAGCAGAAATTATTTTCGTTCCTAAAGCAGTATTTTGCAGTCACTTGTTCTGGGGTGTATTTATATGTATATAATGCATTTTTTCTCATTTTCCTTCCTTAGCTACAGAAAAAAATGATGAAAATCTTAAACCATAACRGTTGCTGCTCAGAAAATTCATTTCATGCCGAGGAAATTGGAAAGGTGGCTGGCTACCTATTTATATTTATACGAAACCAGGTTTAAGAACATCAAAGGAAATATTCTGCATTGTGCATTTGCAAACTGGAATGTGTGGTATTTAGTCGCAGAATACAGCCCATTAAAAACAACCCACACAGGGAAAGTACAGGTTACCTACCACTAAGAGGTTTTTTTGTTTCAGTGTAGAGTACAGATGTAAAAATCAAGCCTTACCTGCACGCAGAGCACATACTCAGTTGAGACCATGTGCTTGAAGATGACTGCAGACCTCAAAACACCATGAGGGTCCAGTGTAAACTCCTCCTCTTCATTTCCAGTGAGGATGGTGAAGGTAAAAGGAGGGCCATTGTGAAAAGAGTCTTTGTCTGTCACTACCAGCTGCAAAATGCTTGTGCCCACTGGTTTATTTTCCTTTACACATATACACAGCATATAAAGAAAAGGATTAAAATGATACATATTGCAAGCATGAAATAGCACATTTTTCTATCGTGAATATTCAACTGAATGCTCTTTGCCCAAGCTGGTATTTCACAAGCTGAGCTTTGTTGACACTGCTTACGCCCCATGGACCAGCGGCAGAGATGAAGGAACCCGCCACACCTCCAGGGCCTGCTGGGCTCTCTCTGATGCTCTGTCTGATCAGGACTGACTAAAACTCCAGACTCACACCCAGAGCAAGGTATAAAGAAATGTGAACTTATCCCAGAGCAGACATTTTGAGGTTGGAGTACCTGGTGCAGCAGGGATGAATGTTAAAATGTGTGACAGATGCTGTGGTTAAGGAGCCTCAGCAAACAGAAACTTACCAAAAGACTCACGAAAGATTTGTTTATATTTTTCTTTAGATAAGATCACTCGATACATGTTTTGCAGATAGATCATCAAAAGGTACTTAACTGAAACCAAATGCCCGTGCATTTTAGAAGTCAGAGAAGTTTTTGATGTGCAGGGTAAACTTACTTGAATTACAGCCGTGTAGTTAGCTGGAGTAAACACAGGGCTGTTATCGTTCACATCAGAAACGTCCACATTGACTGTCACAGAAGAAGACAAAGGAGGGGTACCACTGTCTCTTGCCTGGACAACTAATGAATAACCAGATATCTGAAAAAAGGTGAAAACATTAAATCATTGTGAAAGCGGTCCTAAATTTTAACCCAGGTTCTTTACATTCAATGCATCACCTTCCATATTCTAAAGAAAGCTGTTTGGCCTCCTTACCTTCCTGCCCTTAGTATAACATTATCCTGTTTATTGCCACATTGTGCCCCAACTTCTGTTTTATAAGGCTACCAATAAACATAACAGCTTCATTGTATTAAAATAACTGCATCAGATAAAGCATTCCTGAAACAAAGGGGCAGACAGAAAATAAATGACAGATAATATCTGAACTCAGCCATTAGTCCTGTAAGCTTACATTTCGATCTCTCCTAGGTGTCCGCTGGGATAAGTGAGCTGATTCTATTTATCTTACAGTTGGTTTCCAAGATATTATATAAATTGCTTATTAGAGCCAGCATCAGTTTGACACATACTGTTTCTAAAGCGGTGATGGAGAGCCAAGAAAAAGTTCACAGGCAGTTGGCTTAAACACACTGGAAAACATTTGGGAGTACGAGGGACAACAGTCTCTGTAGCAACAGAATATTATCCACCACTCCGCAGAAGATAAGTGGGCTTGAGTCTGCTTTTTTGCAACAGACACAAACAGTGCAGTGCAGGCAGTTCAGTGCATCATCCACAGGCCCTCTACACACATATGTGCCCGTGTGTGAGGTGTGAGCATATGTGACAACTTGCAAAAGCTCTGTCTATGCACAGTTTATGGATGACAGTTGGATTTTCCGAACTGCATCCTTATGTTGGCTTCCTTAGGTCTTACAACTGCTTTTTACTGTATATTGCTCCTTGCTCTGCAGGGAAAGCTGCTGACATGTCTGCCCCCGAATCCTCCCACAGCAGAGCAAGAGAAGGGTGAAACATGGCAGATACAACACTCTGCTCCATCCTCTCAGTGCAGGGCTGGAAAGGGGAAAAGCATGCCCCTGCAGAGGGGAACAACATAATGTTAAAGGGGCTTTTTTGGGAAGGGCATGTGAGGGAAGGAAATACGAATACATTTGAAAAATGATAGTTTTTTTTGTGGTAGGGAGGAGCTCAGACCGAGCACACAAAATAAGGGGGCTCTTCTGGGATGTGGGACAAAGCAAAAGGGAACATGTTTTAGGGGCGTTGTATGGAGGAGATAGACTGTGATTTGGTGGGGGCAAAGTGACACAGGAGGGAAGAGGAATCCTGAACTATGGAAAGTCAAGAAACTTGAGTAAGAGAATTAATCTGTTTTTTAACTGTAATTTTCACTGCTAGCTAAAACCAGAGAGTTTTGTAGAGTCTTTCCCAATTTTTTTTTCTGTGTTTGCTTTCATTTCAATGTATCCCAAAAAGGTAGATGGCAAAAGACATGGTCTCTGTGTGATTACAGCTCTGGAAATAAGTCCCCTTAAACCACTGAATCCTTGGAGTCAGCACTACCTTTGGGGATCTACAGCAGATGGGGCATCATACATAATTTTCTCTGAAGGGGTCAGAAACACCTGTGTCTAGGAAATGCGCCAAGGAAGCAAAGAACAAGACAATATCACAGCTTATTTTAACTGAGGGAAACTTTGGAAAATGCAGACCTAACACAGCTGGCATTACACATGCACACTCTTGTGAGGGTAAATGTGTGTGTCTGAATGCAGCTGCACATCAGAAAATAGAAAAACTCATATTAAGGAACTCAGCCTGTGCTTCTATTAACAGCCAACTTGCAACATGCACCGCCATTCTTACTCCCCTGTTTTAGACAGTCATTGGTAAAGTCATTCTACCACCAAACATKAACAATTTAATCCTGCTTTTGTCATAATACAGAAAGGGGTTTTTGCCACTGTTTTAAGAAGATTTGCTTCCAGTAAAGAGCTTCTCCAGCTGAGCCCATATTCTGAAGGTAGCAATCTGCTTCCCCAGTTTTGTAGGTGCATTGCTGAGAGGCAGGAGGCACAGATTTCTTTATGTGCTGCAAGGTTTCTGAAGCCACGTAGCACTCTCCTGCCCTGCTAGTAGCACAGGCAACTGCATTTGTTTGTTTCTTTTCCCAAAAGCTGCTAATTGCTAGCTATGGCAAAATGGTGATAAATAATCCTGAATGAATAATGGAGTGAGCAAACAAAGCAGCAGAACCTGTTTAATGAAGCACTCTTTCACTTTTGGTACAGCCTGGCCACTTCATAACATCCCCTCCCCAGTGGCATGTTTTGCAGAGCGCTAATTAATGGCTGAGGTCTCAGCTCGGCGCTCGGTGCCACAATCTGGAGCATTTTGTAACCACTCTGTTGCACACACGGCTGCACGTGTGTGCTTGCACGCACAGGGGAGAGGAGGCAGCTCATTAACACAGCAGCAGCTCCTGCTGGCACCACGGGGGAAATCCAGCGCTGCTGCTCTCCCCTGATGCAGCTGATGTGTGGGTGCAGGGTGGGAGTGGCAGCAGAGCAGTTGGCGTGTAGAAACACTGGGGACAGGGCTGGCATGGAAAGAAGTGGGAAAACGTTAGAAAGACCTGTTGGAGCGTCTCAGGCTGATTGCTGCAGAGGATAAAAGAAACTCCTTCAACACAAGCTAGCAGCAGAGTGGAGATTGATGCACATCTGTAAGTCATTGCAAGTTAAGAAGTCCCACATGTCTTACCCTTTCTCTATCCAATTTCTTTTTAACCTTCACGAGTCCCAAAACAGGATCAACTGAAAATTCATTGTCTTGATCCCCATTCACTATGGAAAAATGAATCTGACCATTGGGAGGGCTGTCCAGATCTTCTGCTATCAACTTTTTTTGAGAGAAGAATAAAAAATTAGAAAAACAAATATCAAGTGATCTGTATGATACATTAATTGCTCAACACACCAAAAAGTAAACTTCACATTCCATCAGACTAGTTATACCTGAACTGTACACCTCTAAAGCATCAATCCAACAGGTTTTTGTTAGGAGGCTTCACTTGGGCCTTTTCAAAATCGTAGTCTGAAAACATACAGAATATTTTAATCTTAATATTCCATACAATACTCTCTCTCTGGATCCACAAGCTGCAAGACGAGAATATTGTCACGTTTGGGGATGGCACACTGCATGCCAGACTATACAAATACTATGTACTTGGAACTCTGAGCAGCCTGGTGCAGCGGAAGGTGTCCCTGTGCACCGCATGGGGGTTGAAACTAGATGATCTTTAATATCTCATCCAACCCTATGACTCCATGATTTTATTTCATTGAAAAGTAGAATTCTGCCTTTCTATTAAAACCTGTTTCTTTCTAGCTGACTCATGTAATGCAACACCTAAAACATGCTATTACTCTCTGACAGCATAACAGGGTTAAAAAGAAAGGCTCAGTACTACCACTACTTTCTTTCGGGGAGAAACTGCCAGCAGCTTGGGGAGCAGCAGCAGACACAGAGTACTGTCTAGAAAATGGTTTGGGGGCTTCAAGACGTGATAATTATCATAATTAGGCAGCGTAGTAGTTTTTTTAGGGGCAGGGGGCTTCATCACATCTAAATGGCACCCCGGCCCCGCTCACCATGAGCACAGAGTCGCCGACAGCTGCGTCCTCGCTGATGACGGCGCTGTAGACAGCCTGGCTGAAGGYGGGCGCGTTGTCGTTGACGTCCGTCACGTTCACGTTCACCGTCGTCACCGCACTCAGGGCAGGCGTTCCCCCGTCCTTTGCCTCCACTACTAAGTAGAAGTCCTTGCATGATTCAAAATCCAAAGCTTCGACAATGGAAATCACTCCTTTGAAGCAAAGGAGGGAATGTCAACAGCCGGCAAAAAGTAAATGATGCCACAGAGCAAGGGATTTGACTGTAGTAAACAGTACAGCATGCTATTTATCACCATGGCACACATACAACACTAACTGTAAGACTGCCCAATCCAATGAAAACGTTTATTCAGGTTTCTACTGCTGTCGTTTGATTAAAGAATGATGCCAATTGCACTTGGGCTGCCTCTGCAGAAAGGACCTTTACAAGGCATGAGGCAATGAATGGTTCCTCACGAAAATAGCTTTCATTATGTGAGGACCATAGATGAAGAAATGGGGGCCATATTCACCCATTTACCATTTCATTCACACAGCCTTTGGGAGAATTGGATGCCGACTCTGGAAATAAGCCCTGACAAGTCAACAGAAATTCACTCCCACACAATTAACTTCTCATGAATTAAATACAAATGAATAGGATATGAATACCTCTGAGAAATCACTTGTCTATCATTTAAGTGATTAAACAGAGACTTCCCCACTCAACTAGGTTTATAATATTTGTGTTACTTCACCACACAACCGAAATTAAGACTCTCTGTAACTTGATTCACTGCATGCACCYAGATTCCCTCTAGGACAGAAATGATCTGATTTCTAGTGTTCTTACAAACCTCTCCAACAATATCAGCTTCCTAACCTTCTTAGGAAATGTATTTCAGGCTGTAATATACATTACAGCTACGAATTTCTTCCTGTAATTTTACCAAAGTAATCCAAATGTAATTTAAACCCATTCACTGTAGACTAGGCATGGGCTACAGTTTATTTCCCTCTTCTTCACAGGTAATTTCTATAGGCATGAAAACTAACAGCACGTCTTCTCTTTTCTAGCTTAAACAGACTTAATTCCTTCAGTCTTTCCTGTTAAGTCACATTTTACAGACCTCAGATTATTCCTCTTAATCTTGTCTGGGCTCTCTCCAAATGAATTCCACCTTTCAGCATGACTTGCTGAAAGCAGGAGCCCTGAAGAGAAGCTTCCAAGGGGCTAGCAGAGAATTAGGTCCCACTGATAAATGGTGTGAAGGACATTATTTTTCAAGCTCTGATCAGGCATGCTACATCACCACTTTGCTGTCTAGAAACTGAGCTCCTGCCTCTAAATGGATAATAATGGAGCTGTCACACTTTAATGAATAATATATAGTTTTAGTTTTGGTGGGGTTTTTTTTCTGTGTGATTAAGCTTCATTATGGGTTTTTATTGATTTATTTCCTTGGTTTCATTGTCAAATGTGAAGTTAAGTATCACTGCCKAGGCATATTTATGTTTAAATTTTTCTAGCTCTAATCAACATGATGAAGATGACAGACAACACACAGTTATGTTAAGTCCCTCACATGAGAGGCAGCAGCCCCTGCAGAGTGGAGAGCCAGCTTTGCACACAATTACAGAAATGACACAATGCATAATTTTGAGATTTTTCATGTTACTGGCTGTTACAGTTGCACTCAAAGAAGTGTTCTCTTCAGCTTTTATAATCAAGACTGCTTTGCTTTCAGACTGAGGTGACAGATTTGTACTGGTCATCCTGAATGCTATGAGAAGAAGGGGATCCACTACAGGAAGCACAGAAGAAACAGGTTACAGTTAATGAAATAAAAACTCAGTGAGCATGAAGAATATGTCCCGCTAAGGAAATTAAGAGAAAAGGAGCCATTTACACCAAATATGATACCTCTGTTTGGTATTTCTCATAGAGAAGCAGTGGTGGACTTGTAAAATTTGTGATGTATAACCAAAAAGACCTCAACCCAAGCCATGGCTGAAGTCAAAAACACAAATCAGAACAACCTAAGTCAGGGAAGCTGCATATAGCTACATAAAGGGCAATCATGTATTGGGAATGAATTGGTCCTAACAGGTCCCGGTAGCACTGGCTGATGTTTTCTAASGGGCAGGCAGTTGAGGCTGTACTCAGCTGGTAAGCAAGTGAACACTGCAAGTGTTCAGAAGTGTTTTGCACAGTTGGCTAATAGGTTGTCACATCTATATTGGTTTCGACAAACTTACTAATGGAGAAAAGTACTCTCCACTTGAGCTGGGGCAGCCATGTGTGACCATAGCTGACATCACTCTCCAACCTAAAATTGCTTTTTAACTGTGCAGTTAATTACACAATGACAAGCCGTGAGTCTCTGGCCTTGGAAGTCTTTTGGTCCAAGAGCCTTCCCCAAAGCATTCATGTTTTTCTGATGCTTTAATTTAGCACTGCAAGTAAGAGCCACTTTACAAACCTGTTTTTGAGTTAATCCTGAACTTCCCTTTCTCATTCCCTGATCTGATGAGGTAGGTAATCTCAGCATTTGTACCAATGTCTTGGCTTGTAGCAAAAACAGAAAGGACCTCAGTGCCAGGTGAGGTGTCTTCAGGTACTGTAACAAGATAATCTCTTCTTTCGAACACGGGAGGGTTGTCATTAATGTCCAGCACTGTAATGGTAACTGTGGCAAACGAGGATAAGGTCAGCACAATGCTTTGATCTGAGGCCTTTACAGTGATGTTATAGGAGGACTGAAGCTCCCTATCAAGTGGATGCTCCAAAATAATGATTCCTGATGACCGGTCAACTGAGAAGTAACCATCTGCAGAGTCTGACAGGGAATAGGTGACTTTTCTGTTCACGCCTGAAAGAGAAGCAAATGGGAAAATGAAAATGAGAAATAAAGAGAAGAAAAATCTCTCTCCATCTAACAGAAACCCTAAGCAAAATCTGCTATCACACTGAGCATTTCCAGTGGGGGTAGAGGTTGGAGCGCCTGTGGGTACAATATTGCTGGAAGTAGGGAGGTCAGGTCACATGAAAAATCCCTGTGGATAATTTAAGTTCTTCCCCTCATCATGATACTTTTTTTTTAAAGATTACTGTGCAAAACTGTTGGATATTGGAACTTGAAAGTAGAACCCAGATATGGTCCTTCCCCAGAACAGTTTATAATTGAATTACATGAGACAAGCAGAATGCTGAAATTGGAAATGTCTCAGAGCACATCTTGAAGGAATAGAAATGTACATAAGGGGAAAATAAACCCATAGAAATACATCAGGTGGCACAGAATGTTCTTGCTACCAGTGCTGCCTTGATTCTACTATTGAGGAGAAAAATATTATCACAAGATGATACCTGTTAAACAAAAGCTGCAGCAAAAAACTCCTGCCAGAATATGAACATTTTAAAAAGGAAAGTCCCTCTGTTCCCCAGCCTAACAGCAAAAATTTAGTTGTAAAAAAGGTATCCTGTGTTTTTAAAATCCTGCCCGTATTTCCCAATACAAAGCACCTATGCCCCCAACTGCTGAATATGCAGATCTATGCTAAGGTTGTTGTCAGTAATAAGGCCTGAGGGGATGGTACTGACTTGGTTTTTGCACTACAGTGGGATAGCCATTTCAAATCTAATTAAAAGTGAACACAGATATAAGCTAATTCAACTCCCTTGATGCTAGTTGATTTAGTGATTTCGTCCTGGGTGCTTCAGTAAGAGATTATAAAACACAAAGATCCACCAAAATGGAGAATCTCTGTTTTTAACATCTCTCACTTGAGCATTTGCTGCTGTTTTTGTGGGAGAACAGACTTTACAAGCCTGACATTAATCAGATGAACAAGAGCTACCAATCCCTTCTAGGCATATTTTGTTAATTTAAAATTTGTGACAGTATTATTCTGCTTTCCAGCAGCAAAGCATTGTAGAAATGTCTGATCAAAAGCAGCACAAATCACAGTTGTTTTCTGCTTGATGTAGCAGGAGTTGAGCATCCACACAAGGGGGAGCTGGGAGACTCTTTGTTCAATCGCATGCACATAAAAGCCAGAGCAACTACAAAGTCCCAGACCCTACTTGAAGGGCATTAGGAATTATTATTTGGCTCTTCAGAGAATAAAGTTTTTATGCAGTGCTTGAGACACCAGAGCATATTTCAAAGGTTCAAATGTCTTTAAAATACGGAACAAATTAAATGGCAATATTGCAGTGAACTAGGCTGTTACGTTTTTTGTGTTGTGTTGTTTTGGTTTTTTAATCACAGCAAAACCTCTCTATTCACCYTGGCATCACAAATATGAAAAATAACATGTCCCACCTTCAGCAAAACAGCAAGGCAATCAAGGAACTGAGTCCTGTCCTACAGGGGAGGAACTGAGCCCACAAATTCACAGGAAATTCCGTCACGTTAAAACATGAATACCCTACAGCTGCTGGAGAGCACACTCACCCCTTTCCTTAGTCTCTTGATACATATATCCAAATACTCTGCCAACTGACAGTCAACCAAACTGAAAAACACTAATAAGTAGTAAAACCCTCTAGAAAGTGGAAGATTTTCAGAGCATGAATGATTGGAGGTATCTACGTTTCCAGCAGGGGAGGATCTCCTTCAGCTACACATCCTCCATGAACTACTACTTACAAAAAAAGGACAGAATGACTATAACAATTAATGAGTTAGTAATAGCAGCTGATCCTCAGGGATGCTGAAAAATGGGAATTTTTTTCCCCTTGATTCAGAGCATGTCACTGAACACCCAACCTACACATGAGTTTTAAGTGTAAAACTATTTAGTATTCTGCACCAGCCACTCTTGGTGCCTGCCAGTTTCCACACAGTATCAAACACTCCTCTGAGGCAGGGGCCCTAACACACACCTTCTACATGTCTCTAACTGCAGGACAGCCTTAGTCTGGCTTGCACTTTTCTCTGGCACAAACTCCTTTTTTGATACTCACTACAGCACACCTGGGCACAAGACAGAATATTCATATACCACAGTCCTCAAGGGCACAAACAGCCAGAAAGGAAATGGCCAATGGAAGCCTTGTGCCTTGAAACACTAGGAAGCTTCAGCAGGAGTATCTTGCAATGGGGAGTAGGGAGAGAGAATTTGGTGTATGTGACACCATGGAGGGCAAGTTTATGTACAAGAGGTAATAATTCCAGTAAAGGCAATCTGACGTATAATCCAGCCCCTCTTCTTGTATTCTACTTCATAAAAGTGATGTCCACGAATTAACAAAATATTAATAATGTTTTTTGTAAGCCATTACTGGTGTTCCTACAATGGAGACAGATCAGATACAGATTATGGTGTTCTGGTTGCTCACTCTAATATATGGGATTTTTAGGCAGAAATGGAAACAGCAAGATCTTAAAGGAAAGTGTTTTTATTTTTCCTTCTTGGGAAATGAGAGAGGAATACAGAAGTTCCAGAGACATAGGTTATCTTGTACCAGTCTGGTATGATGAAGAGAACAGTCTTATTTTTCCCATGGGACATGAAAGAAAAACTCTTCCAGGTGAAAGCGCCATTTTAAGCAAGAAGAGACAGAAGATTAGGTCAGAAGACCTGAGTGGGTATACAGATACCAACCCTTGGTGGCTTTTGGCCCAAATACCAAAAGGAGAAAAAAAGGAGACAAACAGAGGGAGACCGTAGCTGTGTGCTGACCCTCTCATAGAGAGTTTTGAGGGGTGGAATTTAATACTTGCTTCTTAAGAGTAATATCATTGAAAAACTGTAGCAGAAACAGCACTCGGAAGAAAGTTTTGTTACATCAATAGTTGTTTCTACTGAGCTTTCTGATCCAAGGCTGGCGGAGAAATRGGCATGAGGCAAAGGGGAAGTAGGAAGCTATTTGTATTGAAATTCAAAATGCTTTAGTCTGGGGGCTACCCTATCCTGAGAGAGAAAGTCCACCAGTGTGTGTCAATGTCATCCCTGCCACAGAGGTGAAGGTAGAGTCTGTTATAAAGGAGATGCTTTCTGTGGAAAGGGAACAACAGCTTCAATGCCATGGCTCCTGCACTGGCAATCCTCCCATACTGCTCGCCTACAGCTCTTGGGGGGGTTAATGTTTGCAAACTGTTTTGTGTCAACTCACTCACTCAAACTTCTCAGATTTCTAAGGTGCCAATCATGAACATGAGCTATTTGAACAAGGAAAGCCTTTGCAGGAATCATTATTACAATAAGAAAATTGCAGTACATTTCTTTTTAAATAAAGGAATAAGGTAATACCTTTTCTATTTAGACTTGTATTAGCATATGATAGAATATTGCCCTTTGCCAAATCTCTGGTGTGAAGAGCTTGTAAAACATACACCTGCCTAGTATCTCAAACACCATTCTTCAAATAGGTTTTTATTCTTGGTTTCTTCTGTACTAAAACAAAGGGGCACACACTGAATGTCACATCGTGACAACTTCTATGTCATTACTACTCTAAATAGCATCAGGAATATAAAATAACTTTGCTTCACAATTCAGCATTATCAATATCCTTGTATAAAGCACAGAAGCACAGAATCATTCAGGCTGGAAATGACCTTTGAGATCATCAATTAGCCCAGCACTGTCACTGTGAGGCCACCACTCGACCATGTCCCTGAATGTCACATCTCCACATCTTTTAAATACTTCCCAAGGTTGTAACTTCATTGGGCAGCCTGTTCCAGGGCTTGACAACGCTTTCAGAGAAGAAATTTTTCCTTTTCTCCAATCTAAACCTCCCGTGGCTTAACTTGCTGCCATTTCCTGTTGTCCTAATGCTTGTTACTTGGGAAAAGAGTCCCACCCTCAACTCACTACAACCTTCTTTTAAGTGGCTGTAGAGAGAGAGAAGGTCCCCCTGAACCTCCCTTTCTCCAGACTAAACACCCCCAGCTCCCTCAGCTGCTCCTCACAGGACTTGTGCTCCAGACCCTTCCCCAGCTCTGTTGCCCTTCTCTGGACACGCTCCAGCCCCTCAATGTCCTCCTTGCAGTGAGGGTCCAGAACTGAGCACAGGATTTGAGGTGCAACTCAACTGAAAATGGTAGAGTTACAACATATTTTGATCCAGATTGCCACCAATTTAAAGGCTGAGCATTAACCCAACAGGCACAATCCCCATATGACAGTAAGTTTCTGCAGTGGGCAACACCTTTATGCATCATGCATAAAGTAAAAGTTATACATATTAAAAGCCACACATAGTGTTTCTCCTTTCAATATTCATCTGTCACCCTGAACTCATTATTTAATGTGTTTCCCCAAATACAGCCAGACCACTCATTTTAGTTTATGTCTCAAAAATGACATCAACTTGTGTCATCCACTCATTTTCATTTTGAAAAACCAATGAAAAGAAATGTAATGTCAAGTATTAAAAACAAACAAACAAGATGTAGACCAGAAAGCAAGCTGAAAAAAAATATTTTTCAGCTTAGCAGTGGTTTGCAGACATACAAAGCAAGCTATCTGATTATTGTGCTTCCTCTTGCCTCTTTTATGATGTGATGATTAACACTGGTGTGTACCTATGACCTTTCCCAACTACCCAAATGTTAACCACAAGGCCAATTACTAGAAGATAAAAGTCCACAACTTCGTTAACAGCAAACAACACAAAAGATGAATTCTAAACCAGATTTTATAGTACTCTACTTCATCATTTTGAGATGAAAGAGAAACCTTGCCTGAAGTACCTCGTTGAACTGTAGAAGAATATACAGCTCCATAGGGAAAATATTTCAAGTGATTTTTACAGCTTAAGCAGAAAACCTGGCTGAGTTCAATCCATAACACTGCTACCAAGATAGACTTTCACTATTTTTCCCTTTTCTGAGGGAAAGAAATAGCCCTAACCCCAAAGGCCTTTATTCACACCACTGCTCCAGTGGAGTCAGGGTACCATGGGATGAGGGCAGGGCAGATCTGAAGAAAATCAGCCCCTTACAGAAGGGAAATACTTGACAGAAATGGAAGGTACAAACTCTCAGCAGTATGGAACCATCCATGGGTGGCTAAAACCCTGCTTTTCATTTCAGCTGGGACAGGAGCTGTCTTTTTGGTGGGAAGTCAAGATCTGGATAGTTGGCTCTTTCCTACCAGGGATTTTCATATTCCTGGGTACTGGTTTACATCACTTGACATATATGCTTGTTTTCTTCAGTGATCCGCAGTCAATTTTTCTCAAGTGGGGATTTGGAGATACCTGATTTAGGGTTACACACTGCAGCTGGGAACACAGGGAAACATAACCAGAAGCAGTGGAATGCACACACAGAGAGAGATAAAAAACATACACACACATATGTAAGCATGACTAGAACCATTAAGATAGAAAAAGACCTCAAAGATCATTGAGTCCAACTGTTAATCCAGCTCCAAACCATGTCCTCAAGCAGCACATCCATGCACATTTAAAACACTTCCAGGGGTAGTAATTCCACTTGGGATAGCCTATTCCAATGCCTGTGAAGAAATTTTTCCTAATATCCTATCTAAACCTTTCCTGGCACAACTTGAGGCCATTTTTTCTCGTCCTTTTATCTGCTACCTGGGAGATGAGACCAACCCCTAYCTCACTACAAGATCCTTTTAGGTAGTTATTAAGAGCAAGAAGGTCTCCTTTCAACCCCAGCTCCCTCAGCCTCTCTTCATCAGATATGTGATCAAATAGTTTGTATATTATATTTTATATATTTGTGTATGTGTATATACATAGAGATTATTCATACATATATACATATTTAAGTGATCCAGTTTAAAGACAGTTTATTCACTCAATATAATCCAAGAGATACAATTCTCCATTGTCTACTTCTTTGCCTCTATGTTGCAAACAATGTCTTGGAAATCTCAAAAATAAAAAAAAAGAAACTACTAGAAATGAGAAAGTAATGAAGAGAGCCAGAATCTTGAGAGGTCATGTAATTTATCCCTGCACAAAGACAAGATGGATGCAATTCATCCCCAAACACAGGCCTATCCTTTGATCAGGAACTTGCATAAGCTCCTTGGACACCCTGGTGTCTCACTTTTCTTCCAACTAAAAATCTTGTTCTGACTTTTTGCTGAGATTGAATAAAATTAATAAAAGACAAGGGAAAAGAAAAAGAACAAGGGTCAACTTCCTTCCTCACAGCTACTTATCTGATAGCTGAAGCCTGTTATATTTTATCATCTCAACTCTTTTTTCCCTGGCAGACCCTCTCAACCGTTTCAGTATTTCCTGACTTTTCTTCCAGACTTGTGATCTCTTTTGTCAAACTCCTATATCTTCCTGGAAAATGGAGCCCACATCTTCTTGGAAGTGCTGCATCCAAAACAACAAAGCCTTTCAGGTCAGGATTTGCCAACACCAATTAAACAGAAAGAATTACTTATTTTTTCCAGTATTACCCTGGTTTACCCATCTCATTAGAATATTTGCCTTTTCACACCAGTTTGAAAGTGTAAATACCTTCAGCCTGTGGGTCACAGCTGCACCTCTGCTGTTCTGCTGCCCAGGCAGTCACCACCCAGACAGCACCAGTGCACTTGGTTTTCTTGCCCAAACACGGACATCACATTTATCTTGATGACTTACACTGGGTTTTTCCATACCACTTTTCCAACTGTTAAATACCACAACTGCAGCTTTGGCACTATCCAGGGTGACCTGTAGCACCACTCTGCTTTCTGACATTTAGCAATACAGTCCTTATGCCTATTTATGTATTCAGGAATCAAAATACCAGTGCTGCACCCACTACCTTTCTAACTTACCCCCTCCAGTATAATGGTTACTACAAACTCCCATGATAGCAGTTTGGTGAAGACCATGTTTCCCTGGCTTACACATAAAAATATGGTGCAAAAACTCACTATAAAACTCACTAAACTTAAGTCATAACACCCATAATATTTATATCAATATGGCCTCCTCACATGTTGCAGAAGGAAATGAGATTAGTTAGATGACTTCCAGTTCCTGAGCACAGACTAGCTTTTAGTCATCTTGATACACACATCTCATTATTTTAATGCAAGGAGGGTTACTGCATTCCCCTGACTACCCCTGAAGCTTTAAAAATRTGGCCCTCTGAGGGATTCAACAGGGCCATGCTGACTGTTTTGTCAGAGGTTTTCAAAATCCCGGAATACCTTGTTTATTTACCTCCTAACAATAAACCAAGTCTAAACTCCTAAAAGCCTATTATTTTTTAATTTGGCAATTTTTCAGGGCTCCAGTGTGTTGTATCTCTCCATTCCTATTAGTGTTTTTGCCTTTACTAGGAAGGCAAAATCTAGGTTTTCTCCTGAAAGCTCAGTGAGTGAATATGGACTTGCAAGTGTCTGTAGGACTGGCCAGACAACTGGGCAATGTCATGCACTGCCTTCCACTCTCCTTATGGAAGACCTGACGGAAGACTAATGGTAAAGACACCTTTCCAGGAAGGAGTATAAGGATACATCATCATGGACTATTACTATTCATTGAATAAGCTCTGAGAACAGAGCCCAGAACCAAATCAACCACCAGGCTACAGAGCAACGCTCACTCATGCCTCTTGTTTCGTGTTCCCGTTTTTGTTGTATGGGTTTTTTTCTTTTTTTTTGTTTTGTTTTGTGTTTTTTGGGCTTTTCAGGGTTTTTTTTGTCTTTTGGTTGATTGCTTTGTTGGTTGGTTTTTTCTTCCATGGTTGATTCCCAAATTCTTTCTGAAAACAGCTTCATTGACAGTGGACAGGCCTCCCTACTTAAACTACACCTCTTACTTATGCAGTGCTGTTCTGGATTGCTAGAGTAAAAATAATTAATAATTCATGTCTCTTTCATATCCTGCATTAGAGCCCTAACCCGGGTACTATTTTAAAAGTCTGTGAGGCAATGATGTGGGTGAAGATATAGGAAGCACCATGTATATTTTAAAGAGAATGAGTCATCCTCTGTAAAGTATCTTGTAATATTTATTTTATAAAAACCCAGACAATACCTAGAAATGCCATCTAGCTGGTCTCATTACCAAAGTTAACTACCTGTTAGCTGTTGAGTTTCAGTACATCTTCTGTCCTATTATCTCTGTTACTCTTTTTATTCATGTTTCGATCCCTGCCTTCATCTTTTTCGGATCCTGAACACTCCAAAAGTTTCTAGATCCATTTTAAGGGACATGCCCAACATTAACAAACAGGCAAAGCAAAGGTTTGCTGTGTACTGGTTTTGCCAGAAAATGCCAAAATCAGTACCTACTTCAGCATTTCTATTATTTTGTTACTCACCATTACACGTAATTCAGAGAGCTGCTCTCCATTCAAGCTGTGACTGTCTTACACKTCTCTCTGACCCTCCTGCAAGCTCACCTGGCAACACTTCACACTTCTCTAAGCCCAGCTGTGAGGCAGCTGGGACTGCAATACGCTCAGTTGCCCTAATTCCTTCAAGAGCAAATCCTACCATTGATGAGGCTGAAGTCTGTACTCTAGTTCCACATGTGTATGCTTGAAAGTGGTGACCCATTGAACAGCCTGAGTGATTTTTTTCCATGCTAGGCTCACCAGCATCCTGATGCCACTTTCTAAAAACCAGTGATAAACCTCAGAGAGCTATCTATATTCCTTGGTCGCTATTTTGGCAGATACTTAATTTTTATTGTTTTAACAATTTCTTATTTTTTTCTCATTGACACAAAGAGAGGACAGGAAGAAAAAGAAGATAAAATACACCTGCTTCCCCATCCTTTTGGAGGTAGGTACACCCTAAACTGGACTGGCCGAAACCTGAAGGAGAAGTCGTATTACCATTCATCCCTAGTAAAGAAATTTATTATTTCCTGTGCAGGTACCTTGTGAGCAACACATGGTAAGGGTTTGGGTTTGGGCTTTTTTTGACAAAGCAAGTCTTTATTGAAACATCAAAATCCATGAGGTCAGACCTTGCAGGAAAAATATAATTTCTTGCAACAGACTTCTTTGAAATCCAACATAAAATTTTCCATCAGAACCTGAAAGAAAATGGCACTCCTTCCCTCAGTTTACCAGTTTCCCTATCAATTCTTGTTGGAGAAGTTTGGGTTAAGGAAGCAGATGTCTCCTACTAAGAAGGTCAACCTACTTCCCCCAGAAGGGCTGAGTTTCTTCTGCTGCAGCTCTTCCACTTTGTGTGAAAAGGTGAATAATTAGCTCCACATGCCAAGAATCAGACTGATTACATACTTGATTTATTTAAACTCTCCAGATTAAACACAAATGCACTAATCAGCTGACAACAGAATCCTTCTCATAAATCCTGGTCCAAATAACATTTAACTCTATAAAACTGCCTAAAGAACAAAATCAAATTCAACCACAACTCACCCATATAACCTGACTGTATAAACATATCTGTGGGAGGGTCTCAAATCTTATTCTGGCTTCCTGAATTAGGCTTTCAACACCCATATTTTCTCTCACATCCACCTAAGTACCAAAGCATCAAATACTAGGAACAAAGAACAGAAATCCAGGCTCATCATTCAAATCTACTGACCCCAAAACTAGCTGGGATGGTTTTTTTTCAGAATTGGTGAATAAACTTTAGACCATTCTGCTCGCGAGGTTACAAGCCCTGCAGAAGCTGGGACACATCCAAAAGTCTGGGCAATCTATGCAGAAAAGTGAGAAAATGCTTTGAATAAGGTAGCACACTGCTTATTGTTTACCCAGGTTGCATTACTCAGTGCTATTAAATCTTCTGTAAGATATGGGAGGGTATTTCCTGAAATAACACTTTTTTTCATATACAACAGATCATGGTGAGCATGTTACATTCTTAGCTGTATCCACAATGCAGGTCTCTGGTTATTCCCAGAGGACCTCTGAGGTGCTCATGCTGCATGGCAGTCAACCCTTGGAGGACCTCACTCTCTGCCCTTGGAGGCAGCCAAAAGCCATCTGGACTGAGTCCTAGACAACCTGCTGCAGACATCCCTGCCTGTGCAGGATGGTTGGACAAGATGCCTGCTATTCAAGGAAGAGGCAGATCAGTCTCATCAGTGACTCTGAGAAGCACTCAGATTTGCCTTCTCAAACCAAAACATGGATACCAGCTGGCTCCTAGCAGCATGCATGTTACCACATCTCCTGTGGGATGCACTGGCACAGGCCCTGGGCTGCAGAAGGGCTGGAACGTTGAGGGGCAGGTGATCACAGAGCAGGGCAGTCTGCACACTGCATGAACTCTGCAACCAAATAAAGGCTGCTCCTGCCAATTTTTTACCTACGTGTCTGTGTTTTCCTGCATGTTGGCTGCATGCAATACCAGGCGCTGGCTCAAAGATGCCCCAGTCCATCTGTACTGGCTGGTTGTGCAGGAGATGATTTGCCACAGCTTTAAACATCGACTAATGGAGAAAGAGTCTGGAAGGCAGAAGTGGCAGGCAGGATAGAGCTGCCTGACAAGGCTATTCCCGCTGTGAGCCASATTAGAATCTCATATTCATCATAAACCCAGGAAAAAAATCAATTGGTCAGTGAAATCACTAAACTGACCACAGATCTGGATGGCTGATGCCCCAGTGGTGATGAAGAAGACTGCAGAAGGATGCAGAATGCACTGTTCATTTTTAATACAATAAGTGCTCCTGCCTTTGGTAGACTACACCATTAATCATCATGGAAACAGGCCTGAGCAGGGAGATCATTCACAAAGCACAGCACCTGCAAGTGAGGCAGGATTTAACCATCACTTAAAGCACTGCTGAGCCTGGATGATACTGTCATTCATTCTTGCACTCTGTGAGCAAGGCCACAACACCCTGTGCATGCAAAAAACACAAGGAGCACTGGAAATGAGTATGTGCCTGCACCTCAGCTTTGGGCTCCACATTTATAAGTTTGTGGCAAGTATGATGTTAAAAAATCGATAAAGTCCCATGTAAGTTTCCTCAGAGTTGCTGCCCTAGCATGACCCTAATTCCTTTGAAACAGGCTGATATTGCAGTTGTGTGACGGGTTTGCTCATGTAATTACACCTCAGCATTCATTCCAGCTCTTCTAGTGCCTTAATTTTAACAAAATGGAGTAATTTGGCTCTTTGCTTTGGAGACAGTGGGAGGTGAAAAATTCACTGCCTTCTGTAAACCTCTTGAAAAAATGTAGAACCAGCATTTTGCTTTCATTTCTTAGTTTGAACATCTCCAAACCTGCTGGTGGTGAATAAGCCTCAAATACCACATTGTGGAAATACCAAAACTTTCCAATCACAGCAGTATAGGAGAAAGAATTGTTTTCAATTAAAACCACTAAAATATCCTAACAAATAGACTTATGTATATTCTCTCTCCCTCAGGAGATCATGTAATTTAAGATCCCCAGCTGTATGTAGAGGTAATGGAAAATGAACTTGTGTGCTACTAAAGAGTTAAAACTGTTTTCTTCTGTTGAATCCTGTGAAGGAGGATCACAATTTTCCCGCAGTGTGTCCAGCTGGTACAGCTAGTTTCTAAGTATGTATCCAAATTATAAATATAATAAACAGCAATTTATGGTCCAGTCCTATAATTTCACAGGATATTATGAGATCAGGAGCTTCAACAGATACCAAAGGCACAAGGTAAATATAACCCTATTTTTCTCTTAACTGGAAATTGTCTTAATTATCCAACAGTGTCTGAACACAGTATTCTCAGGATTCTGTTGTGTTTAGCTGTGGACCACAAAGGGACTTCTCTCAAGTCTTCTCTCAATGGCCTCAGTATTCATGCTCCTGCCCTTACAGTACATGACCCTTCAAGCCCAAAGTGGAGCAGGTAAATTCTAAGTCTGATCACAAGATTTTTCCTGAATGTTAAAAATTTATTTGTTTGATGATTACTGCCTCCACTGATGTTTTCAGGATAACACTTCAAAAAGCCTTAGAGGACTATCACAGCCCATCAGGAATATCAATAATATATTTTTTTCTCTCAGGGGAACATTACACTACCTGAACTCATACGGAACAGTAATCAGAACAAAATCCAGTTTTAGGGACTTTTTAGTAATTTACTTATGATACAAAGTATGGTTTGATTTTCAGGTCTAAGCATTAATGAAGTACATAGCCCCTTCTCATTCACCATATCCATCCCTCCCTTTAACTTCTCTAGTTTCAGAAGGCAGGTACAGCAACTAGCTCATAGTTTGTGGTTTTTTAAATTGTTAACCATCTTGTTATGTAAAGTTGGTGCTAGCGAGAACTTTTCCTGACAACTTTTTACTCTAATTGTGTCCCCTCTCTCCTTGAATGTCATCCCACATACAAGAAAAATGGCAATTAATACAACAGTGGAAAAGAACAACACTGTCTCTTCAGATGGTTCAGTAGTTTACCAGCAGTAATTGGCTCTTCACTGCAGGACAATATCATAATTTTATTTGCAAGTTTTCAACCATGGCATATAATGTGGCTCTTCATAGATACATTAATGAATGTTTGCTGCTCCTTTATTAATTCCTGTAATTCCTAATATCTAAACTATCAGCCTCACAAATAACTGAGACTTCCAGCATGCACTCTACTCAGCAAAATTATTTTTTTTATTCACTGAATGAAAGATCTGCCTTTTACATGAAACTACTTAGGCCACCTCCAAAACACAGAAAGAAAAGAAAAAACCAACAAAGAACCAAAGTTATTTCAACTCAAGTGAATGACCTAAATTTTTTTCTAATATTCAGTAGGCTTTACCACTTTATTACACAAAATGATTCCCCTTTAAATATTTATAAYTGGGCCCACATTTCAAGGCTAAGGTCCTCATATAATAAAAGATTACACTTTCAAAGAGTGTGCAGTTAAATAACCAGAACATTTATAATATACATTCACAGTGTACAATAGTTTTATGCTAAGGTAACCAGCTGGAACAAACGGGAGGTATTGCAGCATAAAACCTAGAAAATCTGTGATTAATCAGGTATAGGTCCCTGTGGCACATAACTATACTATTTGCATAAATAGAGGCATGGGTGTTCAAAATCATGACTCAAGAAAAGAGGCAAGACCACTGAAGGAAGAAAGTTGTAATTTAGTCCAAAAGATCTTTCCCCTCTAAACATAGTTATTGCTGATCAAGAGAAGACTATATGTTTCTGTGGCTGCTGCAATGCCTTTCTGTTAGTAACACCATTATGTCAAGATCAGACACAAGCATTTTGATGCGAAAAAAGAGAAGAGAAAGAAATGGGGAGGATAAAGAAGAACGAGGAGGAGAAAATGAAGAAATTTAGCAATAGAAAAGCAAATCTGCTCTGCAATTCTATCAGCCCACAGAATTTCCATAAACTTTTTTTTTTTTTTTTTGCAATGTTATTCACTTACCAACATCAGGATCAGTTGCTTGGACTCTTGTTAACAAAGCTTTAGTGGCTGTGTTCTCATAGACACAAGCAGTGTAGTGGTCAGATGAAAACACTGGTGGATTATCATTAACATCTTCTAAAATAAGATGGATTTCTGACTGGCAAAACCTGCCACCACCATCAGTGGCTCGGGCAACCAAGTTGTATGCAGGGATTTTCTCTCGGTCAAGAGGGGCCAAAGATTTCAGCTCACCTGAAATTATTTAAAAGCAGCAGTTGTCATTATTATTGTAGCAACATCTCTAATTCTAAACAGCCTGAGTGTCTCAAAACCATGTGTTCCAAAGGAATAGGAAAGAGAAAACAAAACCAACATTTCTTATTCCAACAAACAGATTAAAAACTCACAGCGGTGTCACTTCCCCTTCCTCTTTACCCAAAAAAGTGAGGTGCCAATTTGACTGCAGGGATGACAAGCCATTCATGGTGGCTTTAACAGCAGCCTACAGCTTTATCCAGATGAACACCACCAGGTTTTTCCAAGTCTGTCTTTCTGTCACTCCCAAGACTCCTTAACACAGAAATATTTCCTTTTTAGCAGCATCTGCTGTGATACAGCAAAGGGTAATAGTTTTAAATTAAAAGAGGGTAGATTTAGACTAGATATAAGGGAAGACATTTTATATGATTAGGGTTGTGAAATAGGGGCACTGTCACAGCCCTAGAAACCTTAACTGGATGGGTCTCTGATTAAGATGATCTATTTGAAGATGAATCTCCATATGGAAAAGAGTCTGGCCTASATGACCTTCAAAGTTCTCTTCCTACCCACAATATCCTGTGGTTCTATAATAAATCTCTGATCTAACTTGAAATCTGCAGGGAAACAAAAAGATGGATATCCACTGTTCTGGTTATAACATCCAACCTGACCAACAAAGATGTCTCTCTTTCTCCCTCCTGTCACCACCRTTCAAACGGTCATCCACATCTGCCAGAACTGGAACAACTGGCTGACAGCCACGTGTAACCTAACTCTATTTAATGAAACCAGTACCCAGAGGGGTTAAGGCTATTCAGAAACATTTGGTTGTCTTCTTACCATTTTCTGGATCTAAGAAAAATTTATTGTTCCCCGAACCATAAAGAGAATAGCGAATTTCACCATTGGCCCCGATGTCAGCATCTTTAGCGCTGATTTTGAGAATTACTTTGTTTGGTGGAATGTCTTCAGGAAACAATGCTGTGTATGCAACCTAGAGTCAAAAACAGACTTGTAAGTTATGCTGTTGCAGTATTTTAGTCTTTGAACAACCTTTTTGTAAAAACTATTTGTAGTGCATCTTTCTATACAGGAAACAATTTTCCTTTACACAACACATTCCTAGAAATTCAAATCACTGTTAAGCTCTGAGGTGTCACAGAAACAATGCCAGATTATGACTGTGAATAGGGCTCATCTTAGGTGCTTAATGCAATACCATTTCGCAGCTTCTATTTATTCCATTGACACCTACGAAATGAAAATCTTGATGAGTGTGCTAACAGAAACAATTGTTTTTATCACCTCATCCAGCAGTTTTGAGGGAAATACAGATTGTGATTCCCCAGAGTGGTAGAGTGGTTCTTGCAATGAGACTAATCCAACAAAGAGTGATAATGTAATGATGGGAATTATATGAGTATGTGCATGCACACATGCACAAACACACACAYATATATATTTATAAATTTTCTGTGAGTAGTACGATTAAGGAATTCTGGGTATCACAGATAGCCTTTCCACAGAATACAAGACAGTTAGCACACTGAAAGCTGTGGTCAGGCCATACTACAGGCATTCCCGACAACAGGACAGCAAGCTACATTCCTCTTTTCCACTGGATGTCTGGTATCTGGAAAGTTGAGGAAAGCTGGAGTTAAACTAGACTGATGACATTTCCACATGGGTTAAGAAGGGAGAGCTCATTCTTTTTTGCAGGGGAGGAGTAGCTGCCCAATGCCACCTCAGAACGCATCATTTGTTGTAAAGCCAACTAAGGCCACTGCGTACAAGACTCCTTTAAAAGCTTTATGAGACCATTATCCTTCAATCTTGGCTTCACAGGAACGCTTTATCCTGCTTCTCTCCCAGATCACTGCAGATTCTTCAACTAAGACCATAAGGATGAAAATCAGCATTGCCTATGAATACTTTGAATACTTGTAAACAGCAAGAGACTCCTGCAGGGAGAGCATTGCTCTCAACAAAGCGGCCACTTGCCATGGGTGGTGTTAACTCACCTGCTCACAAACTGGATTATTATCATTAACATCAGTGACAGTCACTTCGACAGCAGCTTGGGTCACGAAGAGGCCATCTGTGGCAGTGATGTTCAGATAATAAATGTCTTGCTCTTCCCGATCCAGAGGCCTTTTAACATAAACTTTCCACTCGTTCTGAACCAGCCCCAGAGCGAACTTCCCTTTGGGATTCCCTCCTGCAGTAAGACAAGCAACAAACCATGAGCTGTGGTGTCCCTTCAGAGCTCCCATCTGGTTTAAACACAGAGACACATGACTAAGCAGCCATCATTTCTTTCACAGCTTTTGGTGCTTCCAAACTTGCAGACTCAGGAAATCTGTAATGAAATCACACTCCCAGTGTTTACTGTCCCCTGAATGCCCTGTATGAAAGTGAACTGATAACTTTCAGTGGAAAAAAAATCCATTTAGCAGAGCTGAAGATGATCTCTCATTCAGTTCTCTGTAAGGGTAATCAAATTCAAACTGTGAACAATCAATAGTCCTCTCAGGCTGGTACAATTGTCTTTCCACTTAGTCTCGGGAGAGGATGTAATACACTGTAGCTCTTGTTACCAAGACAATTTCATTAGCTGTTGATTATGCAATCAAGGGCTGGAAGTGGGTTCTATTAAGGACCCCTCTAATGAAAGCTTTATCATACAGCTGCACCATTCTGGTGCATATTAAGATTCTAGTTTTTAAAAAAGTTTACACAACACAGGAAGACACATTAGTATTAAATAGTCCTAACAAGAGGTGATTTGAGGAACAGTTGGAAGATAAACAGTACAAATAGATCAAATGTGTCCAAGAGTGAAAGCTGGTGAAAGGTGTGCAGGAGATAAAGTAGAAGAGATTTTTACCACGTCATAACACTGACACTGAACCTGGCAATGTTGCTCTTCCACATCATTAAATTGTGACAAAAAGAGGTTGGGAGAGGGAGAGTTTTGGTCCACATCATCCTCAGAAGGGAGGGAGGAGAAGGGGAAGGGGAAGGGAAGGACATGTCACATACAGAAGCATGTAATAATTAAGGTGGGCACAATCGTTAATGTTTCTAACAGTTATTCAGTTATTTACTCTTTTATCTGAAATGGTACAGTCTCCTGCCTGGTCCATGAAGAAATCATCTTCAATCATCTTTCTGTGTGTCTGATCCAAATCTCCTGTCAGATCGGACAGTAAAATCTTTTAAACCAATGTTATGACTTCACTTTGCTAGTCAGCTAAGCCCCATACAGCTGCTTGCTCATTTCCTCCCAGCTGGACTGGGAGCAGAATCTGAAGGCTAAAAGTAAGAAAATTCATGGGTTGAGACAAAGATAGTTTAATAGGTAAAGCAAAAGCTCTGTGTATAAGCAAAAGAAAAAAGAACTCATGGCAGGTATTCTGCCATCTCCAGGAAAGCAGGGCTTTGTCACCCTGACAGTTACTTGGGAAGAGAAATGCCATTAACTCCAAACATCTCCCCTTCCTCCTTCTTCCCTCAGCTTTTATATGATGATTACGCTGCCATATAGAGTGGAATATCCCTGTGGTCAGTTGGGTCAGCTGTCCCAGCTGCGTCTCCTCCCAACTCCTTGTGTACCCCAACCCTCCTCACTGCTGGGTTGCCTGAGGACCACAAAAGGCCTTGACTCTATGTAAGCTCTGCTCAGCAGTATCTAAAACATTCCTGTGACACCACAAATCCAAATCTCAGCTCCATAGCAGATTCTTCTTAGAAAATTAATTCTACCCTAGCCAAAGCCAGTAAAGCCAGCTACCCAGTCTTCTGTGTCCAGCTTGGTCTGTAAAAATGTATCTGCACATTTAATAATTGAGGAGAGAGCACTACACTCACAGCAAACTCATGTGCTACAGAAAATGAGTGAGGAAATATTAAAAAGCATCATGATACTCCACTGGCTGAACTATAATTGCAGCCAACCTGCTACTAGCTCTCTGCCCACCATATTAAGCTTTCTCCCATGGTCTCCATGCAGGAATTCAATCTTAGAACTTCTTTCCATGTTGCTCATGTTTAAAAGTGCTATAAAACTATAAAGGGAAGGCTTATTCTTTCTTGTAACACATTCAAGAATGCCAAACATGCTAGTGTGCATTTGCTTACAAATTAATCAGGGTTCTGAAATGTGTCATGGGATATGTATAAGCTGAATGGAAAGACCAGGTTCTTAAACCTTCCTCTCTAGTACTTCCACTGAATAATTGCATAAGTAAGTAAAAAAAAAAAAAATCCAAGGCTGAATTTATTTGTGTTGACTCTGTTATCAGGCAATTAGTGTCTCTGATATGTTGCTTCTGTTTTCACAATTCTGTCAGTTCTCAGGGAACTTTTTGTCAAAATAACAACACAGAGGAGGTCTGAACTTGAAGTTGAGCTCGAAACCAATCAAAAAAGTCAAATGTCCGTTCCATACCTTCTTTCTACATCAAAAAGCAGGAAAGAGGTCACAGGCTGTAATTTCTGCCTTCTTCATTAGCTACCAATGACAAGATAGACTGGTTTCTATTTAATATGAAAACTAAGTCAGTTGAGTCAGGCTGAGCAAATCTTTCTTGTTAAGAGTCACCATTTGTGCTAGCTGTGACTGTGCCAAAAAAAGCAAGTTGTAATGAATAGGATTTCCAGAAAATTAGTCAGAGAGGCATTATAATTATAAAAGGCTTTTGAATCATACAGAGAACTAAACTCGTGTATCAAATACAGATATTTTCTGTTGATAGAAAACCACCCTTTTTGATCACAAAACTAAGCAGTTTTCCCATTGATTTCTGTGATAGTCTGGAATAATCACCATTGTTTAATCTGTTGTGTCATATAAACACACATTTCTTCTAAAGAGGGTTACACAGACTGTTGATGTATACTACTGGCCAGATCTGAATACAATCCAAGGAAATGAGAATCTGTCCACTGATTTGAGCCTGAATGTGACTTCAAAGAAGGCAGACTCCTGCTGACTGACATTAAATTCCTTCTATTCAATTCAACACCAGCATAAAAAAAAGCTTAACTCTCCTTTATAAAAGGCTGTAATCTTGTCATAGTGAGTTTAATGTTGTAAACCATTAATAAAAGTAGTCTTAAATATTCTTATTTTGCTTCATGATATTAATCAGGGCTTTTCTGCATATTAGTCCTTTTGTAAAAGGAAATTATTAACTGTCCGGACCAACTAGGAAGCAATATACTCAAGTTATGGGCATCCCATTGCTAAGAAAAGAGGGAAGGTAAAATCTAATTAAAATCAGCTGGTGGCTTTTATAGTGAGCAGAAAAACTACCTTGGAGCAATTCTAAGATCACTGTTGTTTTGTTGCTAATGGAATGGCTTTTAAATCATACCTAGGAAGTTGGGGAATATGTATAAAAAATGGTCCTTGGGATCTCTTTTCCCCCTTTTTACTCCACTAGAAAAGAATCAATCTGATTGACCAAGAAACCTGTGCAATAAGCAGGAATAGTGGTTTATCCGCATGTCTTTTATATGAGAACTTTTTTTTACTTTTTTTTTTGCTTCTCAGGACTGGCTGTATACTTTACTGATGGAAGGCAAAGGTGGACTATAAAGTGTAAGAGATATAATGAGATATAAAACTAAAACACCACCAAGAAAATATTCTTAAAAATAGAAAGGCAAAAAAATCCACACTATGGCCCAGGAAACCATTTCCTAGTACTTATACATATGTCTTGATGCAGATCTCGTTCTGCAGTGATTAATTAACTTTTTCACTAATATATGCAACCAGATTCAGTTTCCTAGGGGCATTCTAATTAATTAGTTTTTCACTCTGAATAATGTAGCTTTTCTAAACGGAAGCCTCCTGACTACATGTATTAATGGATTCTTTAAAATCTTTTGGCAGTTTTCTTATGTTCTACTTTGAATGTCACAACAGTGAAGTGCTAGCTACAAAAAACACTCCAGTAACTTCTCAGAAAGGCTTTGAGGCTAAAAGAATCAGCGGTATCTTTTATCTTTTGTTACTTGAAGTTTAAATAATGCTCTCTCTCCCTCCCTCCCTAGTCAGCAAATACTACAAAGCCAAATCAAGCTCAAGTTGAAGTAAAGAAAGAAAACAGCCAGATACAAATGAAATGCAGAGACACAGTGATCCAAAATAAACAAATCCTGACACACATCATTACTAAAGCACACACAGAGGCCATTATAGCAACTAAAAGGGAATGGAAAACTAGAAGCCAACAGTATCAGTTTTCACTGCAATGTCCCCATCTGGGAGGGGGAGCTGAATATTTACTAACTTATTTATTTAGCTTCTGTCTTATATTTATGCATTTATTTAAGTACTTTCAATTCCCAGTTAGAACTCTAGGCATTTGCGTTACACAAAATCAATACGTTTATCCTCCACTCCCAGTTTAAGATGTTGCATGTTGATTCAGCTTCTGAAATGATAAATCCAATCCTCCTAGCTTTACTATCATAAAATTGCAGAAACTGTTCTTCATCTGGCAACACAAGGCCTTCCCAAACACTGAAATATCCATTTCTCCATAATTCCAGTATCTCAAATATCTGATAAAAAACTAACAAAAGCTACACCTTTGCTCATACTGGGCAATCAACCCAGCAAATGACCTCCCGTGTACAACACCACTTCCTTCTTCCAAAACACACTGTCCATCTTCCTTGTACTCAGCTGAACCAAGCCTAAAGACTGTTGACTCCCTAGCTTTAGGTGTCTGAGGAAGCTTAATTAACATCACTGAGGAACACAAAACACTTTACTGCACCTGTCTTGGCAGCTGACATTTTTCAGGTGGCTTTTCATGGATTGCCATTCTTAAATCTCAGTAATATCTGGCTAGGTATAGATTGGCTAGACATCAGAAGAACCCTGGTTTTAGGCAAACTGCCTCAAATGATATAGGCAATGACCTCAAATGAGCCTTCAAAAGAAAACTACTTTGCTTCCTAAGTGCATTTGTGTCATCGGCACTTCATATTGATTTTCTATTAAGATTTATGTAGAGTGCTTTTGCTTTGTGAATATCTCCAGCTGCTACTGAACTACAAATAACCAACAGTAAGTGCAAAATTTTTTTCCCTCACCATCAAATGCAAATGAAAGTGGACTTGACAATGGCAACTACTTGCCAGTAATCATGAAAAACAATCATAAACTGAAGGAATCCAAGCAGAATATTTATTTATCCACACAAAAGTATCTACCCCTTTTCAAGACTGACCAGAAGACTGCACTAGGCAGTTGTACTTCTCAAAAGGGCACAAAGGACTCTTCAGTGATCATGTCTGCCCCAGAATATTTATTAATATTATCTTCTAAATAATGATTTCTTCTATCTATCTTCTATGTGCTACTTTTCTCCAGGTGCATTTTCACAAAGCTGTTCTTAGTGGATAGACATGACAGTCTCATAATTTGTCTTCTTCCTTTTTGTTAATGTATCATTTTTACTCAGAGTTTACTGTATTCACAGAAGTTTCTATGAATCAAAATGCCTMCAGGAAGCCACAGCTTTTGAATAATCATCTAGCTAATCTGATTCCATGAAATACACAAGTGTACTTCCTGAGATCAACTTGAAGTAAAGTGTGAATAGACTATTTTGTGAGTGGAACTATATTTTAACATGTTTTGACAGTTTAATCAAAAGAACCTAATTCTTCCTTGTGTATTTCCCAAGCTCAAATGATATTTTCAAAGGAAGTGGAATTTCTGAGCCCATTCTGTGCTTTAGTAATTGTACAGTAAGAAAGCTTTGGGCTTTGATATCTAATGTTTTCAGAAGCTAACAGAATAGCAAAATATCCGTCATATTTTGAACTGTGGCAGAAACTAAGGTACAGAATGATCTGTAATTTATGAGTCATATCTGACAGTTGTTATTCAAAAGTCCAGTTTTTGCTAAATTAACAGCAGTGGTATGTGAAGAAAAAACACTACCCAACTAAAGGCATAATGCGTTGTAAGAGATGACTGCCAGACTTCACAACAAAATCAATGATCACAGCACACTAACATATCTTTGCTACAAACCTAAGGGTTTTCATTTCCCACTGTACTTTCCACACTGGGATCCCCAAACTCTTTCAAATATCCCAAAATCTCTAGTATGAGAAATAAATCTACTGATTTATTTTTACATATGTGGGAACTGGGCCACCAGCAGCTAATGCACCTTGCCCAGAGCCTCTAAATCCTGACATTTACACACAGGACTACTTTTGACCCGACTTCTAATATCATACAGCACATTACACCATTAACACATAGTCTTTGCAAATCTTTAAAGTGAATCCAAAATTTCAAGTTACAATTAATTAATTAATTTCTTCTGGTTGCTTTGAAAATGATGCCACTTGTGATGTGTAACACAGGCAGTCTGTGGCTAACTGGGGTGTCACACCTCTCTCTACACACCATCTCACAGCCATTTTCATTTTGAGAGCTAACAAAGGGGTAGCAGCTTTACTCTCCAGAGCAAAATACACAAACTATTTTCCCATTAGTTAAGAAATTTTTGCCCATAGCCTGCTTCCTACATGCAGTCTTATATATGTTGAATCCCATCCAGTGTGAAAAATGTGGACTTTTCCAATAGTTTGGTTATTACTAGGTAGTAAATAACAGCTCTTGAATTGCTAAGGTTGAGGGGAGTGAAAAAGTTGCTCCCTAACAAAAGCTATTGGACAATGCAAGATGGAAGGAGAAAAATAACTGCAGTGCCCATCACTCACAACATACTCACACAAAAGCTAGGCTGAATCTAGGTGAAAAGAATGATAATAAATACACAATAGGAAAGAGCAACGTTACCATGCTTTGAAAAATGTATTAGTAATGTAATCAAAATTTCCTTATGCTGTATATAACAATGCATGGCAGCTAACCAGTGCTTCTAAGTACATTACTATTTCCCTGGCCAGAAATCTGTGCTGATAATAAATGGCATCCTTCATTCCATGTAATGTAAAATTCATTCATGCCCTCCCCCCCACCCCATTCCAAATAGTGGTATTTCAAAATGTCTCTGGCATCCACTTTCCTATCTCAAAAAGAAAAATGTTATTTCAAAAGAAATTTAATGCTTGGAAGTAAAAGGATTTTCTCTGTAAGAAGAAAATTTTCCTTTTCCCTTGTTTGAAACATTAATTCATGATGGTTTTCAAGCTGACATATCAATTATGATGGGTTGATGGCTACACTTCATTGCACTGCAGCAAATCAGGAAGCATTCATCTTGGAAAATTGAGAGAGCAACACACACACACACACACACACATTCCTCTCCCTCTTTACAGCATTGCTGCAAATTCTGTCAAAAAAAAAGGAATGTAATTGACTCATTCGCAGTGATAATTTAGCTGAAACTCTGCTAAACGTTCACCTAAAACTGGACACATGCACAGTTCTTCAGTGAGCTGGTTATKGGAAGAAAGCATGCAAGCTGTTTCTCACCTGTAATATGGTAGCTAACCTGCCGATTGACATCAGACGTGTCTTCATCCCAGGTGCTAAGAACAGCCACAACTTCCCCTGGAGGGTCACTTTCCTTCACGGATCCTCTGTACACCTCGTGCTCAAAGACAGGTGCATTGTCGTTTATATCTGTCACAGTAACTGAGACCAAGGTGGTTGAGGACAAGGACAAAGCTTCCCCCAGATCTGAGGCCACCACTGCAAAGGTGAAAGCAGAATCCTTTTCGTGGTCCAGATCCTTCAGTGTACTGATCCAGCCACTGTTGCTGTCAATGGTGAATGCTTCTGTGATCTTCTGCAGCTCCGATTCAACCGCAAGCGTATACATGACCTGCCCATTCGCACTCGAGTCTGCATCAACTGCTTTGACTTGCATGAGTTTTGTTCCTATAGGCATGCCTTCCATTATTACAGCATCATAGCTAGCTGCTTCAAACACAGGTTTGTTGTCATTGACATCCAACACCTTCACCTCCACATCCACAGTCAGCACAATGTCTACTTTGTCTAACTGAATTGTGGCTGCAACTTTGAAGTGGAAGGCAGAATTTATTTCATGGTCAAGCCTTTTGTCCAATTTTATGAGCCCTGTGTCCTTCTCTATGATGAAAACCCCATCTTTGTTGTTTGCAGATAGCTCACCATTAACTGTGCTATACAAAGCACCCTGATTGGGCAAAACATGCAGAATGTCAATAGTACTGCCTATGAGGGTGTCTTCTGCCACGGTGAWAGAATACTGGGGTTGAGAAAAAGAAGGCAAAATGGTTTCTGGTGGTAAAACATGGATGTAGACAGGAATGAGGGAATGCTTTACAGGAATGCCACCATCGACTGCTTTGACAAAGAATGACAGAACAGTGTTTTTCAGCTGGTTAAAGTTACCCTTGGTGACCATCCATCCATTATCTGGATCAATTTCAAGCAGATCAGCTACTGAAACAGAGGCTTCACTATACAGAGAATAGGTAATTCTGGAATTGGCTCCATCATCTGGATCTACTGCTTGCACTTGGGTCACCAAGTAACCTTTCCCAACATCTGCTTTGACACTTGCTCTGTATTCAACTGTCATAAATTTGGGAGCATTGTCATTCTCATCCACTACTATCACTCTCACAGTGCAAAACGTGGTCCTGCCACCTCCATCAAGGGCTCTCAAGAATATATCGATATCACTTTCCAGCGGGTTCTCACGGTCTAACCTCTCAGTTGTCAGAATCTGCCCATTTGCATCAATCAAAAATCGGTCCTTGGCGAAGTCATTTACTATGGAGTAGCTGATCTGGCCATATACACCTGAATCCCCGTCTGTTGCCTTCACATGGATTACCTTCGTTCCAGGAGCAGCGTTTTCTCTAACCTCTGCAACATAAATGCTCTGAGAGAACACAGGGCTATAGAGGTTGGCCCCAAGGATCTGAATGTGCACCTGAGCCGTGCTGGTGAACAGCCCATCAGACACAGAGACGTTCAGGCTGTACAAGGGCTCCATCCTCTGCTTGCGGTGGTTGGAAAGAGTGATAACACCGCTCTTGCTGTCCATAATGAAACTGGTCCGATCATTTCCTGATAGGATGCTGTACTCCAGTCTGTCAAAATCAGAGCTGTCGGCATCAGAAGCTTGGACACAAGTCACAAAATGACCTCGAGGTGCCAGTTCACTCACATATGATTCATATATTAACTGGTTAAAAACTGGAGGGTTGTCATTCATATCTGTTATTGAGATACTAACGAGAACTTCGCTGCTCAGAGGTGGGAACCCATTATCAGTTGCTCTGACTTTCAAGCTGCACTGCTGGATGAGTTCATGATCCAGCATTCGGGCTGTCAAAATAAGGCCACTGCTGCTGTCTATATGGAAATAGTCAGTGCTGTTAAAGGTGTCCTGGACTATCTGATACTGTACAATCTTATTATTGTCAGAGTCAGCATCAGTAGCAACAACCTGTAGCACAGGAGTCCCAATCAAAGAAGCTTCGGACAGAGTAGCATTATAAGCTGACTGATCAAAAACGGGAGGATTATCATTAACATCATTAACAATCAAGTCCACGGTTACCTCAGCGCGAGCGCCAGTGAGAGCATCGCTGGCTCGCACCATCAGCTTGAAAAGAGAATTTATTTCATAGTCCAGTGGGCTGATGACACTCAGAACTCCAGTATCAAAGTCGATATTAAACTGGTTGTAGGGATCTCCATCAACAATGATATAAATGATACCCTGGCCTTCTGGACTGGTTGCATTTATGCTTAAAATTGGCATGTGCATTTCTACATCTTCATTCACGGAAGCTGTATAGAAGGGCTTGTCAAACACAGGCATTGCTTTGTTAACAATAGTAATGGGGAGCTCTACTGATGCAGACAATGATGGGTTACCACCATCTTTGGCAAGAATGACAACCAAGTACTCTATATTAGACAAATCAGAATTGAAGGCTTCTTTTAATGTGACGCTGCCAGATCCTCTATCAATTTCAAAATGTCCATAGTCTTCCTTCAGCAGGTATGACACCTCGCCATTGTCACCCTTGTCTTTATCAATAGCTGTCACTCGATATATCAGGGTGCCAGGCTCAGCATCGACCTGCACAGCAGCATAGTATGGAAGCCCTACAAACACTGGGGCGTTGTCATTTATGTCCTCAATGTAAACTCTCACTACGACTCGAGCTACACGGAGGTGATCTAGCTCACGGCTTGCTTCCACCACCAACTCATACAGCTCCTGTTCCTCTCGGTCAAAGGGGATGCCAGTGGTCTGAATGACTCCTGAGGTGGATTTGATTTTAAATTTGTTTCCTGGGTTTAATATGCTGTATTTCAAAGGCTCATTGAGGCGGTTGCCAACAGCATTCACCACAGCGATCTTTGTGATATTGGCGCTGTTTTCTGATATAGAAGTGGAATAAAAATTTTGTGTGAAATGGAGTCCACTATCCATTGCTTCTTTTACCATTATTGTCACCATTGCAGTGCTATAAAATTTCCCATCAGATACTCTTACTATTAGCATATAATGGTCTTTGGAGAGACTATTGTTTTTAATGGTGAGTACCCCTGTGCTTGAGTCAATTAAAAAATGGTCCATATTGCCTTCAATTATACTAAATGTTAGTTCTGGAGGGATCTCTGAATCTGGGTCTGAAGCTTTGACTTTGAGAACCTCAACACCAATATATGTGGGCAGGAGCAAGACTGTCTCAAACACAGCCTGGCTGAAGACTGGTGGATTGTCATTGACATCAGTTACCTCAATGGTCACTTCAACTGGGCTCTCTGCTGTAAGCTGGGGATTCCCACTGTCCCTAACATGAACATGGAAGTGGAAGTGGGCTATCGTTTCATGATCTAAATTTGCAATTGTTCTGATTGCACCTGTGCTGGAATCTACCGTGAAATACTTTTTTGCAGTTGATTCCACAATCTGGTAGACAAGTAAAGCGTTCTGGTTGCTGTCAGCATCGGTGGCGCGTATCACCAGGGGACTGTTATTTGCACTGCGGACCACGCTGTTCACAGGAGCAGCCTCGCTTATGCTGCCCGAGTACTGAGAGAAGAGAAAAACTGGTGGGTTGTCATTTTCATCAACAATCTGAATGTTCACAGTGGCATTTGATGCCATGCCTGCCATATTTGTTGCCTGTACGATGAGCTGATAGGAGGAAGCACGTTCATAATCAAGGGCCTTTTGACTGGTGATCACTCCAGAATATGGGTTTATGGTGAAGACTCCATCAACATTGCCATCTTTAACCTCATAAACTAACGTGGACTGACTGATTGCAGAGAGAGAAATGACAGAAGTACCAATATCCACATTTTCATTGACCTCTGCTTGGTATTCTTTTAGAGTGAACTTAGGGTGGGAGTTATCTGCCATCGTCACAGATATCCGCACAATTGCTGTTGCAGACAGTGCTGGAGAACCTTGATCAGTCACTTTGACTGACAAAACAAACTGTCCCATTGTGGTTAAGTCTGGCTCCTTGAGTAATGTAATGATGCCTAAAACGGGTTCAATCTTGAACGTGTTTCCCGTGTTTCCTAAAACAAAGATTTTGAATGAGATTAGAAATGAAATATGATTCACTTTATGATAACCTAAACCAGAAGCAACAAGCTGCATTTTTAAAGGTTACCTAAATAAAAAGAACAAAACACCCCCAATGTAACAGTACTCTGAAGGCCCTTCCAGCCTTTCTTTCTGCTAATTAGAGAGCTCAGTAGATGGTACAGGTATTCAAAGCATCAGAAACTCAGGTGTTGCTACCTCTATATCTTGATTCTCAGTACTAGCATCAGAGCAAGAACTGCAGGCACATTACTCCTACTAAAGTAAGGGAAAGCATCCCTAAATTACAGAAATTAGTCAAATACATGTACACCTAAGGCAAAGAAATGAGATCAGAGGCTAACAAGCCAATTACATGACTAATGGATAACAACTCAGGCTCCTAATTGAATGGGATATTAAGAAACCATACAGGAGATTACAGTAGTTCAAGACTCAAAGAACTGAATATAAAAAGGTTAAAGTGGCATTTAGAAAAAATAAAACAGAGCAAATAGCATAGTAAAGAGATTCTAGCGTCTTGTGGCGCAGAGTTTTATCATATGATCTCTGAGCAGGATGAATCCAGATGAATGAGATTTAGTAGAAAATGTCATGAAATGTCTGTTAAAACATGAAAGCACAGATATCACTGACTGCATAAAGGTGAAAACAGTAAGTCTGGATCAGAGAACTTTTTGGGGGCCTTATTTCTTTCTGGTCTTTTTGTCAATCTCTTCTTCAGCAAGACAGCTTCAAAACTTTCTGTATGTATTCCTATCCTGTAATTAGAGATCACCTTTAATTGGCAATCCTTATTTTGCTGTTTTAATGAGTGCTTGCTTGAAGTAAGGATGCTGCAAATATACATGGCACATACAGACTCTTTCCCTGATTTTTATTCTAAATACAAACAGCATATACTTAGTTACAGCAATTTCAATCACTATACCACGTTCCCTCTATTGTAATTCACATCTTCAAATCTAKAACTGTTACCAATCTACAGTCAAACATCCATTCAAGCCTGGGAGAGAAATATATCTCAGGTGATACACAAGAGAGGGGTTTTTTAAGTGATTGTTATGAGTGCTGCACACAGAGCAATAAACATGTAAGTTGTAGCTGGAATGCCTAAATACATGGAATCCTAAACGAAGTGAGGTAATGTGAACTGTTTTTAAGATATGATTCACTATCTGTTGTAAATTCTGGAGGCTAATTTAAGCTACATACTACTCTATGTAGTTCAATACTGGTAGAGGTTTTCTATTTATATCCTTCCTTTCAGATCAGTGAAGTTTACTAGCTAAACCAAAAATTGTGCTATTCACACAGGAGGTGAGATTCTTCCAGAGCTACAAATTCTCATAAAAATAATGGCATCTGTCACACTTACAGACACTACAAATGCTGCTGCTGTTATTTTGTCAGTGCTTGCTAATACAAATAATTTTGAGCCACTGACTGCCTCCTGCAAGGCAAGAGCTGGTTCTTCTCCTTTAGGAATTTCTTACAAAATTACACAAAAACTACTTTCTTAACCAATTGCTCTCTTCAGACTAATATAAGATGTGGTGAGTAATCCCCCTGAATCAAAGTGCTGTGTACAATTTGAATTCTGTAGTTAAAATCAGTATCTTCAACTGCACATTTTATGGATCATATTCAGCAGCAGAATACTGAATTTTGAGGCACCTGAGATTGGGACATCTATGGATAATGAAACTGGAGGAGTGTGAAGCTTACAGTAAATGGAAGTTCAAGGTCTGGCATTGCAGAAAGAGGTCATGATGAAACAGAAACAGGCTGTACTGAAAAAGAGAGTCTCAAAACTCATCTAATAGCTAAAGCATCTTTTATAATAATATTTTCCTGCCTGAATCATGTAGGATTCTATTACCAGTGTAATTGGAACAATACTCCTTAGATGTCAGGATGCTCTTTACATGGTGGTGGCACCTCTAGATGACTGAGAACCCATAATAGTAATAAGGTGTCAAGAAAAAGATGGGAATAGTCTTGAAAAACATTGCCCCAGGAACTTGATCTAGTCTGCTTAGAATTTTTTCCATAAGGACAGTGTTTACCTGTCTGGGCACATGTTAGATTGCCCCTAATTTAAGTTAAAGGCCACTGGACAATACTGAGAAATAACTGCTAAGAACAAATGCAGTGCATAAAGGGAAATATTTGCTTTGGAGTGCTAACATCTTCCTCATTGTAAGTTCAACACCTTCAGCTGCAAAAGACTTCACCTTCTGGTTTGCTGAAGGTAATCTCCTTCCACAGAGCATACAAGATAATGACAGAAAAATTGTTCCTTGGGTCTTCTCTAAACTTCAGGTTATATAATCTTAATTTAAGGTGTGAGCTTGAATTATATGAAGCTAAATCAGTATGAGATGGTGTAGATATTCTTGTGTCATTAGTTATTTGTCATTTAGCCTGCTCCTAATTGACATGAGCCAGCCTAGCTGGGAACAAGTCTTTATAATAATCTAGGGATACATAATGATCCAGTAGGATCAGAGCCTAATGCTGGTAAAGGCTTGTGATCTGCCTAATATGGGTATAATCTGAAGTACCTGTGACTTCTTTTTATGGAAATATAAGTTTCAAGTTTTGCTAGTATTCCAGTGGAAAGATTCATACTATGAGTAAAACTCCCTAAGTAGAAATAAAACATTACAAAATTCTAAGGTTAAAATTTTCTAATTCTTTCTCTCTTTTTCCAGGCATCCCCCCTCTTATGTATCTGTCAATGGCTTCTCTCAAAGATAATTTTCAACTTCAGGTTCATGTGACCCAGAGAAACTCACATTCACTTGCCTGCGTGTCAGAGATATACTGTGCTGTTGCACCAGCAGAAGAATGTTTTTGCTGGTATAGATTATGTGCCGAATGTAAACATACAGTGTTTAACTACAAAAGCAATTTTCATCTGGTATCATCATGCCCTCTCTTAGTTTCAAAGAGACCTTGTGCTGTCAAAATGCTATGGCAGAAGTTTTATCATTGTCTCTGAGCTCCTCTGGTCTGAACACTGGCAAAGATATCAGGACATACCAGCTGTTGTGGCTTTTTTTTTAATGGAGGATCCACTGTACACTAGTCTGAAACCAGAACCCTGAAAACAAGTCACTGGCTGCAGTTTTGAATAACTATCTTCTGTGATGGCTTTGACCCAATGACTTAGAGGCAACAGGCTCTGTAGCCATCTGGTGAAAATGAAACAGTCACAGAATAACGGAATGACTCGACTAGAAAGGGACCACTGGAGAGCACCTGGTCCTGCTAAAGCAGGTTCACCTACAGCAGGTTGCACAGGATCCTGTGGGGTTCTGAACACCTCCAGAGAAGGAGACTCCCTCTCTTGGGCAACCTGTTCCAGAATGAGCTTGTTCTGAAAGGCTTTGGGTATAGTAGCTTCAGAATAAAATTWAAAAAAAACCCAACAAAACAACAACAACAACAAGGTGTCTCCTTTGCCCATCAGTACAGGAGAAAGTAGACCAAAGAAGCTGAGCTGTGTATCAAGACAGATGACCATTACATCACTGTTCTGTGTCTGGCATGATCCATGATACTTCATTTTTGGCCTCGGTCCTAACCTGCTTCAATAGTATAGATAAGCTCTGCATTTTCTCCTTTGTCTTTGTCCAGAGCTGTGACCTGCAGCACTGCTGATCCAACTGCTGCTGACTCAAACACTGAGGCTTCATACAATGGGCTGGTGAAGTAGGGACTGTGGTCATTGGAGTCTTCCACATTTATGATGACTCTGGCCAGGTTTCTTCTGTAAGGGAATTCTTGATCTCGGACCTATAGAACACGTGCATAACACACAATTTGACAGTCATCTAGTAAAACTTCACAAATATTACTCATCTGAGTGTGAATACTACTTTCAGTTCTATTTAATACAAAGTAGTAAAAAAATCCCCTTGTCCCAAAGAAAAGTCTGAAATACATTCACACACGGGATGACAGATACTAAAATCAAAGAAACACGAAAGTTAGTGACTTTTTTTTCACTTGTTAGAAAATGCATTGCAACTAACCCATCATGATGTGCATTTTTGAAGTGGCAACCACACGAGATCTTAAATTTGGGTAGAGGTTTGTAAGAATTTCCTTTTTTATCAATACTTGCTGAATGGTCATGCCTTTATCTTGCTATGGCCCTCTTTACAGCATATAGGCATGTCTGTCTAGTGCTTGTAGCTGCCAATGGACTACTACATGATTATATACATAGATGAGCATATCAACAGTAAATGTAGCAGGAATCACTTTATGAAGTGCTGGCAACGGCCAACAGAGGTGTAAGTTATCACACCTGTCTCAATCTCATCCAAAATAGCTCAGCACTGCTTCACTGATAATCCTGCCGCCACTATCTCCTGAAAATTTTGGTTCTTCTTAAACGGAGGAAAAGACCTATTGTATCAGGTGGACATCAAAACCAAGCACCAGAGAATTACCTCTCTTGGCCATGTGCTTCTGTGATTCAGTTTATAGCTATTTCTCAGTTGGCTTGCCAAAGGACTTGTAACATTTTACTCTGTGAGCAGAGACCACACTCAGCTGCTCCTTGTTGCATCTCACAGCAGCTTTTTGCTTCCTAGGGTGCCTTGCCAAAGCTGCCCCTGTATCTAACACAGCATGAGTAGTTTCTTAGAAGGCTTCTGCTGCAGAAGTCTTAAGTATTTAAAGAAAATAGTGGACTCCAATGGTTAAACTAACAAATTTTTGGGTTTTTTTTTCTTGTTTTTTAAAAATTATGTCCATAATATACAATCTCCACTTGAAAACAGATTTATGTTCTGTAGTCTAGACACACCAAGCAAAAATTGGTAATCAACTTTTTTCTGCATACTCAAAGATTTGGAAATGTAKATAAAGGAAAGCTATTTTGTATATCAACAGTTTATGTACTGAAATAAGTCTATAAAAGTAAGCTATAAATGAGGCTTGTATTCAGAAAGGCTGTAGCATTCTCCATGGCAAGAAAGCAGCTATCTCCCAGTGAATAACTTCTCAAATAACCTTCAGCCTCACTTCAGAAACTCTGAAAATTACCTTGAGGGAGAGGACCAGATGCCAAGAGATTAAATAATTACTTGCTTGCTCTCCCTTGAGATAGAGAATCATATCACATTCCATACAATGGATTCACAACAAGGTTTTCCAAAAAGCTGAAATAAAAACTGTGAAATAAATACACAGCAGGGCAGGCAAGATTAAATTAGTGGCTACTCATTGCACTGAGTCCTTCACTCAAGAGAAGCCTACTCCATGAAAGTCCCTGAAGCAGCCATGACTGCATTCTTACCATGACATTAAGGATGTGCTTATCTTGAGCTTCGTGGTCTAATCTCTCAGCCGTATAGAGAACCCCGGTGTTGGGATCAATTCTGAATTTCCTCATGCTGACTGTGTCGATGCTGCTGTGAATAGTGTAGCTCAGCTTATGCTTTTCATCTCTGTCTATAGCTTCAATTTGCAGAATTTCAGTATCAGGGAGGATGTCCTCTGAAATGGTGACATCATAACTTGGCTGAGAGAATTCTGGGCCATTATCATTGTTATCCAACACTTTGATAAGAACCTACAGTTAATAAAAAAGAGGACATTTGAAGTTATTGAAGTCCAGTCAGACTACTGAATAAGCACCTAGAGAAATGCAATTTACTTTGAATGGCTGGAGATGTTATGCTGCTGCATGGTGGGACTGAGAAACATTATTTAATATTAAATTCTTATTTTTCAAATCAAAAGAAATGGAAAGAATTTGACTTTGGAAGCAAAATGTTCTTAACTGTAAGACCTACTCAGAGCCCAGTGAAGAAGCCCATATTTTCAGTATCTGTAGATTGGAAAGTATTTSTACAATGGTCACAAGGACAGGTTTTGTCCTTCCCTGTAACTGCCTTGGTTACAAGGGACTTCTAGAACTATTATACAATTTCCTTTCCCCTTCACTACTAATAAAGCTATAAAAGAATCCTTTTCATGTTGCTTAAATCTGCTTTTTATACAACCAAGATTCGGCTAAATCCTGTCTTTTCTGCCCAGTATATTGCATTGGGGCTTACTGGCAACGTCAAATTGTGACAGCAGTGGAGACTTTAAGCTGCTGAGACACCTCAGATTCTCTTACACCACTTGAGGTGGGCACAGGAAACACAACCTCACAAACACACCAGCACACCCCACACAGATCAAAATGTACCACCAAGTTCAGCTGATCTCAGGGCACTGGCGACACAGAAGGATCAATTTTTTTGTTACATCCTTGCTCTTCCTTTGTCAGTGTCTTTATTGCCAACTAATTCACTTTCCCCTCCAACACCTATTTGTCTCCTTTTTGTTGTGGTTTATGAATGACAGAATGTTAAAAATGTGAATGAATGCTGTGTTCTTTGCCTCAAATCTGTCTTTAAAACTTTTGTACTGATCCTTAAGGAAACTTGGAGAGTGGAAGAGCAGGSCAGGGTGCTGCTCTTGCTGCCTATTACACCCATTTCAATATATCACAAGCTGACTCTGATAAATAATAGGACTCACTATTTTCCAAGCTTTGCCTTTTAAAGTTACATTATGCATGTTGCTCTGACGACATTTTGTGGGCTTTGCCATTGGAGAAGCCACTCCCTGGGGAAAATATGCTTTCCAGACTTGGTATGTCATAGATTGCTGTGGGTAGTGTGGCAGCAAAACCCTTGACAAACTGTAATACTGAAAGCTGAAATCTGAAGAGTTCACTTTTTTCAGCGCTAGAAACAAGAAGTATTTTTTCCAGAATATGCCTGTGAGAGCACACATCTAATTTTACAGTAAGTAAAATGGAAAAATCTTTTCATTCAAAGGCTTTGAAATGAGAAATAGTCCAATTAATGACTTGGGAAAGGCAACACGCAGGACTCTTTGGTTGGACTAGGAGACCTGACCCATCACTCATTATATTTTCTTTTTTGCTTTGTTACTTGGCTTTCTTTTAAGCAAGTACTTTATTGCTTTGCTTGCTCCAGCCCTGTTCACCCATACTTTCTTAACAGAAGAAAAATACAGCTATACTTTGACTGCAATATTGCACAAACAGATGTTGGCCTCAGAGAGAAATGAAACTTTAGATTTCCATGATATGTGGGAGGGTTTGCAGAATACATTACCAGAAGGAACATGAGCAGTTGTAAGAAGCAGTTGTAATGAACTAGCCTGGGAACTGTTCAAAAGACAGCTGAAATAAAATGCTCTGTAAGTTAAATGGCATAAGACTTGCATTCCATACAATTTCATTTTCACCAGATTATGGCACACCAGAGTGAAGCCTATATTAAGTTATGTTTCAGTCTTGGACAGATAGCAATAAAATTAGGGGGAAATACACATTGCCAGGCCTATAATAATGATGAAGAGTTACTTAGCTTTTTATACTTTTATTGTTGCTGTAATATATCAAACATGTTTCTGATCTGACTGAGGAAAAAAACCCACCCAAATCTTTGTTTTAAAAATCTGTGAAGAAACCAGTTGTAACATATGAAAGAAAGCCTGAGGAGAAGATTAAAGTCTTGAACTCTGATCTAATGGGACACAGAGCCAGTGCTGAACCACTTTTTTAGGGTAAGCAATAGGAGTTGGGGATAATCAGCATTTGATACTTACAGAAATTTTCTTGAGCAGTTTTGATGTTCTCAGTCCTTGACAGGTACCACTACAACATGATTGATAATCAACACAGATAATTTATTTTGCTTTTCATTCATGACCAAAAACTTTGTCACGTATCATTTTGGACAGTCCAACAGAGAAGTAAAAACTTTTCAAATAGATTGAAAACACCAAGAATGCTTGACTCTGCTGATGCTAGTACAGCACAGGCTAATGTGAACAAGGAAGCTTCCATGTGAGGGATAGGCCTGTATCTGTGAATTTATTTTTAAAATTGGTGTGTGCAAGCTGAAGCTGCTCTGGAAGGTGGAAAAAATAAATATACAGAAACACACCAATGCATCTTAAAAGTACTGTTACAGAAGTGACACGCTATTTTGTTTGCATGGTATATAATCATCCCAGAGCAGTGATTCACTTCCTATAATATCTAATGCATTTTGGGATCACTGGCAAACTGAGAAAGCAGAAGAGGACATAAAGGTTTATCCATCCCAAGGCTTCCACTATGACTGTCCAAGCCATGGCTCCATGATTGTTGCTTTTACTAGACTGCACAAACTGAACATGGTGGGACTGGATCAGCATGAGAGACCAAGGATAATCCATGAGACTGTGGAAATTACAGCATGGATTCTCAGAGTAGCATTTCTTCCCACTGAAAAAGGTGTAAGGTATTGCCCTCACACACATACAGACATAATCATGCTTGGGGAGTGCAAGGCATGGGGGGAGAAAAGATAAAAAAATTGAGGCCCTCATTTACTATCATCAAATTTACAGGGAGCTATGCACTTAAAATTGCTTTGATCATTGTCAAAAAACCCCTAATCTTTCTTTTCTCTCTTTCACTTCACATCTACTGTAAGACTGATCAAGTGCCTGTTTAAGTGGCAGGCATCTTCCTCCCTAGAGATGCCAGTATTTTAATGATTTGTCAAGTGATCTACATTGAAATACACATTATTTATTACATACTTTGCACTTCAACAGCCACTTCCATCTGGAGATGGAAGGCGACGGGTTAGAAATGCTAATGAATAAAGAAGTCATTATTGATTCACAATTTCTTCTATTTAAGCAGTTAAGAGTATTTCTAATTTTTCTCAGCTGTCCCTCAAAATCCCCGAGAGTCAAATGTAATTTTAACATTTCTCTCCTTTAATAGAGGGGGTTGTATTTTTCTTGCAACAAAAGAAAGTTAAGTTATATATGGGAATACTGATTATACGAGCTCTGTTAAACCTATAAATGGAATTCTTTAATGTTCTTAAAGATTGAGCTATCTTGGGAGTTACTTTAAACAAAACCAGGTAAAAGAAAATGGAGTTTTAGTCCCACTTAGTATAGCTATTAGTCCCTTAGTTCTTCCAACATTTCTGAAGAGCAAGTGACTATCATACCCGTATTTTGCCCAGGAAAACAATGTCCTGCAACAAGGTTACCAAAATCCCAGGTGAAGTGCAGTGGTAAAGTGGGGAAGGTGTTTTCAGTTTATTTTTGAACCACACCCCTTTTCTTAGGTCACCTTAAAACGCCATTCTTCCTATGCAGATTTGCTACTCCAGCAGGATAACATCTAGTAAGATGTTACTTAAAAAGAAAGGAAGGAAAATGTGACACTGACATGAACACCAGGCTCACAGAAAACCTGATCCTACAAACATACATGAAGCTGAGTAAACTGAGTGCCGCCAGATTGTTAATATGAGGAAAGTTTCTCAAATTCATTTCATGGCTGCCAACCTCAGGCATAACATCTTGGTACTATTGGCAAATTTCAAAAGGGTCAGCAAAAGGGTCTTTGAAGTCTTATGCTTTAGCCAGCTGGTAGCATATCTTTGACCTCAAATCAAGAGTTACACTACTGAAGTGACTGAGAGACTCCCAATGTCTGTGTAATTTAATATTTTCTACATATTTATTCCCAAATGGAAGATATGGCAAGAATGAGCTGTGTGGCATAAATATCCTTTATTACTGCATAGGTGCCTGGGGTGTTAAGCTGTGACAATATCCATTGTGCACAATCAAAGCCAGGCTTTAAAAGTTTCCCAATCCATCTCCAAAAGGTGACAGAAGGAAATGTTTACTATTTGTTGGATGCTACATAGGGATTCCTCTTTGCTGACAACTGCTCAAGACTGCTGACTGAACTACTTTTCATTGACAAACACTAGCTGCAAGTCTTTTTTTCCACGCTCATAAAGCCAACATGCAGCAAACCAGTCTCTGCCTAGTTCTTCTTGAAAGCCCATATCTTTTCCAGTGCATTGTGGGCTTCAGAAAGGCAGGCTTGCCTCCTTCTGTGGCCATTGTGTGGAGCTTAATTTATAGTCTGAACAAGCTCTTCACTATAAAAGATTTGCTTCTCCCTGCTCACTTCCTATTTCCCACAGTTAAAACAAGTTTCAAATAAAGGAATCAAAGCCCTCCAAGATTACAAATCAGGCAAAGTAACACTCAGAGCATTAGCAAAGACTTTGTACTCAAAATGGTAAGTGAAAGGCCTAAAGAAATACAATCAAATCAAAGTAGGACAAAATCTAATGCAGGAAGTGTCTCCAAAGCTGTTTTTAATGTTGCCCATAACAAATACCTTTGGTTTAGGCACAGACATATTTGAGTGAAAGCTGGGTAAATGCCAGCAGCTGCTTTACAGACATTTGAAGCTGGAAGAATCTGCTTGGCTAATTGCTTGGTCTGGGCACTGTGTTGTAGTACAACCTATTAAGGGCCTGAATTATTTAAACTCAGGTTACACTTCTGCACAGGTTTTGAAACCTATTTTAATACTGCTTTCAACAGCGCTACCACAGAGCTTTATTTTCTACTTCCTGGCAAGTTTTTCTTTCCTCCAAACTCCAACTTTAACATAAAAATTCAGTTTCCCTACCAACATCACTGGCTAGTTATTTATACTTTACTCTGTTCTTTGTGTTATGTTAAAATTGAAAGAAAAATCTTTGCTTCACAGGCAAGGCAGTGCTGAGATTACTGGATGTAAAAAAAAAATAAAAAATCAAGGAGTGGTTACAGTTTGGAGGAAATGTTCAACAGAGGAAAAGTGAAAAATTGAATTGAATTCCCATGTCTCTTTTTCTGCCCTAGAAGAATCCACAGCCTAGAACTGCTTCTGGCAGGCTCTAATGTCTTATCTATGTTTTGGCCATGGTCCTCGAAGAAGAGCATTTCACCATTCATTAAAGAGAATCACCCTCACTCAGGGTGACTGATCAGCTCCTCTTAAAAAATGTTGCAAATAAAAGGTGGTCTCTGAAAGGTGAGATAGAAACTCAGAGTTAAAAGTAAATCCTCAGCACAAGAATAAATTAAATTTCAAAACCTTCTGCAAGGGGAGACAGAAAGGGGCAATGAGCAGTAACTTCTGTCTGTTCTTCCAGTCTGGCCAGCTTCAGCAGAGGGTACTGTAAGCAAACATCTCTGGATCTGCAAAAACTTTTCAGAGGGAAGTGCACGTTACCCCCTGAGCGCCCACTCTACTGGGAAGTAGTCAGGTGGTTTTGTAAAAAGTGAAACTGAGGCGCCTTTTGCCTCCAAGCTTGGAGGCAACAGCCTTTATGCTCTAACACATCTTTTCTATAGCAGTTACAATGATGAGAAAGAAGTCAGGAAAATAAGGAGTAAAATCATCTTTTTCACATAGTAACATCACTCCAGAGGCTGTTCTTACAAAAATGTAATTATCTGCTAGGACAACATTCTCAATAAAAGTGAAACATTATAATAACTTAAATGATAGTTCAATGATCCCCCCCCCCACTCTGCTTCTGTGGGTATTTTAACAAACCTCAAGAGCATGCACTACAAATAAGTAAATAAATGTGATTCTATTCCTCTGTTGCGCCTGTGTGTAAAAGATCTGAGTTGTTCCGTAAAAAAAGGGATTTCGGATAAACCTAACTCATGACCAGGAAAATTTCTCATGTTTCAGAGTCAAAATTGTGGTAGGAGTAGGCATTTAGATGCCATTAAAATGATTCCTTGTGGGGAGAGACCTCTCACTGCTCAAGCAAGGGCACCAGACCCTTTTGCAGGCCAAAGGGAGCTGATGGCCATGGCAGGGAGCAGAGTCACTGCACAGAGGCACTGTCCCAGCTTTCTCCAGAACATGGGATACAGAAGCCCCAATCACTCTGCAAGGCCAGCAGCTCGCCTGGCAGCTGCAGGAGTTGTGTTTCATGGGAATTTGGAGCAAACGTATTCCTTCAGCCTTTAATAAATGACTGCATGGCCTCAAGCAATGGTGGATAAAAGAAAAGGAAAAAGCAAAAGCTCTCCCTGGCTAAGTCAGGAGACTTAGCAATTCTAGAAGTTAATCACCGTGACTGAAGTTTTATGCCTACACTTCAAACATATAAATCAAACAAGCCAAAATTTCTTTGTATTTTTTCCTCTCCATCCCTTCCCATCCCAACTGCTGGATGGTTCAGGCTTACATGGATGGGCAGCATGGTGAGTGGCAGTGGCTCAACGAGTCCTGGTACTTTGGTTCTCACTTTGGAGACTGCATTTCTTTTAGAAACCTTAATCATGCCCAAATCAAGTAGGCTTTTGGTTACACAGAAAGTTTGTAATTTTTTTTTTTTTGTTAGTACTCCTTATTCTCTTTTTACCTCTTTTTGCAACAGTGAACCATTATTACAACAGATATGACTTTAAAAGCAAAATTATTTCCTTCCTTTCATGGAACAGTAATGAAACATGTACCCAGTAAGGCAAGAAAGAAGTGAACAGTTCATTGGAGTTTAAGGCATGCAGGAACATTGCTGAAGAAACTTCACCAAGTCCATGCCAGGGATCACATTACCCAAACAAAAATCTTCGGCATTTTTATGCTGTATTTTACCACCTCCAACTGTATAATAGACAAAAGAAGTGATAAAGGAAAACAGCTGGGGTGGAATAAAAAGCAAGTGTGTTCCATTGCACATGGTGATCATCAGCTGTTTCATAATAAACAATCATACTTTGAGGGGGGCCCTAATTATTTTATTGTTATTCAAAATTACTTTCTACCTGCTTCGTCTTCTACCATAACGTCCTGCAGCCACAGTGAAAAATGCAGGTGGAAGTGTCTACATAGAACAAAAGAGTAAAATGTTGTTTTGTCAAAACTCAGAATAAGGCCACTGAGAGCTATCAGTAAATGATCTATTCTATGACATTTTTAAATTAAACCAATCAGTATTATATTTTTTTATTATTTTCCTATAAGAAAATTAAGATGAGGAAGGTAACCAAAGGCTCCAAAGTACAGCCAAAAATAAAGTAGGAAAGTTTTGCAAAATGGAGCGATAAATATGAAGGCCATAATTCTGTCAGTTTTCAGATAACAATCACTTTTGAAATCTGTTGTGAAGACCAAAAGAAACACATGCTCAGATGCCTTGGCCACCATTAAAAATTAAACGATATCCACACAGAGAGATGGTGGGGAGGGAAGGGTCTGTACACACCAGTGATTATTAATGCTATACTCTTGCAATCTGAAACTATCTTACATTCCTAAATGGGTCACATCACTGTTAAAAAGAATGCTCAGGCTTCTTTTAGAATGCAACAGCTTTACTGAAATATGTTTTTACCATATGTTTTAATTAAAAATGTAGGGGTTTCATCCAACTAGGTTTTAAGGACTGTTATATAGGTCAATTTATTAAATCAAAAGCAGCAGAAACAATAACTGCAATATCCATGAAAAGAGAAATTACTTTAATCCAGCATGTTTGAAATTCTCTAAGCTTTTTAATATTTTTTTGGCTGAAATGTTTGCAAGAAAGAAAGAAGGTCACATTAGGCATTCAACACCATCTAAAATGTGGACTGAGAGTGTAGCCAAGATTAAAAAACAGCATAACAAATAAAACTACCCAAGAGTTGAAGAAAATGCCTTATGGAAAGGGAACATAAAGAGGTCGGTCATTCTCCTTTGCCTGTCTACCAGAAGACTGGGAGGTGATTTGAGTATTGTAAGTAAGTGCCTTCCTGGAGAGAAAATAGTGTTTTTTCAAAGAGTTCCTTAACTGAGCAGAGAAAGGCATAATGGGGAGCATGGGCCAGATATAATCAAGCTTAAAGTTAAGGGATGTTTTTAGCAGAGATGCAATTAATTCTGGAACTGACAGGGAAAACATTGGATTTCCTACCACCTAACTTACTATCAACTGATGTTTTCTTACCAAGGGTGGATTACTGGGAGAAAACATCAGACATTTTAGGGCTGGAGTATAAACAGGACATGTAAACGTGAATTCAGATTGAGAAAGCACTCAATGATTTAACAATTTCTTAGGAAAGCTGGTGTTGTGGCTCACTGAATACAGATTTACATCCAAAGCATTTGAGCAAAAAGGCAAGGTACAACAGAAGCATCTGCATGTGCATGCATATATATAAACATAGAAAATGGTCAGGCTTTCCTTCTGAATTACAAAGAAGGAAATAACACACCAAACCTAATTTTTTCATTTACACTTGGGGAGTAACTCAGATGTAAAATTTCAGGCCCCAAGTAATCCACAGCCCACAACTCCACCTCATATCAAAGGATTTTGCTGCTTAAAGTCTTCCTGGTGTCCCCTGGACCTCAGAGTCCCTGTCCTTGTGCGATGATCCAACTCCAGAGTGGCTCCCACTGAACAGAAACCTTGGCTCTGTGTCAGGGTGTCTTCTACAAAGATGTGCCAGAGCCAGCACTGCCCCAGCCCATCACGTTTATCTGACCCAACTTTAAAGGCAAGGAGCCTGATAAGCAAGCCTGGTTTTAAAAGGTTCATTGGGGCTGCTTCACAGAAGACAGTGTAATCACAGGCAGTGACACTATAGGAGGGATTCTTTGAATTTTCAGTTTTGCCTCTGAACAATTTCTTTCTTGAACAATTGATCTTGTGTCCCACTTCTGGGTCTTTGGAGGATGAGAGGTATAAACTCCATTTAGCACAATCAATAGCAATATTCCCTGACACCATGGAAGCACTATTGTATTGAGGACCATTATGGGGAGACGCAATTGTCAAAATCTAGGCTTTGCTGCCTGTGATAGGGACTCCCTCAGCTGGAGGAAGGCAAATTACTTTCATGTGAGCAGGAAGAGAACAAAAGGAGAAATAACACTTTGAAACATTCAATAGCCGATTCTTTACAGTCAGATGGAAAAGCTCTGAAAAATATCCCCTCCATTAGTAATTGGTGGTCTCAAAGGATGAGGTTTCACCTGAATGGAAAAATTAATAACTTTTGTAGCATATACATTCCAGCAACAAATAAGTAACTTGCCAAGAAAGGAATGTGATATTCTACCTGAGTTGTGGCAATGTTTGTTCCATCGGTGACCTCCACAGTCATGTTATACATTGACCTCTGCTCTGCATCCAAGGGCTTTGCAATGACAATCGTGCCCACTCCCTTATAGGCGTCGAAAGAACTATCGTAATTCCCTCCTAATTGTTGCACAAAAACACAATCAAATTAGCCATTTCTTGAAAACTTCCATTGCAAGTATTCTTAAAGTGCGCTTGTCTGTTTAGTGCCATCCATCTTAATGGCCTCTCTTAGCACACACAGTACGTCTAGGATACCTCTTTGTTCATAAGTCATTTATATTTCAAAGCGCAGTTTATATATTGAAAAGCAGATATCATTGGAATGCATTGCCAAAAAGAAAGAATAAAAATCTAGCAGTATGTTTAAGTAAACTATAGACGAATCTATAAAAAGAACCAAATGGCTATAAGCCCCTAAGATGCGTGCCCTTGTGGTTTAAATGACGAACAAGAATAATTATCTTTTTGTATAAAAGTCATTTCAAGAGGGTTTTCTACAAATTTTATTTTCAGGAAATTCTCACTGATTCTTCTGGGTGCAAATACCATCATCTGAGTTTTTAAAAATTGTAATTATAATCAATTTTAAAAATGCAAATAGAGATTTGTTATGCTAATACCAAGGACAATGATAATTACTGGTAGCAAAGGTCAAATCCTTCCAGTGCTTTAAGAATTATTCAAATAGATCTGACAGGATACACAACCTAAATTCTTTCCAGTACAAAAAAAGCTATCACAAAGCACTGCTCTAATACCAACATCCCCTTTTCCAGTCACACACTGAATGCTGCAGCAGTGGGAAAACCCTCCTGAGTACTGAGTGAAGGAAAGGAAAGAAAAAAATCTATTAACGAGTAAAATAAGGCTATAAATAATATAACCTCGAATATAATTTCAGATTGAAGGGTTACAAGATTTGTCAGCCAGAGGTACAGTTTATAAATTTGAACCACTCATTATTTTCAAAAGGGCAGCACACACTCCCTGCTGATAAGCTGTTTTCTTGCTTACTCATCTATGAAGTGTAATTTAGTATTAGTTGAGTCTGAAATTTTTGCAGGCTAGGGACAGGGAGAGGTGGGACACAACATTGCTGACAGACAAACTCTTAAGCTATATTCATAACACAGCAATTCAATGCCAGCCCTGCTCCACAGAGACAAAAAGCCTTCCAAACCCCACTGGTTATGAGACGTGTAACAGCTGCTGAAAGCTCTTGAGATGAGATCCCCAGGTAGAAAAATATCCATCCTATTGACTTAGCTCTGCTGAAATATATATAAAGAGAGATATATGTGAATGGCTGGTAGTGTCACAAAATGGCTGTCAAAATTTTAGGGCTGGCGACTGAGTAGAGAAGGCAAGAGTCTTCCATGCTCTCCCATCTGCATGGTTTGCTGAACAGGAATTGGCATTATTCTCAGAAGTAGTCGYGCATTTACTGACAGAAGAATGTTTTGGCATTTGAAGAAGCTGAAGATTAGGAGGTAACATAGCAAAGTCACAGCCCCTGAAATCTTTAATGTGAAGGAAGTCTCACTTCTACCTCTTGCACAGACTATTGCAAAGAATGAGGAAAGTGGAAGAAGCACTGATCTGTCCATTTTTGCCTTGAAAGACATTCAGAGATGGATAGAAGAAAATGGAAGGAAAAATAATAATGCAGGTGACTGCTGCAGAGGAAAGGCAGCATTGGTGAACTTCTGGCCACTGAAGTCATACAAATGTAGTAATTTCAGATGTGCCATCAGATTTCCATATGTTGAATAGATGTATGTACATATATACAGGTCTAAGCCTAACAGATGAAGTTGTGGTTTTCCAGGAAAACTTTGCCACTGGACCTGCAGTCATTTATGGCAGATAGAAACACTGCTTACTCCTTGTCCTCATTCTGCAAGCTGTCCTTGATATTTAAGCAATAGCAAGGTATTTGGACATTGATCATATCTTTGGTGCTTTTTTTTTTTAAAGTTAGTCTGGAAGAAGAAGTTTCTTTCTCCCAATTAATGTTTTAAATTGATTTACTTGAGAAAAATTGCACCATGAAAACCTCCTTTGAAGAAAAGAGCTTGAGATTCATGCAAGGAAATCTCAGCTGAAATGAAACTAGCCTTGGGACAGTAGGCACTTCACAAAGAGAATGTTTCATACTGATAACCATGAAAACAAAGTGCAAGTCTATACTTTGAGATGCTTAATAACCATCTTAATGAGCAATCAAAAATTATATGCTATCAACTGGCACACACTTCCAAAAAAACCTGCCTTTAAAACTTCCAAGAAGTAACATGGAAGGATTAGCAATAAATGYTTTAAATGACCTTCTGCTGGCTCAGAGCTGGGTTTACAGGGCACCACATAGTTTGTTGCAAATAGACCAACTTCTTCAAGCCACTTCCATTAAATGAAGCATACTCTTCCCCTAAAAGAACTGAATCAATCATGTGAATTTTTTATACATTATTCACATCTTCYAAAACGGTCTAGTGACAAACAAATTAATCTTGGTTGCCAGCCACCCCAGCCTGTAACTAACCAGGCAATGCAGTTCATTTTACATTGAATTGTTTTCTATTAAACAAGGYAGAAATTGCATCAAACACTGAGGCAGAGATGGATCAGAGAACATCCTGCTGTGAGATTTGTGATTATAATCTATTTTGGAGTGAAACTCTGAATTATTCATGATTCAGTCTTCTACATTTTAACAGACCATGGTCAGATGAAGAACCATGCAGATGGATGAACTTCTGGGAATACTGCCTGAGATATTGGGTCCTGCCTCTCATCTGCAGTACCAGAGGCAGTCTGCAAATGGTTTGTGCTGCTCCTTGGCCTCTGTACACACTCCAAACAGGAACTCGTATGATAAATGCTTCTGAAGCTGCACTAAACACTGATGAATTAATGAATTACATAAAAATGCTACAAAAGTGAAACATTTAGAGTCTTGCAGATGTGTTAAGTCTATGCAAGGCCTACTATGAAGTTAAATCTATGCAAGGCCTATTGGAAGCATCCACCACAATCATCTTTGAAAGATGAGTGCTGGGTTGCACAAAGAGATATCATTCTCATGTAAAAACAAACAGGAGTCTTCTCTTTAAAACTCTTGCAGTTGGGAACTCCACATGAAATCACTTCCATCCGAAGGTGCCCATGGAGAGGCTGGAGGCAGAGGCCCTAGGAGGTGACAGCTGAGAAGGTGCTGGCTTCTGGGGTGCTGGAGGCTGTTTCCRAAAGCCTGATGCTGTGTCTGTACCAACCCTTTGGAAGTGAGCTTGTCTGCAGTGCCATGACCTCCCACAGCATCAGTTTTAACTATTATACAATTGTCCATTTAATAGTTTCTTTGATCACAATCTTCAGATGAAAGAGGGCTACGGATGATGGCATTTTGTTCAGCTGCTCAGTTTTATTAATGTGAATTTTCATTACTTATTCCACTTTCCAGCATTTGGCACATGCTTTCCTTTTTACTGTCTACTAAACACTGCTTTCAGATACAAGATACGTAGAAGCTGTCTTTGCTAATGTGCTTGCAATTGCATTAGGAAAGAAATATTTCAAATTAAGATAATACATTGCAAGTTCCTCAGGCACTTTGGGAAAATCAGTGACAAAGAAAGCAAGATGATTGCACTGACAATCTGGCTAGACAGGTTGTCCTGAGAAAGCATTTTAATACTGAATAACCCCAGAGAGATGTGGATTAGCTGTTGTCTATGGTATCATTTCAGGCTAAAACGTAATGCTGATACATCTTCAATACAGTTTAAAGACTTCCCTTAAAATAATCTGATTAGACTGAAGCACTTCGAATAAGATTTTATGAAAAGTCCACATCTACTTTAAATGCTGTCTTTGGATGAGAAGACTTATGTTGGAATGGTAAAAATTCATCCAGAAAAAAATTCATCCACTTTTTCTCTCAAAWTGATTGTAAGATTCCCCAAATCACCGAGCAGATAGATATATCTACACTTCAGACACCTAAAGTTAAGTGAGATGATTTCCACCCTTACTTTCTTGAGCTTATCTTAATGCTTTTGCAAAAGCCCTGGAAGCATTACATTTTTAGAACTAGTAACTTCTAGAACTAGCAATTTTTAATGTCATCTAAAAGTGTGTTATAGTTTATATAAGATTTTCCAATTCCAGCTGCTTTTGGTACAGCTGTAGAAACAGCCCCTGGTACAAAAGATCTTCTTAGCTGGTCCTCAATACAACTCTCTAGAACAGTCTTTATTTTCAGTTTAATAGATGGTATAGTACAGTTAAGTAAGAGATCTCAGGAAATTGAACTGAGACACCTCTAAGCCAACAGACTCTAAGTTGTGTACTTGGTATAGAGCTGGTTACATTTTCTGTCTAAACTGGTCTTTTACCTTTGTTCTTATCTTATTTTTTGGCTTCAGTTGTCACTATGAGCAATTTTTCTTCTGACAAAAGTCCCATATACTTTGGAAAGAACTGATTTTCCTTCTTATAAAAAAGATACCTAAAAAACCCAAACCACTGAACCTTGTGAGGCTAACAAGAGAGGTGSAATAGAAAGGCCAAGGAAAACTTGAACTATCACAAGGGATTTCTGGGGGTCGGCTGAAGAATTTGCCTAAGGCAAGACACAATCCACATCTTGCATTCCCACAGGAGGTGGGCCCTGCATCTCGGTCCCTTTCTAATTTCAGTGTTGGGGTTCTTAATTTTCAAGCATATTCTTCTTATATTGCATTTTGCTGCAAGCAGGTAATTTTTTTGGTAGGGATTTTCCTAGATGTGGTTCCTTTTCGGTACGATGTGGAGGCATGTTCCTATCAGTTGCTGATAGACACTTTAAGATGATCATGCTGCTGGGAAAAATAATTTTCTCCTCTGAGAAGAAAACATGTCAGCAAATCTGGAGGATTTGTAGGCAAACAAGTCCCATATGAGGACCTTTTTCCATATTTTCCAGTGGGACTATCAAAGAGGCTGGGATTGAATACCACCTCAGAAATATCTGAAGACTGCAGAGAATCAGACTTGTTCAGTCTTAGGTGCAAAGATGGATGACACTGAGCTCTGGAGGACATCCTGAATTCAAACACTGCTAAAACCTAGCAGGAGTCTTCCTTCACTGGCAGGTAGCAAACAGCATACAATATTTTATGTTTAAACTTAATAGAGCCATGATATACGGCTATCCTCACACAAGTCTCATTTGGCCCACCATGCCATTATGGACAAACGGAGAAAAGAAATAGAGGAAATTATCTGATTTAGAGAACAGTCCTGTAAACCACATTTTCTCACTGCAGAGAAGATTCTTACTTGTCTTGTCCCAAAAAAGCTGACAGCAGTGAACAGTGATGATAAACGGGACCAATTGCTACAATTGTTACTTTGCTCAGGGAAGAGAATCAGAGCAAAATGCAGGAAACTAATTCCCCCTGAAACTCAGAGGTGAGGCTAAAGTACCTCTAAATTTTCCAGAAAAAGAAGTAAAGCCAAAATTTTTATTTCTTTTGTTTTCAAAGAAGATGAAATAAACTTAAAGACTGCCTCAAAAACCAAAATTTCAACTACAGATTTTTTTGATCATAACATAATGAATATTAGTAAAATGACAGGCAAATATTTATTCTTTTATGTACTATATCATGCTAAGAAGAAAGTAATGCAAACTCTGAATTTTAGATAAAACTACTGTAAAGAGAGTCAAAGCCTTGAGTTTGCTGCTAAGAAGCTGAAAGCAAGGGCATAAAAAGCAAGAAAGAAATCAGGAAAGTATTTTAGATAGTTCTCAGAGAATATTATTCAAAGAAGGTTAGGGAGCTACATGTTTTTGACTTTAATGAAAACTTGCAGCACTATGAATTAAATGGATGATTAACTAAAATTAATAGATATTAAAATTATTGGCACTTAAGCACGCTTGGTAAAAAGTGCTGATGTGGTTTCAAAGCTTGGCTGCTGTTATAAAGGCACAGGCTGGGGGAGGAAGCAAAGATAGAGGGAGGACTGTTTGGGGAACCAGAGAGGAGATGTGCAACATGCCACTTAAGCAAAGACTAGCACCATGCAGCTTAGCTCCAGTGTTAAACTAGTCATCCCACCATTCCCATCAGTAACAAAGGAAAAAACAGAAAGGGCTCAATTTACCTGGTACAAATAAAGGTCTCTGACTTATTTGGGAGTTCCTATTGAAAATTAGTTTCTTATTAATGACTAAATAAATTGTAAACTGATACAACTTATGCTTATGTCTTTCACACAGTGGGATGTGCATGAATTGAGAATGGTATTGAATGCAATCTGAAAAGAGAAACCATCTCAACTATTCCCAATTAAAGAAATAAACAACCACCCAAGTATCCTGTTCCTCTCCAGTCCATCAATGGAAGATGATCTCCCTGCCTCTGTGGCATCTTCCTCTCTTGGATCTGATTAACTCAAGAACTTAAACAGCTACCTAAAGTATATATAATTAAGGTGCAAAGTTAGGCAGACAGGACACCATAGCTAAACTTTATCTGCTCTCCCTCTCTTTTTTTTTTTGTCTGGTAGAGAGTGGATGTTATGCATTAAAAAAGAGATCGTCTGGAATTCCAATGCCCATTTATTTTGAAAAGGTCATAAAGATAAAGGTCAAGCTGCAAACTCTATATTAAACCATGTCTCTACATAAGCCTTCAGGGGTTTTGTTGACATTACTGTGAACTATGCACAGAGGTTCAGAATCACGATATACCAGATGGAGCAGGATCAGGTCTGGTTTTACAGCAGTACAGAAACAATCTTGTGCATCAGCAGTCACACACAGCTTTCCATATATGACAATTAACTTCTACAAATACCCCATGTCTTCCATTGGGCTTTTCAGCACTAGACCTCAATGTAGATGATATCAAGAAACAATGAAAAAAGTGGGGTTTGACACTGGCTAAAGGCAGCAATRGTTATCTAAATACACTGTGCTCTGTCTGTAAAACTCTCAGCATGGGTTTTGTCTTCGCTCCTTGCATGCGGAGTGTATGGAACAACAAGGTCTTCTGCATGCCCAGGATTGCTGGCTATTCCTGTTGCAGAAACTGCTGCTGTTGGGAGTGCAATTATTTGTAACAGCAGCAATATTTAATGAAAACATTCATATGGTAGCAAACCAAAGTGGAAGGTCAGGGTCACCGATTTCTCATTAAATCTAGGAAAGCTCTCTCTCAGTGACCTCTGCAGTGATGCAGCATCTTGCAACTTCAGAAGCTACAGCCTGTAAGGATACCATTAGAATTGTTTAAATAGGGAAAATCTTCTAAACCATTTGACTTAGTTTAGGCATAAAGGTCACATTATATGACAGAGGCTAAAATTTCCTAATGTTCTTCCTATCATCATCTCTGTTTGGTAGGCAAAAAATCAAATACCATTACAAGGTGTTGCTTGATTGAAAGTGACTCTTAATAATGAAAAAGAATGTAGCAGAAGAGCAGGAGTTTCCCTCAGGGCAGCATTTTAATGAGAGTTGGTCAAGCTGCCATGGAAAGGACCAGAAGTCCAGCAAAGTTTCAAACAGGAAAAGAAAACCTGTCAATAACATCAAAAAAGATGAATTTTTCTTGGGAGGAAAGGGTCAGTGAGGAAGAGAATGGAAATGCAAACATTAGCTTATAAACTGCATGTAGCATACTGAAGCAACCAAGGAAACGGCAGGAAAACTGTAGGAAACATATGCTGTCCTCCCCGAGGGAGTAACAGGAGCCCCAGAACATGGTAGTAGCTTTGGGTTTAATTTTAATATGATTGGCACATCAGAAACCGTGCTACAAATTCAGAGAGGAAATGGTGCTGCTTCTGTCTTTCATCGGCACAAACTGCCAATAAAAGGTGGATGAAAATGACTCTGACAGACCCCTTCTCCTGTGGTCCCTGTCCTTCCTGTTGGCTAAACCCATCTGCAAATAACTATGTTGAAATGGGAGCCAGGCTCAATCCCTGTAAATAAAGACTGCTGATGCACACTWTCTGCTAAGTCCATGGCAAAGGCTTTCTGTTTCTCTAATCTTTCATATAGCATTTACTTTATAACCCTTCATTTAAATAACTACGCTTTGTGCAGATGAACTGTTTTACATCCAAAGGTATGCAAACACTACACAGAAGCATCTGCAAATACTAAGAAGCACAATAATTTTCCAGGGGAATTTCTCACTTTTGAGATGTTAAATGAGTTATTTTAAATGACACTAACTGAATCAGCAGGAGAAGTGGGAAAGAAATGCTTAGGAACATTGACTCCCATTTCTCTACTTCAACCAAGTGAGACCCTTTGCTCCCTGTAATTTTGGCATCGAATGGCATTTCCCTGTGATTTTAAGACTGCTATGGTTTCTCCTCCTTTTTACTAAGGATGCTTCTCCCTCCCTATTTTTATAAGCAATTTTATGTAAGGCAATTTTGTGGTTGAAATCTCACATCAAAACACATTTCTCTGTTTCAGCTTGCATTCAAGACAAACTTTTGGTGTCTCCATTTGTAACCCATATGTTGAGGCATCCCATTCTGTTTCACAGTTAAATGGATGGCACTGGACTGTGAAAAGTTTGAATTAATTATTTGTGATAAACTGTGGAAAATCCGTGAATAAAATGATAATAATTGGACACAAATACGGTAAAAGCTGTCATAGAAAGAAATGCAGCACATCCATGTGTCGCATCGCATCCTGTCACAGGCACTTATGAAAGATGTAATATAAATTGTCTCAAAAAAACTTGCAAAAAATAAAAGGCAGCCTGGATAGTTGTATTTTAGCAAATGTGTTTGCACTAAGGGTACCTTCTGTTGAACAGTTCTGCCCACAAGCTGTCTGTAGAATATAGAACATCTCTCGAGCATGCTTGCCACCTTGAAGCAGGGCAGTCGGAAGCAGAAAAAAAAGAACAGAATGCAGAAAAAAAGGTGAAGAAAGAGAGAAATGAGGGACAGCAAGTCTAAGTACCATAAATACATTTAGAAATGAGATTAGCAAAGTATGACAATAGAATTTAAATGACAGACAACATTAAGATTGCAGTAAATAACAGTACGAAAAAAACCAATTCAGCCATACAGCGCTTTTTTTTTAAGCTTAGCTAAGGAGTCATAACAAAAGCAGGAATATTATTATTACTACTGTTATCACTATATTAAATTAGCATTTTCATTTCATCATTAGGAAAATGGATTTAAGTGGGGGTGGGGGGGSAGGTGGGGAGGCAACTCAGGGTTAGTTTTCTTGCTCTCAAAACCACACAGTTGTATGCTTTGCTTCTGGGGCGTCCTCCTGCACCACYGGCTCCCGACTTACCGACGATGTCGAACCAGAGGGGGATGTTGGAGGGCTGCACAGAGACCACCCCAACAATCTCGGTCACTTTGTCGCTCTCCATGACGGTGAAGTTGTAAAAGGGCTCATCAAAAGTCAGGGGCACGGGCGAGGGCGCAGGCTTTTTTATCCACTCAATATGGAGACGCGCAGTGGAAGATTTTTGGGGCCGGCCATTGTCCACTGCTTTTATCTGGCAGGCACAAAGAAAAGAGGGCTCAGGCTAAGCATCCCAGCTCGGCAGTTCAGAACTACTTCTACTGCAGTGTGATGACTGCTTGGAAAATGGCCTTTGTAACCTTTTATGTAAAATCTCACCAAAAAAAAGGACGACAAACGCTTATTTCTCAATTCTCACTTTTTTTTTTTTTTGATAATGCTTTGACTTTTAACTGAAAATGGTGATTTTAAACTGAAATGTTTTATTTAAGAAATGTTGCTGTGAGTCCTCCTGCAGATGCAATTCAAACACTCCCCACACAGATCCTCCTCTCCAGAACCAGCTACCCTGTCTGATTTCATCTTGCACCCAGCTCTGTCCTGTAGCAAACCTGGAAACTTTGTAATGACCCTTTGTAAGACCATGCATTTGCTAAACATGCTCAYGCAGAGCATGTTTGACTGCTTTCAAATGGCATCTGTGTTGCAGATAAGTATTCCCTATATTGCCTTCCTCAGGATCTTTAATTGAATTAAATAAGTTTCAGGTCATTTCCCTCATTCTCCATAAAAAATGTAATTCAAAATTTTGTCATGTTTTCTTTCTCCTCTCTGTCAAGTTCATTAAGAATTGCTTTGCTTGGTGATATTTCTTTTTATTATAAAGTCTTCTAGAAAGATGGATAGGCTTGATCTTTGTGTGACATGCTTTATGGATTTAGCATAGCAAAGACAAGATGARCAGCAACAAACACTGGGCTCAAGAAAAGGCTGAATGCAGGTTACAAAATGGGTGCTTTGGTGGATAACATCAATGTTAACAAAATGTTAACCTTTTTTTKAAAAAAGGTAATGTTTCTGGCTATATAGGTCCATTGGTATAAATATGCCATTAGAATACCTTTTAAAAATAGGGAATACTTTATTTCTCTGAGATATCATGCCCTACTTCTTCCTCTAGACATGTGTTAAGTGTGTTTGATACTAACACTTGCCACTCTGCTCCATCCCAGGCAGGCCCTTTGTGAAAAGATACTGAGGGTGTGATGAGCAGTTTCTAGTTAGAAAATATTCAGTTGTTGCATTAAAAGAAGGTTCAGATCTCAAACAGGACTTTAAGGTTGCCAAAGGGAAAAGTACTCACTCACTCAAAGGCTGCTCTACTCTGATTCCTAGGTATTTCTCAACATTTTGTTATTTATTCATTTTCCAACATTATGAAGGCAACCCACTTCTGTAAGATACATCACTTCCAGATGTCAGACCATGGACCTCTGACATTTTTATTTCAGCTCCTTAACTACAACTTGTTGGCTTATTCCTGCACATGAAGAGTGCACATTCCAGTCTTATATGGCTTTTACATCAACTCAACCATATTTTATTCCCCCTTTCTTTCACTTTCACTGTATGGTTAGAGTTCTGAAAGAAGAATTTTGACTGAGCTTTCTTTTAACTGAAATTGCTTCCACAACACAGAGTACACAGTACTCCTCCTCTCTTAGATGCAGCCACCTAACTGGGACAGGAGGCACCCTCTGTAAGGGCAAATAATTACGTCCACACCAAAAGTAAGTACCCTTTTGTAGCTGTATCTGCCCAGGCCAACATGACACAACAYTGGGAGCAGACAAGTACTCGGTCTTCATTTCTGCATATTCAAGAGAATGGCTTATGCTAACAATTTGCAGGATCACTTAACACTCTGAGAATACCTCATGACCTGCAAYAGCATGAATGATCTCTCACACTCAATTTTTTGGCAGTAGTTGCAYACAAATACTAAATTTCTTAATTTAGGTCTTACATACAGGGCATAAACATAGTCATATATTCCTCKTTATATAGGAGGGCCTTTTTCGCAAAAAAAAAGGAAACAAGAAGTCAGTCAAATCATGGGTTTGTATGTCAATGAAAGAGTGCTTACCGTTAAGATGTCATAACTCCCCGCTGTGAACTGCTTTCTGGAAGAAACCATCCCTGTTTTGGGATCAATGAAAAACTTCCCATCATCGTTCCCATCCACAATGCTGTATGAGATTTCTGCATTAGGGCCTTCGTCTTTGTCAAAAGCAAAAGCTCTGTAGATGGGCTCCCCTCTTTTCTTTCGGTCTCTCTCCGGCAGCTTGATCTGATAGACTTTCTCTGGGAACTGCGGTTTGTTGTCATTCTCATCCAGAACCTGCACCACCACCCAAACAGAGGATTGCTTGGGAGATGTGCCCCCATCTGAGACAGTTACCTGAAAAACAGCAGGGCAAGTTATTCCCAACTGYTACAGCGGGACTTCAGGAATTGGAGAAAAACATAAAACATAAGGAAACTCCCTGCCTTCCCCAAAGCTAAACTGCAGTTTGCAACATCTGTGTACACAATACAGAATTACTATAAACATGCTCAGTGCTTAACTCAATTTGTCCACAATGGCAAATCCAGGAATCCAGAAGATTTTTTACTTCTGAGATGAACGTGGAATACGGAACCTGCAGACTAGGAAGTGATTTCTAAAACATTAAATCCTTTTATCTCAAATTCTGCAAGTTTATCTCAGAAGAGAGAACTGGAATTTACCCATTAATCAGGGATCCCTGCATTTTTGCATCCATATTTTAAAGTTTCTTCTGTCATGGAAAGAATTTGAAAGATGCATTTCTTCTCAAACCCTAAAAGAAACTCTGTCATTTTTTTCCCATTAATTATTTGGAAATTCTTAAACAAAAGGATTTCTGTCAGCTCTTTTCMTTCATTACCCAAGATGTGACAGCTCATTAATTCCAAACCTGCTTTATAAGATTATAAGGAACACAGAGAGGCAGGTAACAAAAAATTTCTGCTGCATTGTGTAGAGAGTGCACTATGCTGCCAGAAACTTGTAAGAAATAGAATCTTTGAGATGAAAGTTAATTAGTAATTTAGCTGCAACTTAAACAGAATTACTAATAATTTTCAATCTGAAACACTATGAAAATGAAATGATTCAAGATCAACAAGCCCTCAAGAGATTTAATAATATGCCTTCAAAATGAAATCAATATGTTTCAAACTTCTCCCTCAATATTTCGATTGCATTTTTAATGAGAAAGAAATAAGGCAGAAAGTTATTTTTGTTTGCATGAAAGAAGTTCAAATTTCATTTTCAGCTACACATGATAACATGCCAAATCCCACAGCAGCAATCTCTAATGATAGTGAGCCAAGATATTACATATCCTTCTCTGCTCATACTGATCACTGCACATCGATTGGCTTGCTGGTAACTTCTTGATGTTTTAATTTTCCTTAACAGTTCCTGTGTTCCCTTGCAAATCCTATAGTCCTTATGTCCAGTCGTTAGCCTAACCAAAATTTTCTGGGAATAATACYCTTTGGCATTTTCTCATCCTTGTGTAAAGTCTAAACTTAGATTAACCTCAGTTTAACACTGAGATCAGCAGAAAAACTGTGTTTTCTATGAGAAAGGTAAAAGACTTTATCCCTTTTCTGTATTTAACAATGTGTTTAAAAACTGATGCAGTGGAAGGGAGCAGACTGACAGCCTCGGGGACTGAAACAGCTCATTTACAGAAAAGTGAGGAGCATGGCAACCTACAGTGGCAATGTGAATTCCCCAAAACAGCCCAGAACCAACTAACCAACTTGGAGAGTGGAACCATCCTCCCAACAACACATACCAGTCTGAGGCCTCTTTCTCCCAAGATTGGAGTACAGTTTCCCAAGTGCTGAGTCGCTTTGGCAATTAACAGTTGTTGGGATCACCACTCCTGTGATGAGGACAGCTGTTTGCAGAGTGCTGGATGGGGATCAGACCCATCCTGCAACGTGACATCTGCCAGTCACCAGCACAGGGGTGTGGGAAGAAGACCCACATCATTATCAGTGGGCTGACCTATCCAGTCCTTACTACCAACACTTTCCAAAACAGCATTTCTAGTGCTGAAAGGCTGTGCTGAAAAGCTGTGAATGTGCCTTTCCACATGGTGAGAGCCACACCACCAGGGAYCTCAGCCTCTCCACTTCACTGATGATCCCCTCTGTTTCTGCTCTACTCTGTTGCAATGGGGCAAGCTCTAGGCAAGACCACAAGTYAATAAAGTAAAACCTTTTTTTCAGAGACACACAAACTCAAAAAATACCAACAAAATGCTTTTTTAGGGGGTAATGTTTTGCATTAAAAAATACTAGCAAGATCCTGGAAACTTTTGTTCTCTGAACGAATTCAACTTTTTTTGGTTTTTCAAGACATTTTCTTCAACCTGCTAGCAGTAATCAACAAAAAAGGTGTGTGASTGAGATAAAGGGTTTACAACCAGCTATGTCAATAAAATCTATGAAAACCACAGTGGCATAAACAGTCAAACAACTACGATGAAAAAACCCTACTTGAGTCAAAAAACTGCTCAAGAAGTGAAGCATCCTTCTGTCTTACCACTACATTCTCACAGTTTGTCACGTTACTGCTGAAATCTTGACTAGCATGGTGCAGTGGCAGCAAATGTTTGCATGCATCTGTTTGGTTCGTAAGCCCAAACTTGGGGGGGAATCTATTCGGTAACCGAAATGTGGCACTGAAAATATTTGCTGACAGCTAACAGGAAAGAGTAATGGCAACAATATAAAATCTCAGCTAATTAATAAAAAATAATGAAAAATGGCCTGAAGTTAGTAAGTTCTACTTGGGCTAAAACTTTACATCCCTGGAGAGGAAAATGTTAGGCACCAGCTAAGCCTTTTTCTCTGAGTGACACTCAAAACTTTTCAAAATTACAGGATGAAGCTCCATTCAAAAATCTCTGAGTGCCAGACACAGGAACTGAAGTTCTCTCTTTGCTGGCATGTAAATTAATTAAGCCTCCCTCACACCAGTGATGTGATTACTTCCCCAACTGTAAATCTGCATCTTGACTGATCCCTTCTCTGTGCTCCATCATCCTGACTCCAGCCTGGCTATTCAGGTTCCAGCCATAAACAAGGTAAAAGAGCTGCAAAAAWTTCCTCTGCCCCTACAGAAAAAAACCCACCATGACAACACATTAAAACAAACCAAGAATTTGCTGCCAATTCAGAATTGTTCCCAGACAAAAACAGGGAAAAGCAGAGAGGTAATTCAGCACATCACTCTGCAAATACCATTTCCATCAGGACACAGCATCACACCAGCACTTAGRGGCCCCTCTAACCAAGGCAATTTCAATTCAAACATTACCACAGTTCTTAGCTAAACTCTTGAACAGCTGGAAATTACAGTAAAAAGTAACCAGGGAGGGGAGGGAGGTTAGSATGTTCATAGTACAAAGCTAATTCACAGCTGGTATCTCTGGAAATGCAAAAGGCAGATGTGCAAGGCACAGGAGAGCTTGCAGGAGAGAAGTTGTAATTGAGGACCAGTGAGGCTYTTTTGTTTAGAAACCTGCAGGTAGCATGGTAGGAAAAAGAACACAGAGATGAAAGGTAATGCAGATGAATGACATCTGAGTGAATCTGTCATTCATCTGTCAGTCTGAGACAGACTGTCTCAATACATGCTTGTCAAAGTTTGCCATTGAAAACCCAACAAGAGGTGACTCTCACAGTAATCAGAATGGGAAAAGGGTAAGGACAAAATCACAGCTTTCCCAGCAGACATAGGGAACAGCTGCTTGGTCAGCATGTGCTTTCCCAAATGGTCAACACCTTCTCCTGTCTGTGTGATGAGTMTGGTATCCAGGTCCAACTGCTGCAGACAAGCTGCTGCTTGACCATGTGCAGCTGAGATGGACCAGGACAGTGCCTGTCCCCTCTGCTGCACTGGTTAGATATTGCTGCTCATGCTGTGTCAGGACAGCCTAAACAGAGGGTACAACCTCCCRAAGCTGGGATACAGCCATTAAAGCAGCTGAATTTGCACTCCATGACTAATCAGACAAAGGGTTGATCTATTGAGTAAGGGYAGAATGTCTTAAAAAGAATATGATTACATATTTAATAGGGCCTGAATGCAACAGACAACAAAATTAATATGAACTATTATATATTTTCATGGTGAAATCCTAAGCATCGCTGCTGTTTTCTCACAACCAGTTCCACTTCAGTTTTCTCCATAAAATGAGCATTTTCCTCTAGGAATCTGTATCTACCCATTGGGTTTAATGCTTATGAGTTAACAGAAATATGTCTGTCAATACACATACCAATACTAGTTACCTGGGAATTTCWTTGCTAAAGTAACAAGAGTCACACCTCCCTTACAATGCTTCCTTTAGCTGGATGGACCAGGACAAGGCCTCCTCAAATTCCCTCTACTTCTATCAGATATGTATTTTTTGAGAAAAATGCATTAAAATATCTCCTTCTGCAGTGTATGATGAATTCAGTGTAATAACAGAACTTTCTCTCCAAGTAAGACAATTTCCTACTTCAGCAGGTTTGTTCTATAGCATTAGCRCTCCCTTCCCTAGAGGACTGAAAGATGTTCATGTTTATGTTCATGTCCAGAGAACAACTACAAAGGGATTTCCATAGAAGTGAATCTTCTCAGTGAAAATGAAGACTGACACAACGTTAACATACCACAGGCTGGAATGTTAGATGTGAGAAGTTCTTCTTTTTATGACTAYGGAGAAGGCATGGAAGAGACCTCTACTGTGGAAGTATTGCCTAATAATCCAGCCTAGCAGACCTCAGCAATGGCCACAAAAGGAATTTTGCCTTGAGACAGTCACTCCTCCTATGAGCCAGACTGTGACACTTAATTGGAGRAGGTGTAGTTCTTGAATCTTTCAGAAAACAGATACAACTGTGAGGACCACCCTCCTGAATTAAGAGTACTATATTGAGTCTCATTAACAAAAGCTTATGATTTCCAAGGTAATTATTAACTCAGCTGGAGGGAGTAGCTAGCAGGGATGTTACTTCAACAAGACAGTTAGCAGGTGTTTAATGTGAGTCATCAAGCCTTGAGAAGAACAAGTATCTTCTTCCATATCATTCCTTGGCAGGAAGAAGTACTTAGCCTACCCAATATTTAAGTTATGAGGAACTGTCACATCACTGTCATTAGCATTGCAAAAAGCTGAAGATGCCATATTTGCTTGTTTATTTTTTTAGTGTGATAACTGTTTAATGCAAAATGAAGTGAGCTGAGATGCTTGTGCCTCATCAAAGGAGCGTGCAAAACGAGGTTTTCAGGTAAAAGTCTCTCCCTTCCCCCAGCAAGAAATGCTAATTTTGCTTCAGAAAACCTTAGAAATGGGAATCTGGTTGAGCTACTGAAGGCAGAAAAATGATCAAAGGGAGCGGGAGAGTTAAGGCATACCCCTGCTGTTAGTGACTAATGGGTTTGTTTCTTCTGCCAGCGTGTAAACGAGCTGCAGTACCTATTGTAAGTCTCTGGAATTCAGCCCGAGTAGGAGAAGTGAAAGATTATAAAGGAGAGCTCATTGAGGGATGAATACAACTTTAAAGTCAAATGCACTGAATTACTATCTCTGCCGACTTCAGAGAGACACTAAACTCGTGGCTAAATTCTTACAAGGAAATATTTTTCTGAAATGCATGCTATTACTGAACTACATGTCAGATTATTGCTACAAAGTGAAGGCAGTGTAGCTCAAAGATATACAGAATATGAGAGAAAAATAAAAGTACTTTTCTTTTTTCTTCAAAACGAATACTGAGTTAGCTGTAGCAAACTAGATACTTTATCTTTCTAATCAATTATCTAGCAACTGTGAGAAAGAAATGGGTAAGTGCTTATTTCACTTATTCTAATAGGATGTGGTGCTGTCCCAAAAGACAAATCACACTTCTTGTCCAAAAGAGTTCCAATCATATCAATATGATCCATCTTTCTTTATTTCCTTTACGATGTGCTAATCTGGAATATGTTTGTTTGTAAAAAAAATTACTACATCCACTCTGGCCAGGTATGAGAAATAAATAATTTAGAGTACATTTTAAATAGAGATTATTACTGACATAAACACTCTAGGCGTTTGATTAGGAATGTCAATGGCTTCCAGCCACACTCAAGCTAGAAAACKATGCATAATGGTCTGTTAAACCACTTGAGAATTAACGACATCAGGTAATTTCAGTGCTGTATTGCCAAAAGACAGGAAGAAAGGAAGGAAGGCAGGCTTTTTCATTTGGARTTAAATGCTCCCTGTAGTATTTGCAAACCTAAATATTAGAAGAGTGTACCGAAGAAAGCCTTAGAGGCTTCAAATCTTAACTTTTGTCAGACTCAGAATGCCGAGACCAGTAGATGGTAACCAAAGCACCGGGCAGATATGTAGTATCAGAATGGGTGATTTAAAAGTCCAAAACCACTACTACTACATCTATTACATTTATCCTGTGTCACACTTTATTCTACAAGCTTTTTGGATACAGAAACAGTAAACAAGTCCCTGTAAAGAAACTAAAGACCTATATTTCAGATTTAGTAGCAATAAAAGGAAGAATCTGCATAGCTCTTGACAGTGACCCTCTAAAAGAAAAGTACCAGTTTTCCACAAGCATTGCTTCTAAAGTTCACTAGAGTTTGGAGATCCTGAYGACCTTTGTGCATCAGCCTTTATTTACAGTGTTCTTCAATCAATACATGCTAAGAGTAGAACCGACCATTACTCCATCAGATTCCCAGAAAACAGAGCAGCCTGTCATGCCTTAAAGGAAACTCTTCCAGGCAGCCTCAGAAAGTACCTTCCCCTTCCTTTCCCTGAGTAAAAAGAAAACTATAATCCTTAGGAATGTTGAGCTCATATTTTGCATTTGATGAAATGTAGATTAAACTTCGTCCAGAAGTGACTCTAAGGCAGTCACTTTCTAGAAGTCTCTTACTTCCACTGGTGGAATTAAATACAGAAAAGCTTTACTTCTATTGCCTAACTGTAGTATACAGTYACCTAAGATTCAGCAGAAATCCTCTGGTAAGGAAAGGCATTGCTMAACCAGGACTTTTTCTGACCTTCTAGGTGATAACAGCACCTTGAAACTGCACATATCATATCCCATGTTGAGCAGTTTGCAAAGTTTTCAATAAGAAGATGGGAAAATTTGAGATGATCACAGTAAGAACATCAATCTCAGCCTCCAAACAACAACTGTAAAGGTATTTTGAGTACATTATGAGCTTCCTCTTTGCTCATGAGGCTACAGTAATGAGTCTTGCTAAATATATAATGAAGAAAGGCTTGAAAAGCAGAAGAACACACTCCAAACTACCCCGATAATACCTGTCTAAGAACATTTAACCACCATCAGACTGGCACCTTASAAACAAGATAAAGTATGATATGCAATTGCTTAAAATGATTTTTTTAGGCATATGAAACCTCTTGAGAAACAACCTATCACTAAACAGAACTACCATCACAGCCCTTAAATGAGAAAGAAGATRAAAGTTGCCTATTGATCTTCACAGTAAACTTTGAAGAAGGTGTTTAGCTCCTGCTGAAAGTGAAGATTACAATCTGAGAGTTTTGTGAACAGAAAATGAATAGTCAAACGTGAGAATATTTCACTTCAAGCAGATTTAAATAACATAAAGCTTGCGAATCAATATATGCATGCAGTTTAATGTTAGTAGTACTCTCTAYGTCAATTTTAATCTGATTCATACCTCAATATCTAATTCAGCCATTTGTTGATTTTGCTTTTCTTGTGAAAAGAAACACCTGTGATTAAATATTGATAAGTTCCTCTCTATCAGATCTACCTCTACAGATAATGCCRTTCTCCAAAAATCTTATCTTAGCACTCAGGAAATACAGTAGCTCTCAGTTTTTGTGCTTCAAAAGAGGTGTGCATGAACTTGTAAGCTCACCACACTGCTGTTTTCGCAAATATTCAATTACTCTTCATTTTCTATCCACAAATGTTACTTGATTCTCACCTTCACTATAAGAAGGAACCAAACACCTTCTTCAGTTTCCCCAAAATGACGAAGATTGTTACACATCTCCAAACTTTCGTTTTTTTCATACTAGACCAGTCAATATGTGTAATCATGTAAGAAAACCATTGTGGCTATTAATAAAGACAGAATATGCTATCCATGCTTCCAAGATATTTCCCTACTATYAATAATTTATAACTATCAACAGCTCAAAAAATACCTGCTGATTTATTGCCAAAATTTAACCAAGCTCTAGTACTAGTCACCRTGGAGTTAACTAATCAACAGTATTTACTTTACATCCTTGTTTGGGTGTGCAGCCATGTCAGTTTGTAGCATAGATTCCCAGATACCAAAACTGACAGGGAATTAACTCCCAGCTCCTTTAGCAGAAAGTCCTGAATTCAGAGCAGGTGTGGGGCAATAGCCCTCCATCTGTGTGGCACTAAATCAGCAGCACTGCCTCATGCTAATGWGGTACAAGCTGCTGAAGGTCCTCTAGGAGAAGGCACAGCATGAAAGACCTTGCTCTGTACACCCTTAAAAATATTGTGGCAGAAGCTTCTGTTACAACAAAGCAATAACTTCAACTGAGACTTTCAGTCTTCAAAGGGAATAATCATCTTGTGTCCCAAACTATAATATAAAACCTACTTCTAAACAATTTTTGTCACGCTGACATCCACTGCCCTCTGATGTTGGATGAAACATCCTCAGGTGAGGCTTTGTGATGGTCAGTTTCAAAACCATGTTGCTGTTCCTGAGGAGGTAAAATGTTTATTTGGCCAGCAATGAGATGAAAGATATACACACAGTAGTTTCTTAGATTTATTTACTTTATAGGAACACTGCATATACTGCATATATTATTTATTTACTTTATAGGAACACTGCATATACTGCATATATTATTTATTTACTTTATAGGAAAACTTTATAGCAACACTCCAAATTCTATGCTGCTATAAGGAAGCAGAACCAAGGATTTTCAAAAGAAAGACAGCAGTTTCTTTTTTTTTCCCCTCAGCAGCACTTGGTTGTGCTAACAGGGGATGACACCACCTGGTCTCCAGCCGAAAATCAGATTAAGACAAATCCAGYCCCATCTCCAGCTCCTCCTCCAGACGTTCCTCCCCTGTCATCCACTTGCAGCCACCTTCACCCACCAAAAAACTGTTTGTGCACCCACACAACATGTTTGTGCATGTGTGCTACAAACAGAGCTACAGAAATAACCAGGGTTTAAAATGAACTGCCAAAAGAAAACAAATCCCCCCAAAAGGCAGATAGCAGTGAGCAATGGCAATGGGAGAGCAAAAGGAGGAGAGGCATYCCAGCTCCCCAAGTCAGGCTGGGGCAAGTTTACTAAGATGTTTGGTCACCAAAGAACATGCAYTGTACAACTGCAATTTTGGTGATTAATTCTACAATTTTACTACAGATGGAAACTTAGAGTTCACCCCCCAAACTCCCCTCCCCAAAATATCTCTATCTTTGAACTCATCACTTATCAACAAACCTTTGATCAATACCAAAGCAGGCAAAGCCAAAATCATTAATRTTAATGTAAAAGCCTTTGTGTCCTATCAGTAATGCTGAAAATACCCAATTTTCATCTTACACTGTTCTTCCACAATATGCAAGAAATGAGTGCTCTCCATCCACACACACAGGTAAAAGGTTTCAAGGACAGTTTTACAGCYGACAGACTGATGAGCAGCCTCTGACATATAAATGTAATTTAGTTTTTTCTCAGTAAAAATGAGGCTTCCACAGTTTTATGTTCAAAATAAAGCTTACCTGTTAGAGAACTGATAAATAAAAAATTGATTTTGTAGCTGGGTAGAAAATACATAAATCAGAATTTTAAGAGATACAGGCTTTTCCCAAGTTTTGAATATCCTTTAGAGATATTTTAAATTGCAAAAAGCAAAAACATATGGTTTAGGCCTCAGAAATTTTTCTGTGTTTACTGGATAGTCATGCAGGAAGACTGCAGTGACTGTTTTCATTAATAAAAAAAKGAAAAAAAAAAGAAGATATGATTTTTTTTTGTGATATTCAAGTTATTTGACAGTAATTTCTTCGGTTATCAAGGAGGTGCAAAGTAAAGTTTTAATCAAATTAGAAGACAATATCATAGCAATTATTCATGCATATTTGAATAAAGTAATTTTTGGAGTCAGATGAGGATTCCATCCTAAAATATCTTACAAAATAGTATAAAAATTCTCAGAAAATCAGTATGAAAAGTAAGTAAAATAAGGTGAAGGAGAGATAAGCATGAATAAGGAGCCTTGTTGTTGAGGTTCTTCCCAAGGCAGATTTTTTAAATCACAGTATCATCCTGGTTTTGTCAGACCAGGTTAAAGTAAATCACATCAATAATTGCTTTGATTTTAGTAATAAAAAGTTCTACTTGACTTCTTGATGCCTACTTCACAACTTTCTGTTACAAATCAATTTTGGACAGATAAAAGGCATTAATTGGGCCATATTTAATCACACTTTCATCTAACAGGCAACACAGACAAGCCTTATTATCTCAACCTCTCCTTGTCTTTGATTTTATATGTCCTGTAAATATCTACTAGCTAATTTTTACTGGCATGGGGTCAATTTTACAAGCTGGTTGAGAATCAATCAGCATGAGAAAAAAAAATGAAGATTCCAATTTTGAAGTAAAACTCATTCTTGGACCGATCACATTTTTTACTTTTTCCCCATTGATTTCCCAGCTTGGAAAACTAGACCTGGAAAACGGGCTCAGATGTTGCGYCCAGTACAAAGATGTGAAACTGAAGTTCAGATAACTGTTCTGGTGATAAAGAAGGAGAGCTATCATCCCCTTCCCTGATGGGTGCAGCAGGACTCTGTGTTTCACCAGACACAAACCACACACCCCTTGCTCTTTCTCACTMGACAAGACTGACACAAGCTGAGCGTACCTTTAGGGACAGGTTTACCACAATCCCCTTTTTCACTAAGTCAGTTTAGCTCTTTTCTCAGCTCTGCTGAATCTCTAAAAATCACCACAGACACCTGAGAATAGTCTCAACCTCCCCAGCCATGCTGTGAATGGTGGGGTACGCAGATACTGCACAACTGGAGACAGACACAGCTRGTGCAAAGACAAAAATCACCCTCATGTTGTCTGAGCAGACAAATAATTACAGGCACCTTCTTAGTAGGGAAGCGCTGGCCAGCGGTGAAACCCTCAGACTTGGAAATCAATGGGAATTTTCCCATTGACTTTGGTGAGAACRGGGTGGTATCCAGAGCTCAACAACCTCATTTCAGTAGTTTTAATTCTCATTGAGCTTTTGCCCAGCCCTGGGCTTCAGGATGAGTACCCAAAAGCTGTGAGCCTTCAGCTAAAGCGTAGGGAAGGTGTGCACCACTGCAGCACCACCACTGATGCCTGATAACTGATCAGCCTAACTGACTGACAACAATCTTATTTAGCATCCGGGCAAATGTGGGATTTCCTTTTTGCTTTAAAGAAACAGCAATTTCACATGCAATTATTTTCTTCACCACAATTTTTTTTTTCTCTGTTCAATCTGTTACACACATAGCCAGTGATCCTGTGAACAGAGATATATACGAAAAATTTTCAGAATGTGTCAAGACCATACTGCCAACATAAATAACTAGGTGTGTGTATTGGAACAAAGTCATTTTGGAGTAACGATACAACAGGAAAAGCTGTCCCCAAGTTATAATACCCCAAATGTGTTGAAAAGAAAAAATCCTGTCCCAAAACCTTAATTTCACAGAGTAACACTTGGAACACATTAAAATGTTCAGGTTATTAATATTAATTAATCAAYTAATACTATTATAATTAATTAATTGCACAGTGCCTGGAGTCCTGGAAAGGGAACTTGATGTGTTGGAATAATAATAATATGGTATTCCACTCCTGCAGTGCGGGAGGAATTTTAAAAGATCACAACTTTTAAAATATACTTAGCACTTAAATTCTTCTGCRGAATTAGTCTTTAACATGCATTTGGGTTTTGTAGCCACAGGATGGCATTCACTGCTGTGCAGAGGGTCAATAAAATGTAAAATGTGAGTAGAGCTTAGGAAGCATACTTTTTATCTCCAGAAAGGAAATATTTAATCAAGAATGATTAATATAAATTTACTGYCTTCTACTGATGACAGCCATTGATTCAAGAATGTAAAACAGAAATCTTAACATGCATAGCCCTTAAGGTTCATTTTCTTACTGCATGGGTACCATGGCCCTCAATAGATAGATATCTTGCCTCATTCCAGTAAGCTGTGACACTAAAAATACAGAGCAGCAATTCCAGCCTGGGATACCAGGGACTGCTTAGAACACCTCAGTTTCACTTCCATGGTTTATGGAGTCAAAGTCACTCTTTATTAGATTTATGCAGGCTCATAATTTACTGTTTATTTTCCCATTAGGGCAATGTATGGGGTAGGTGTTGACACAGCATACCAACGGGAGGACAGCTGGACCGAACGGACGGCCAAGGTGACCGATAATTGGACTGCAAATGTCAAAGAATGGGGTTGAAAAGACAGGTATATCAACCCACACATACTTTTCCCAGTTGTGAAATGAAAGTTAAGAGCAGGGACAATCAGCTACTAGTAGTTACAATTTATAGAACTGGGTTTGAAGTCAGTGGGAAGCAGCACCCAATTAACGGCAGCAGAGCGTCTAAAGCGACTGCTGAAAGGACTGGATTTAGAGTGATGAGCAGGAATGTCAGATGGAGACACAACCAAGTAATGCTGTTAACCTTTGTTAGATTCCCTCCCTGATAATGTGGTCTGGGGGACAATAAAACACTGCATGAGACAATATGCCCAATTTGGGAGTGCAGGACTGATATATATATGGTAGAAGGTGGTGAATTTCCCTGGAYTCATTTTATGGGCCTCCAATTAGCCCTCACTAGGTGAAGGGAGCAAAAGGAGGAAGCAGAAAGAAGGAACCTCTAATGAGTTKCTTTGTTGGCTTTTAGCGGAAAAGATTGAAAAAGTAAAGTTTCAGGAGCTGCTTTKCTTTTGAGACTCTCTGAAGAGGTGTTAAAGGGGCAGGGTATAGAAATATACGTGTTGGAAGTAGCCGTGAGGAYGCTCCTGATTTATGGGAGGTCTTGAACAGCACAAGTACATCCTGTCAGAAGCAGTGCAGGAGGTGTGAYCCCTTGGCACAGGCAGATCAGATATGCCAGCCCCAGGCATATCACTAATCCCCATGTCAGTGCTGGGTCACGGCTGCAGATGTTCGCTCATGATGTGGAGCCCTGGTTGACACTACCTAGAGAYGCTGCCACTGCTTCCTCTGAGAAATCCCATACAAAATATACACAAACTTGCTCTCCAAAAGTGCATCCAGTTTYAGAAATGGAGTATTAGGAGCAGATCTAATTCACAGATTGCTCATATGACAAAATATGTAAAACTGATTTACAGACTTAGTGAGGCAGTTTGTCAATCAAGTGAAGTTCAARTGCAGTTCCTGTTTTGGTATATAAATCTGGTGAATGTGCTCTCAATAACCTCTAGAAAATAGAGCACAAATGTATAATTTATTCAGCTACTACCTTTTAGGCATTCAAGGGCTAGTGGAGCTTATTGCACTGCAGAGAAACCAGGGATGTGTCTTCAAGTTAGGAAGTCATGAGGTAGCTCTCAGCTATAGCTTAGAGAGGGAAGGGGACACCAAATTAACTCTGCAAGAACTGAATGAGCTGAAAAACAGCACACAGCCCTGAGCTGGGTAATGTGCCTTGTCAGGAAGCTGGATAAATGACTGCCTCATGCTGAGCACTGTGCTGCAGCAGTAAGGATTTCTTCTGGGACCTGAGCAGCTTGCTGGAAGTTGGGCATCCGATCACCACTGTGATCCATCATCAGGCACCCTCCCAGGGCTGCAGAAATAACACATCTTCTGTACACTTCAGACTTCTTTTTATTAAAAAAGCCACAGCTTTCAATTGATACTTTCACACTGAGAGTCAGATATTATGAGGATTGAATGCCTGAAGAGAAGGCATTCAAAGAAAGTATTATTTTACTTTTTAAATGTCATTCCCCAGCTGAGGTACTGCAGAGAAGACTGCACTCAGGCAGTATTTAGTGTGTTGCAACAAAAATAGTGAAAGATCCTTAACTGTACACACACTTGGTAAATGCCATTGGGAAGGACAGAACAGGCTTTAGTATTCAATTCAATCCCACAAACATATGTCCAAGGCTACGCAGAGAGAGTTTGTGCAGGTCCATTTGAACAACAGGGTTTTGGTGAGGAGGATAAGGAGTAAATGCAAATTAATCTCACATGTCRGTTAATATTTTGATTCCTTCTGCTACAAATTATGGTCTATTGTGACCATGCTAACAGACATCCCTCACTGCCTTCTGTCCCTCTCAGTCATCAGAAATCATGCCATTTTGGCATACTTTGTTGTACCAGATAATAAAGCTCTGCTTAGCTAAAATGTATGGTCTAAAATTTATGATTTTGTGGAAATTTTCCAAGTGTTTTTTAAACTGTGGTCAAATGTTAGGGTTTTAAAAAAGTGTGGCAACGTAAAAAAACATGTTTTTATATTCTACCCGTTTTTTTTTCCAATGAAGTCTTTAAAATCTGMGAGTTAAGAACACTTGTTTTAGTTTATACAACACCTTAATAACTATCTGGAAGGATAGTGGAAGACAACAAAATACAATGGGAAAACAAGATCTACTTGAGGTTGTGGAAGAAAATATGAACTTATTTACTGGTATCTGGACTAAAGATAACATGCTGGATCTCAGAAAAGTCAAAGCCATGAATTGACAGACTGCTATTAGCAATATTTGTATTTTTTACTTTCCCAGGCAATGTGAGAAAAAATAACTCATTATTTTGATTCTGAGATTTTTGCTCTCAAGTGCTCATGTTAATCCTTGCTTTTGAATATTTAGAATATTCCTTGCCAAAGAAAGTATTATTTTTTGCCAAACCATAAAATGTACTTTAGGACTGCTATGATAACATTTTCAATGTCTCCGTATCATGAGAGATTAGCAAACAGCAATACTACATTTGAGAATGATGAGATTAATCTGTTTCTTGACAACTGAAATTTGTTAGACTGTGAAAAGAAAATTACTGGTTTTGAGGGCCGATTTCTTTGCACTTGATGCTTCAGGGCCTTTGTACTTTTCTGTTTAAATCATATCTTCATAAAAAGCAAAATAACTGTTTGGTCTCTGATTATTATCAAGCTCAAGCCAGATAAGAAAAACATTAAGATTCTTATGTTCTGTGATAATATATTTAGGGAGAAAAAAGTGTCAATTATGCTTAGTAAACTGATTCTCAACCCGATTAGAGGTTTTATTATCTCTAGGTATCTTGTAAATACCTTAGCTTGTGTCATGTTACAAATTATGCTGAGAACTCCAATCTTATTTCAGCACATTTCACACAATGATGCACTTTTGCCATAACAAATCACTTTTAAAATGAAAAAAGAAAACCCCAAACGGCACAATTTTTTTCAAATCACCATGATTTTGCTTGACATTTTCCTATCCTGTCCAGTATATCCTTCTTGATCAATATGAATGTTTAAAGATTATATGGTGGAGGGACAGTGTGGTCATGTGGGAAAGATCTGAAAGATCAGAAAAAAAAGGGAAAATACATTATATTGAAGGGCATTACAGGCTACAGTGAGAAGACTGTGAGATGTGATGAGGTTCAAAGAAAATCTTGTGCATTTATTGTGTACTGGGAAAAGGTTCTCATCAAGTGCACGGACTGGTGGGGGCAGTTTTGTGAAATGCTGAGCTTTTAATGTATGAAAATGACAAACCCCTGAAAAAGAAAAGCACTAAGAAGGGAAAGACAAGGAAAAAAAAAATTCGGAGGACAGAGCACTGATAAATCACGCATGTGTCAAATCAACCCAAAGGTCACTCAAGACAGYAGAATTGGAGAGTTAGTGCTGGGATTCCTGCACAGAGTATTGCAGGGTGGTTGGATTTGGTGCATMTAAATGGTGGTGGCAAGTGAAGTTGCTGTGAAAAAATTGCTGAATCAACTTTTTTTTAGCAATAACAAGCCTGAATTTGGAACAGCTGAGAAGAGATCACCCTGGGAGAAAGAACAAATGGATGCAAATCTTGTTTAAGGGCATTTTTCTAAATGATGGATTAATTAAAAGGCATACTAGGATTTCCTATGCCCAGAAAGGATTTCAGTACAGATGCAATGSATTCCTAACTGAGGAAGAAGATGCTCCCCTGCCCTAAATTCAACTCTCAGCTTGGTCTTAGCTGAGAAGGCAGGAAAATGAGACCTCTGCAAAATGTGTGTATGTGCATGCATGTTTGTGCGCTCAAACATTACAGACATAAATTAACAGTCTGGCAGCTGATGGGTATTACCCATGCTACGAAAAACATGATATTGCACTAAAGCAGACAATTCACATAACACAAAGGCTCTGTATATCTAAAATAGATTTGAATCATGTGAAAGATTTCCTGTGGCTTCTGCAGAAGATTAAAACATTGGTACATTCATATAAAAATGTGAAGATTTAGCAAAGCTGTTCACCCTGCACAATGAGTCTTTGTTTCACCAAGCACAGAGCCTGGCAAGACAGACACCCGGAAAGAATATATGAGACCAATTTGGGCATGGTAGGTGGGCTTCAGCCCATAAAAAAGSGAACTACAGATCTTAAGAAACATACAATGAAGAAAAAACCTGTTAGCCCTGAGCTAATCTATGAGCTAATCCCTCAGTGAGAAAGCAACATTAGACTAAACTTCTYAATCCTGACTGAAAAGAAAAACTTGATATAGATTAACCACAGAATTTGCCTGCACAAGCTTAGCATGAGGAATGATTTATAAAATAAGAAGGAAGACCACTAATACATCCCTMTCTGTTTCAACAGCATTTAACACAAGTGCAGACCTAATTTTCAAGGCACCCAATAAAACTTGATGTTTTAATAATACTTTTCCACTCATTTGCATTGATCTAATGCTCTGCTATCGYGTAGTTCTGCAAAGAGAAGAGAGAGGTATCAAGTATATTTTAAATTGCATTTCTCTCATGTATTCACTCATCCATTTCCAACACACCTGAGGAAATGCAGCCATGGGCACCAATGTCTAATTCTTTTATCCTCGGATTATTAGGGWTAAGTTTAGGAAAATCATTGCTACTGAAGCCAGACTAAGCACACCACTCAGGAYAAGCAAAGAAATTGAACTAGCCCCCAGCATAATACTTTCCCCTCTCCACAGTGACATCACACACGTCTTAATATTATGCCAGTTAATCATAAGGTAACTTTCTTGCACTACACCATGATGCTGAGTCCAGTAAGATTTTAATTAGGTCCAGAGGGTCAAGGAAGTGCTGATACACCCCTAGGCTCCCAGGAGATGCTCAGAACCTTGCAGGGTGACTGACTGCAGGCTGGATTTCCTTCCTGGCACAATTGTATCTTTTCTGCTATGCCTTTGAAAGWTTTGGAAAACGCCTGATAAGATAGCATGCAAAGTCTATAAGCTGAATATCTCCTTCCATGCTTCCATGCTGGGGTGCTTAGAGCCAAGACCTGCTGCTAGAATGCTGTGGGTCTACAAGGAAAATCCTAAAAGAGGCATTTTGATGCCCAGCATGAAAAAGCCAACAGAGCTGYGCTTTGTGGATATTCATTTCTTCATTTCATGACCCAATGGTTCAGGTCAGTGATTCATGAAATCTGTAAAACAACCTCCCACCCTCTGCAAATGTCAGATATAAGCAAATCATTCCTTGACTAAAGCAAAACTCTAGGCAATCAGAAATGTGATTTTTCTAATGAGACACAACCACCACGGCAGACAGCAGTGTGTGAACCAAAGCCTCAGCYCTGGGTGACTCTGATCTTGCCAAGCTCTTCAAAACATGAACTTGAATCAGTACCTGCAAAATGACCTCTATCTTGATACTAGGCTAGATTTTCATCTAAATAGGTAATTAATTAGTTTTTTATCCTGGATCATAATACCAATTGCTCCCTTCCCATTTCTAGCAGAGTCACTGTCCAATAAAACATGATTTAGTAAAAAATGTATTTGGCRCAGTATTCCACTGTAGATGGTACATCTCTCATCATATGTCAATGAACTGGGAAAAATCAAATCTTTTCAACGAGCTGAGGAAAGAATAAATAATATATGAGCTATGCTTTCTTATTTTAATACCAAATAAATTAACACAGGCTTACACTACATCTATAGAAGGTCTGTAAGCTCTGGCTCATTCCTGTAATGATCAAGCATTCACAACAAAACCCCACAGWTTTGCATATTGAGTTATGAAGATTTTTTACTTAGGAAGCTCATTAAAGACAGAAAAGATGAATGCTTTTCTTCATTATTATTGGTATTTGGTATCAATAAAATAGATTACCAAACAAGTGTGAGATTTTTATTGCTGGACTAAAATCCTGCCATGTAAGAACTTCCACACAGTGTGAGATTAGCTGGATGGCTTAAACACTCTCCAAGAGAGGCCAGAGTCAGGTACTCTGATATAAATGATGCACTGACGGAACTGTCAGGAGTGTATCTGTCCTTGACACCATCCTGGCATTAGCATGTGCAAAACAATTTTAAGAGAACCAAACCAATCATGAGATAGTTAAAAGAATGAGATTATTATTATTATATTAAAAAATAAAGATTGAAATCAGCCWTTAGCATAAGGTGAAAAAGTAAACAAAGCATCCTCAGGGTTGACTTAGAAGTCTACAAATTTTATGGAAATGTCACAGACATTCTTTGCACACTCAGTCTCTCAAGGCTATTGGTATTTCATCAAGTAAGTAAAATGAGCTGAGGGTCACTGATATATCACTATTTGATATACACAGACCCATTCTTGCCCTTTCCCTTTGGTATATATATTGTGTCATCAGAATTGTGGGCACATTCTCCAATGGCTATCTGAATTTAACATGGAATATTAGGGACTTTAAACAGACAACTCTTTTTTTTTTTTCAATCCAAGCTTAATTTTTTCCATTATTATAAATTTATTAGAAGATATTTTTCTTATTTAATAAGAAAACAGAATTAATATTCTACGTGCATGTAGAAAAGTGTTATTAAATTCAGTTTTCCCAATGCTTAGGCTCTGTTACTTGTGTTACTTCTCAAGACATTATCTAAAATAATAGGACATTTGGGAGCTATWAAATTTTTAATAATAAAAGAGAGTCATCTTTAAAAACACGATGCCTTAATTCTTTTGCTGTTTAAAATTCCTGTTCATATCTCTTGCACAGAGACCACTCACTKAACAATGGAATTAGTAATATTTTCAGTGATGCACTTGATAATTATTCATCTTACCAGATCACRTAAGTCAGAGACAACAGTCTAGCTGAGGAGACCACTTGTCACTGCAGACAGATGGATCACACCAGGACTCTTTCCTCATTTTGCTGTGTAAGACTTTCTGCCCAAATACACATGAGAAGCAGTGTGCAATGTCATATGTAAATCTGCCTCTGAAGGATAGGTTTAACCTCCAGTCACGCCCTGCCCTTGGAAAGTTGTTGGCTATTTCTGAAGAGYGGCAGAAGAAGACGGGGTGCAGGAAGGAAACCTGCATCATGGGGTCAGTGAGCTCAGTTTGTGCCCCCTAAGCCCAGACCTCGTGTCTCTGCTACATCCAACACCACACTGGCCAGGTGGATTTCCCCTCTGCTGACAACCCCATAGAGAGGTAATTTGAGATGAACATGTTTTTGATTTTCTTTAGAACTGTTTGTTTTCTTCCCTTTCTTTCCTCCCCACCCTCTTTCTCTTCTTTTTTTSTTCCTTTCCTTTTTTCCTTTTACTTTTTTCCCCTTAACTTTGAAGYTGGCATTAAAGTTCAATGTCACTATTTGAAGATGACATTGATATATCTTCCATTGTCCTTTTAGAAAGCTGCCTCTATAAACAAACCATTCAACTAGAAATACTTTCAGGTGTCTCAAAAATAATTAAAATAGTTCTCTTATTTCCAGCAAGCACAGCCAGTAATACTTTTTGAACTCAGGCTGGAAAGAAGAGGCTTTTYACCTATATTTTAAACTTCCCTTGCATTTTCTGATAAGCTTCAGTGTTAAAAATGGAAAGGCATGTGCCTTTGGACCCATTTAAACCTCAGACAAAATGTTCAATCAGACACACTGCCTCATTTTTACACCATCACCAGCATGTCACTGAGAAAAAATGCAGCTTTCTCTGCCAAATGTGGGCAATGCTAAAGAACCATGAAACAAATGCTTACACAGACTTGTAATCCAGGATTTAAGCAATCAATGTGCTGTAGAGCACTATTCAGCTACATAAACCCAATGAACTTCAGCTCTTGTAATTCTCCTGTAAAAATATACATGAGCATATTGCCACACAGCTGCCTATATTCTTCAGAAAACGTTGCAGCTTCTCACAAAGGACCACTGACTTCAGGMATCACCACTAGCAAAGACTACAGCCCAAGTGAGCAGGCTCAACAACAAAACAAAGTTAAATTTGTCAACTTCTTGTGTGGGAGATGCTGCAGGAAAAGAGGAGGCTGGTGGAGAACACAGGCTGGTCCAATGCTGAGCCACCAGTGTGGTGTTTGTGGGAAGAACTGAGAGGTAGTGTTATTTTTAAATGCCACTTAGCAAGTTTTTAAACTTCTCCTCCCCTGCAAACTGTGGCCATAAACTTCACGGCAGCAACTTCCACAGTGGTATCTGGACCAAATTCCAAGTGGAATAAAATTATAATCCCTCTATCAAAATTCCCCTCACATTTACATCTCGCCATTAAATGAGTGGAAATTTGAATTCTTTTTAGAAGSTTCCAATTACAGCAGATTATAATGTTTCCCTCTAATTACTGCATATAAATACAAGCCATGTAACACAGTTTATTGTACCCCTAAGTGTACCTACAGTAAATAGAAACCAATGTGTTTCATGCAGCCCATGTATTTTGACACTCACRTCAGATTTAGCAATTTGTCTTCATTACAACCCCTTGCACTGTTACTGCCATCCTTCTCAGTGCTGTGCTGGAGCTTCGCAGCAGGAAGATTGATGAAGCTTGTGTATACTGATTTGTGACAAAAGCAGGGCACTTGAGAGGCACTGTTACCATTCTGATAGCACTAAGAGGGCTAAAAATTAGCTGCAGTAAGCCAATACTCTGCTCCCACTTCTCYTCCTCTTCAATTAGGGTACATGACTTGGACCTTGAAAGGCTAAGGCTGCTGTAACACTATTTTTAAACCTAATGCTTTCAGTTGCTTTGTCACTTCTGAAGAGATTTAAAGTTCTGACCATGCTTATTAACAGCTACTTTTATTCTTTAGAGACACTTTGAATAGACAGGTTTTTTTACTGTGACAAATGTTAAAAGATATTTTCTGAATGAATCTGCAGTGGTAATTTAAATAGCTATTTTAGTGTTTTGGACCGACAGATACTATGGATATAACTTTCAAAATTGGCTAAATGTCTGAAGAGCCCACACTACATGTGCTCATCAGGGAGAGACTAAACAGCCTCAGCACTTTAAAAGCACCAACTTAYTATATACCATTATCAAGAGGATGGAGAGGTCATCTCTCACTACAGTCAATTCACCCCTTCAATCACGAAGTTTCAAAGACTGTTGCTAGAATTGCACACTGAAGCCTGTAACTCTTCTGGCTCATTCTTTTGCTAAAAACAGGTCTTGACACAGCAATTCCCAACAAGCTGAACTGCTCAGTGGTGGGTGCATTTTGCAGAGGCTTTGTTGGAAGCATGAGTAACAAAGGCTCTGTAACAGAGTGTTTAGAAACTGCTCAGGGTGAGAAAATGCGCTCAGATYCATTTTCTGGGCTGAACAATCCTCTCCCATCAATATGCCCGTGTACACTGGAAAGCAGAGCAGGAACTATTCATGTTCTAGAAATCTCAGAATCAGCTGACACCACACAAGGGCGCAGATCTTGCATGAAATGCTTTAATTTCTATGCTTATTATAGGACCTCCACCACTCCTGCAGCTGTTTCAATAAAATCACACAGCAAAATCACTAGAGTTTGTAAAACTGTCAACCAGCATTAGGAGGMATCTGAAAAAACTGAGGGCAGAAAAAAATTGACAGACTATTTTTGTGAGGGTTTGTTTCCATAGCTCAAACTCCACTAACATTCTCTACTTCTAGCTTCTTCCTTTTAGTAAACGAGCATAATATGAGAAGAGAATCTGAAGTATTAACATAGAAATTATTAGAAGACAACACATATCCTGAAGAAGAAGTAAGTAAAAGAAGGAAAGAAGAGGATGATGTATTCAATTATTGAAGGAGAATAAAGCCAAATAATCTGAAACTTGCACCTCACTTGAAAATACATCACTATTCTCATTCACTTGCAAAGCAAGCAGGTAGCTCTCAGGATTACCTTTCCTCCTTCAGACTGTTATTTAAATACTTCATGCTAATGACAAAATATTTGAGAAAGTCTGTGAAAYAGAACAAATGCTTTTTTCTTGCTTCATGTGAGAAAGTAATGTAATCAAGTGGTCATTTTCCTCCCATTTCAGGCAGAACCAGTCCATTAATAAGAATTCACTAAAGCAAGAGACCATGCTGTATAAAATCCAGTGACATCCAATTTAGAAYTTAGTAGTAAAATTCTACCTGATAACAAGCACTGAATACAAGTTGCAGCTTTGCGAGGCATTTTAAATGTGTCAGAAAAAATTAAGCCCTCAACTTGGGAGCTTAAAAAAAAAGCATTGACAATACGACAGTCAATGAAAAGCCTAGGAAGAGCAATTCTTTTTTTACSCCCTTACTCCAGAATGACAAAAGAAACAAACAAACAAACAATACCCAAAAAATATCGCCGGAGCAAACAGAAAATCCCAATGACTTTAAAGGGGAGTAGATTTCTGACTTCTATGTGCATCTTTTGGCTCAGGGTCTAGACATATTTCTGCACTCACTTTGGAACATACTCTTGGTAAGTCCTGTGACAGCAACCTGAGTTATCATTAAAAAAATTCTTGTGGACACAGGTCCAGACATGTAAAGACAATTAAAGGAGGAATGAAGAAGATATGCACATCTGACCTCGGCCTCAGTACTTACTTTGCAAGAGAATTCTCATACAACTTAGAAGGAAAGGCACCTTTCCTAACCATGGAAGCCTTAAAAATACACATCCAGTTCTTGCTGATAATTCATGTTTCCTCTGGTACAGACAGGGACAGACAACTCCAGAAGAACAACTCTATGCCATCACAAGTGGCGGTCTGGAGAGAAGCACTGGCACTACACATAACCACAGGGACTAACATCTGCTACCTTGTATCACTTCAGTTTCCTAACAGCTTCTGCGAAAGAGGCGGAAATACTGCTAACAATGAAATTTGCTAAGTAAAAACTGGCAGGTTCTTCCAGGGTATAGCGTCTCTGTCAAAGACAGGCTTATTAAAAATAATTAAAAAGTTGTATCTAGGAAAGGTCTGTCAGTGGCTCACACAGACACTGGGCAAAGGGGAGCAAGGGTTGCTAGGTCAAGTACTAATCACAGCTTTTCAAAGGCAGCCAAGTTTGTGCTCCTTTACACCAGACCGACTCCTGGAAGAAGGGTATGAAATGAAGCCGGAAGGGAAACACTGCACTACTGGGAAACCACGGCTGTCTTGGCAATTAAGGCCTCCCCAGGGGGTTAATTACACACAGACAGACAGGCATTTCAGAAAATGTTTCTCAGTTTGCCACAAGAACAAGCACAGCTTGGCCAGCCGAGCTCTGGATCCCAGCCTATGCGCGGATGTGCAGCCGGAACGCGCCTCCCAGGAGGCAGAGATGGGCAGCGTTTCAGCAGCAGCTCAAAGGGGCAATTTGACCACCGGGGCTGTGGCTCCACCAGTGTCCAATTCCCTTTCCCACTCACTGTTTCCAGGCGGGCTTTACAATGTGGTCATATCTGCACTTCTGCAGGACATCGTGCTCCTGGTTTTCTCCACTCTGCAGCCTGCCCTCCACTTCCCTCCCCATTCACAAGCCTCGGAGCAGTGTAAGACACAGATTTCTCCCTACTGCATCTTCAGCCCCCAAAATCTTGCAGTGTTATTTTTTCAAGCAAGATACAATTCAGGGGAAAGAACAGATTAACTTGTATTGATGACTAAAGCTAAATTCCTATAAGTGACGAATTTGTTTTCTTTTTACTATTAATAGTAGCACTCTCCCATCTGTATGGGAATCTCTTGGAAAATGTKTATTTGGTATGTTTTGCTGAGATCGCTGAGGCAAACACATAAATCACAGAATCACAGAATGATCGATGTTGGAAAGGACCTGTGGAGCTCATCTAGTCCAACCCCTGCTAAAGCAGGTTCATCTACAGCTGGCTGTGCAGGATCACATCCAGGCAGGTTTTGAGTACTTCCAGAGAGAGAGACTCCACAACCTGTCTGTGCAACCTGTTCTAGTGCTCTGTCACCCTCACAGAAAAGAAGTTTTTTCCTCATATTCAGATGGAACCTCCTGTGTTTCATTTTGTGCTAACTTCTTGTCCRCCAGGATTACCTGTTCCTTCTCTGCAGAGCAAAGGAGACTTACAAACCCAAGATTCTCATCAAAAGATACATTTCAAATCAAGGCCCCTTTCATTCCATTTGTGATTTTCTCTGACAGTATAAACTRGAAAGCTTGAAGTTATTGGAATACATGATTACTTTACTACCTTTACAACTTAAATCCTAAAAAGGGAAAAATCCTTGTATTTCCCTCCTTTTATTTATGACATGGAATGTGTAAGAATCCACAGTGAATTATCAAGAAAAAAACCCCAACCCAAACTTGTATAGTAATAATCAACCTTTCTCTCCTGTGTTCTGCACCAACCAAAATAATTTGGGATTTCTAGCAAATAAAAAACCTAATGAGTATGCTAATATATTTTACTACATTTTGCTGTCAGAGAGTGATTGTACTGGGAACTGTTGTGTCCAGATGTTTTTTAGCTTGTATGGATTTGAAGAGCATTTCCTAGTAAGGGTGATTGATTATGTGGGACAATATGGTTCTTTTTACTTGTACCAACAGGAATCAAGAATTCCTTACTTCACAAATAGACAAAAGAACAGAGTCAAGGAACTTTTACCCAAAGGAAAAAAACCCACAGCATGGTGTACAGCAGTGTGAAAGAAAACACATGTGGCAAAACCAGTAGTTTACAAGTATATCACTCCACATCCAACACATGTGAGCTCCTTGTAAGTGGAAACATTCGTTACAAGGGCCAAGGGAATGGTTTAGATACTCTTTTGTAGAAGGCAATTTTTAACCTGAAAATTGTTGTTACCAGTCCCAATAAGTGAAAGCTAAAAAAAAAAAAAAGAGTAATTGATTCTGATAATGCAGTGAATGTGGAAAAGTTCAAAGTTTGCTTTCATCCAAATTATGAGGCTGCACRCTAGATCCAAGATGCAAAATTTAAACCAGTTTAACCTGGGAGACTAAAAATCTTGGCAGGGTTGGGGTCATTCTACATATTTTGTAAAAATATTTTGCTCTGGATATTCTAAATTTCTGCCACAAAAAATTTTAAGAGCTACAATAAAGGACTTAACTGAAGTAGATTAGAGRCGGAAAACAAGTGTTCAATTTTTTTCAACTTTTTTCCTGTGCTTGCAAAGTGCAAAATGTTTTATTTCTTCTGTATAATCAAGCTTCCCAGCTTTGTGTGATTCTGTTATAAATGAGGAGAAAGGAGAATACCACTCTCCTGGAATAGTAAGAAGTGATTTTAAACTWCAAAAATCTGCTAACCTCTTAACATATATTTTCCACTTAAACTTACCTCTAAAAAATGTTCTGCTTGCTGTTCCCGATCCAATTTTCTAGATGTTGTGGTAATCAGACCTGTGAAAAAAAGGATGATATTTGATTGTCAAGAGCATTGAAAAATATATATCTTTATCAACCTGAATACAAATTAATTTTTAAAGTAGTCAAAGGGGAAAAAATCTATTTGAAGCTATATCAGACACAGATCTCTTGACAGCTGTCAAGCATTTTATTTCTCAGTCCAACCATTATCACTTTCTGACCAGCAATGAATTTAAAAAAAAAATGCTGTGAGAAAAATAACTGAGAAACAGTCTACAGTTAACATGCTACATTAATTATAGTGAATGTAAAAAACTCACTAAAGAATCACTATTTGTCTTATGATTAAGAGTTTCAATGAATCATTTGCATATGACTGAAATTCTTCTGTAAAAAACCTCATTAAAGATTTCAGAGTTCTCAAACAATTAATGGGATAAGATGCTGATTACTTCCACACCAAGAATATTTGACAAAGAAGGTTATTTCTGTAATAATGGTTTCCATATATAATAATTCTAATGTATTAAAGGTTTGTTCTACAATTTCATCAATTTGTTCCATGCTCAAACTGAGTCTTTAAAATAAAGTACCTTTTTACATGAGGATGATCAAGATATCTTTTTTAAGGCAATGTACTTCCAGGAATGATTAAACTCTTGTGAGATTTATACCATGTAAAGAAAAGGAAACACTTCCRAAGTTCCCTTAAGAAAATGGATGCATACCTTCTAGGAACATAGCTTAGTGTTTTATTTTCTTCTTAGTAAAGATTTAMAGGGCAGATTTGGGTTTTCCCTCGTACAAAACACTTCTCTGGATAGAAAAATGCATTATRTTCTTGTTTTTTGATAGATCAGCTTTTCCTAGATGTAAAGCTGATTTTGGAGTCAACTCCATTGGGCCGAGTTGTTCGCAAGAATTTGTCATCTTTAAGATTACCAAGGGAAACAAGAAAATAAATTCTTCCTGGATGAAGTATTCTACTTATTGAATTAATCAGACCAGCCAAGCATCTAAACACAAACCCATGATGACACTGAATCCTTAAAACATCCCATCAGCAACATCTACATAAGACTTCCAGTCCCAGAAGTCTTCTAGAGCTACAGCTCCTCATATGCTATTACCTTCTCCTGGGATAAATCCATTTACTTATTTTGGTGAGAAGGGGGGAAATATTACTTGAAGTAACGGGATGAAATGAACAAAGGGAAGCGCACTCTGCCTCCAGGATTTCAGACTCCTTACAAGATACATCAGACCACAGAAGTGACACCCACGGGGAGGTCACAGAAATTGAGAATGGATCATTATAATTACGTGGAAGAAGCTGGTGCTGGCAAAAAGCTGAAAAAACAAAACTGGTATTGCCTGCATCAAGCAGTTGTAAGTATTCAAAACTGTTACACCATATGGGAGACATCTATCTACTCACTGCMTTTCAGTTTAAACAGAAATGACAGCACAGATGATAAATTGGTGTCRTTCACACAAGATCCCCCCATGTCTAAAAAGAACTCAAAGACACAGGCAAGTAATTCCTAATTACGAAAGAAGTTCAGCCCTGATAAATTGATAAAGATTTCAAATTTGAAATATCCCTATTCMTCATATGCATGGCCACTATGGATATTTATCAAGCACAACCTAATCACAGTACAGAATATTATAATTTTYATATTATCTTCCACTTCATTCATTCCTAGTGTGCCACTGTGAACTCTACCTACTTTATTCTTAAAAAAGAGATCTCTAGCTGTAAATAATAGAAGGTCCCTGTCCTCACCATCTTCTTAAGGCAGAGAAATACACATTCCTTTTGAAGACCAAGAGCTAACACTTGAAAATGAATATGATGAACTCTTAGTACTTGTCTTATAGTGGTAAAACTAAAACTACTACTACTACTGCTCCTCCTTGCAAAACTACTGCTATCACAAAGGAGGTCCCTTTGTTTAATGTAGAGTCTTTTGACTGCAATAATTGCCCGAGTGCCTTCAGACCTGAATTTTCTTCCAAAAGAGATATATGAACACATAGCAAGTCTCTACAACAGAACTGCCAGTATTTCAAATGTAGCAGATCTCAGAAGATTTATCACTCAGATTTAACAGCTGATCCTAAAGGGGGCAGGTAACAGACCATCAACCTCAGTTCTGCAGACCTGGTTGTGAAATATGTTGATTGTAAACCATCACAACTGCTTGTTTTTGCTTTAAAGGCAGCATACAACGCCCATTCTGGGCAGTTTCATCAGGCTGCTAAATTAATGTGGAGAAATTAATTAAGTTACTGTTCCTATGTGTGTGCAGTTACGAGGCTTTCGTTTCCTCTCCTGTTTTCTGTCCCACCTGGCACCCACGATGGTCTCACTGCAGTGTCCTGGCTGCTCACTGTCCCATACATTTCTGGTGTCAGGGACAGATCACACTGTCCAACACTACTGCTCAAAATATAACTACACATAAAATCAGGTCTCAGTTACTTAATGTTAATATTTATTGAATTATTGTAATGTATTGGTATGGATATGAGTCTGGTTCTTCCAGGTTACAAAACTGTATTTCAAAAAATTATGAAGAGTAATCATCAAAGCTGAAAAAATAAATATGCCAGTTATGTCTAAGACTTAACTGCTTTRCCAGTCCAGTCTCAAAGAAATTAATTTCCTGGGTTTTATGAAAACTTTACTGTGTTCCTCCCTCTTGTGTTCACTACTCCATGCCACAGATACATAATAATAGCAATTTAGCAGGATGTAGAACTTTATTTTTCAGACACTGGGGCAACTGAGAAAAACTTGACTTTGCACAAGAGACCATATCCCAGTGTTAGCTCTTATCTAACTGCATTAAATTGTCATACTCTGTTATGGTGTAAAGGTATTATCTAAAGAAAATAACTCTCAGAGAAAAATAAACCTCAGGAAATTATGTTAGGCTGTGCTCCTGCCTATGAGAATGTCACAAGGGGACAAAGATAAAAAATGACCCTTCCTTTTTTTCCTATCTTCAATATGTGCTGTAGCCCTTATGGACACCACCATATGGACAAACCTCCAAAGCCAGCTGRGAAATACAGCACACATTTATAAAAAAATAGTCAAAACCACTAACAAGCTTCAGAAGTTGTTGCACACCTCTCAAACAGTTTCTCTCAAATTTACAGGGAAACATCATGGTYCTGCTAAGGGCAGGAGATATTTATAACTGTGATCTTTAAGAACATCCACAAAAGCAAAGAGGAAAATTGTATTCACTAGAGAAGTTATTTACAGTAACACCATCTACTAACAAACAAGGTTATGTCATTCTCCTCACAGAATTTCATACTTTTCTTTGATTTTGTGAGTTAAAATGTCTCTCTCTTCACCCTGGCACACCTGATCCTCAGACCACATAAATGAGTTGTTTTGTGAAATTCCAAGACACTGTTTGACCAAATATTTCAGCTTTGAAACAACTTGTTATATAACACCTTGGAGGCCTTATACAACTTGCTTTTCTATGATACCTTCCACTTTTGCTGTTGGAGCATTTTTCCTATCTTAACAAATGAATAATTATTGTTCTACTCCTGTTACAGAATTTAGAAATGCTGTAAGGTGAACACGCTCACTCTACACAGTATGTCCCATAATACTGCAGGACACAGTCACAAGTCCCAGCTGACACTGACAGGGGAACATTCTACCAAAACCTCACTGGATAAGACCCTTTACAGTGTCCCTGTAAAAGTAAATTCAGCATGTAGATGGAGAAGAAACAGCAATGTTCTTCATCTCATCACTTTATCATGYGGATGGGGAAACCAGATATGTAGGGTAGGTAAAAAAGCAGACTTGCCTTAGTGCTTAGATGCAGTCTTAGTGACACAAAAGAAAGTATAGGACCAACACAAAGAAATCCTGAAAATTTAGCCAGTACATCAGCCAATACATCAGCCTATACAAKCTTCAGCCAATGCATCATCCTACAAACCACCAGTTATAAGGGCTCAGATGTGTGATYGAGATATTTGAACACTTACCACTGATGCTTGCTGGATAATGCTTTCAGCACATTGAGATGTGCTAAAGAAGGGAAAAGTTCACTGAAAGATCAAAACCCCCCCGAGATACTTTGCACTTGCAATTAGTGAAGCCTGCAGTCACCAGAGTGCAAATGAAGAAACATAACTTACCAGCGAACAGTAGCTTGGCGATAGGTCTGATGTCGTAGGAGTAATGCCAGGCACGTGTGTGAATGAATGCACACATGTGTCTGTATCATTGAATATGACATAAAACCAGGAACAGTTACAAATTCCACAGTATAACTAATGCTTTATAATTTTAAAAGGTTTTTTTTAGAATTCGATAAAAGTGAAGGATTTAATCCATGCTCTACATTCAGTTAGCTCTCATTTCCCAGAAGGGTGCTCACAGAAATAAAACCTCTGTGTGCCTGAGTGTGCTGAAGTAGCCAGGCAGTGCTAGGCAAACACATACATATATACTGTATGTACAGTCAAATATTAGACTATGTATATGCATGTGTGTGACATTTTGCATCTACCCCAAAAGTTGAATATTAAAACCCTCAAACGCACATATTTACAGAGGAATATTTAGCTCTAAGGTTTCCTGATGTTCATTCTTTCCATATATATGCATTATTTGAAGCATTTTTGTTGTAAACAAATAAATTAATTAATCCACATTTCTTCTGTGGACTTAGCCACAGAAGAAAAATTCACAAAGGGCTGGTAAGTGCAAAGGCTATGGCAGAGGAAATCTTGAAGCATTGGAGAGTTTGAACAGTATTACACAGACAGAAGCACTGCTCTGGGTTTGCTTCTTCTGATGCTTATTCTCTGCACATCCAGAACAGCCCATGGCTGTAGGTGTGATAGTAACCAAGCTGACCCTTGACTTAAAAGAAATTCACATATTTTTCAGTACTATGGCACTTAGGGACCAAAAATTAGTTTGCTACAGGCTATATTCRGACAGAGATTGAATTTCCCTAATATGGCTGTGAAGCCAAGGAGAGTTCAATAGCCTTCTCCTTATGAAATTAAATTATTTTCATTCAACCTGTGGATGGATAACCTTACCTGAGCTGTTTCCTGAAGTAATGCATAAAAGATAACAGAATCTGGTATGGAGAGACAGCATATTTTACTGCTATCTCTTGAAGTGCAGCAAATTTTATAGTATAAGGAACATTTTTTTTTAAAAATGAAATTCTGAAGAACTCCTTTATTGATTTTTCATTCTCAAAGTTTGTTTAGGTGAAATATGAAAAAAAATGTAGGGCAGGTAATAAGCAGGCTAAAGTAAAAGAAACCAAATAAATTTCTGTTTTAAGATGAAGGCTGAGTGTATTCACAGAGATAGGAAGCTTAGAAAGAAAGCAACATCATCCCTTTCCCTGGCAACAGATTAATAGGATACGTTTACTGCATGTTTTACTGTCCATTAATTTTTTTTCTTGCTCTGCATATTCACAAAAAAACATTTATTAAGAAAATACAAGTGGGGAATGGATGGATGGATTGGAAGTCTAATAGGGGACTCCAGGTTATTATTCAGGGCTTAAACACAARCTCAGAAGATACTGCTTGGTTCCAAGTCATAGCAGTACATGCTTTACACCCTTGCCACTCATTGTGGAGTCAGGATTTTTGCCTGGGATTTCCAGGCAGCACAGGACCATGTACGTCCCGTGACACACACACACGGATGGTGTGGATGGAGCAGCCGAGGTCTAATYGGAAAGATTTCTAGTCCCTAGGTAATGAGGGACACTTCCTCCTCATTCAGATACTGATTCTCATTTTCAAAGAGAAAAATTTTGAAATGGAAAGAGGAATATAAAATTAGACACCTTTCTCAATGGAGTTCTTGTTCCCTGTGAGATGCTCTGAGCATCCTGCAACACTGCTCCTATCCTGTCACAGTCCAAAGTGGATGCACTTCCCAGTCTGCCCTTCTCAAATACCGTAAGGAACAAGTATACAGAAAGAAAACGACAAGAAGATATCAAAGGAAACATTCTGTAGAGTTACCCTTGAAAGCTCTGCTTGGAAAAATAATGCCTTGGGATTGTTTGCTAGAAGTACAGCCCTTTTAACCCAACCAGTTAAAGAGACAAAAGGAACAAGTAAAACAAACACTGTTTTTACAAAAATGTTTCATAAATTCAGTGACTGGTTATACACACTGCTCATTCACCAAAGCCCTAGGGCTGAATCAGCAAAAATTCACATGGGAGTTTATGGGTTTACTAGAAATGTACAATATTTATTAAAATTATACACAAAGGTATGAAACAGCCTCTCCACGCTTTTCTGAACACAGAAGAGAGTACGCAGATGCTGAGAAATACAGCCATCAGTTGTCAGCTGTCCCACTACTCTTTGAAAGTAAATTTAAGTCTTTAGATGGATTAAAGAAAAAAAAAAAAGAGCAGCCACAATAAACAGCATCAGGATTTTCACCATATATTCAGGAACGTAAAACTATTGCGCATTCCTGACCATAGAAATGTCGAAATGAATAGCAATAACCAGGGTAATTCTATTATCCACAGGCAGAGAGAGGCATTGTAAACACTCTAACAGCACATTCATCTCCTGCAATAAATTAGGGATCGACAAAGCAAAATTGAATTTCAAAGATAAATGATAGAAAACGATGTACATTTTACTTGGAGATGTAAACAAACATATCATTTTATATAATTACACATGTAAACCTCTAATTTAGAAAGCCTGTATTCTGATCTAAATGAATGATACTTCATTGAACAAGAAAGAGATCCCACCAGGCGAGCCTGTGCAATTACGTGGAGGACTGCTGCTTTATTGTTTTTCCTGAGGTGACAATGAAAGTGGAACGACCTTTCTGAAACAAGCTAGGTATAAAAAAATGATTGCTTTTTAAAAACAGTTACATTTTCTAATGCATGGTTATGCCTAAAAAAAAAAAAAAGAAAAAAAAGGAGAAGCTGAAGCAAAACCTTTTTGTTCTTCCTTCGTTGTCCCTTCTGTCTCTCGTTAAGAGTTCCGTCAGCTTATTGCTGAAAATATCAAAACTCTGAACAAAATGCACAGCAAACATTCCTTTCAATAAAGATTTTGGATTATGCTTTCCTTTAAAGGCAGATTCTGGCTTATTTTTTGTTCCTAGAATATGTTTAATGTGACAATATGGTGTGCCAGTCTGTTCTGCGTGTAAAACAGGGGACTTAGAGGGACTCCCTTTCATTCCTTAAAACTCAGCCACTGCAGTCCCAAGGAACTGCAGGCAAAGCCACTAATTTTCTAAATATTCTTCTCCTCTTGTGGAGTGGCCAGGTTTTCTGTTCTGTGTATTCTTCCTGGAAGGTTATTTGCACTTATGACTGCTGAATACCTTGGTTTCCAGACTGCATTTATGAATAATTTGCACCTTCATTTTGGTTGACTAAAGAAGACAAGCTGTATTGGCTCTTTCTCACCTAATAAATTTGCTGTTACCTTTCCTGCATTACAGTTCCAACCTTCATCCCTCCTAAGCCTGATGGATGGAGAACACTGTGCTCCAGATGAAGTCTACACATCCACACTAAAGTAGCCTAACTACTGATTCCTGTGGATGCATCTAACAGGAAGCAGCAATCTCATATTAGTCCTCAAATACACTGTTTAGTTTACTCCATTAATGAATTTCTACTCTTCAAACTACTAGAGATCCTTTCTTCGGCTTTTTCCCCCCCCTTTCTTTTTTTTTTTTTTTTTTTTTTTTTTTTTTTTTTTTTTTTTTTTTTTT